>CM039718.1:11892562-12492562 GCA_022539455.1 Dendrobium nobile | reverse complement strand
CTAGAAATGGTGTAGGTGTTATTATTGATGAGAGTTTAAAGAATAATGTTATAAAAATTAACAGGATTGGAGATAGAATTATAGCTTTAAAGATTGTTGTTGATGATAAGATTGTTAATATTATAAGTGCTTATGCTCCTCAAGTAGGTTTGGATATGAGTTTTAAATTAAATTTTTGGAATGACTTAGAAGAATTAATACAAAAGATACCTCTTGAAGAAAGAGTTTTGATTGGAGGAGATTTAAATGGACATGTTGGTAGAGAGGTAGATGATTTTAAAAGCATTCATGGTGGCCATGGATTTGGAACGAAGAATGAAGGTGGCAAGACCATATTGGATTTTTGTTTAGCTTATGATTTTTCAATTGTTAATACCTTATTTAAGAAAAGAAATGAGCATCTCATCATTTATAAAAATGGATATAATACAACACAGATTGACTATTTTCTTATTAGAAAACTAAATCGTTTAGATTGCAAAGATTGTAAAGTTATTCCGAGTGAAAATTTATGTACCCAACATCGATTATTAGTTTTGGATTTTAAGATAAAGGGGCATAAAATAAAAAATAAAGTAAAACGATTTTCTAGGATTAGATGGAGACATTTAAAGAATATTAACAAAAATATTTTTGGAAATAAGATCTTAGAGCTTAAGATTTTGTCTGTGCATGAGGATGCTAATATTATGTGGGAAAAAGTGGCTAGTGATATTAAAAATATTGCAAAAGATATCCTTGGAGTATCAAAGGGAAAAGCTCCTAATAGTAAAAGTAGTTGGTGGTGGAATCCAAATGTGCAAGAAAAGATTAAAAATAAGAAGCTTTGTTATAAAAATTGGTTTAATTTTAAAAATTCTGATAATTGGGAAATTTATAAAGTGGCTCGTAAGGATGCTAAGAAAGCAATATGCGATGCAAAGACATTAGCTTTTAGTGATTTATATAATAGATTAGATACTAAAGAGGGAGAAAGATATATGTATAAGTTAGCCAAACAAAGAGATAGGAATAGTAAGGATTTAGTTCAAGTGAAGTGTATTAAAGATGAAGATCAAAAAATACTTTTCTTAGAAGATGATATTCAACAAAGATGGATGAGATATTTTGCTAAACTTTTTAATGAAGATTGTGAATATAAGATTGACTATAATGACCTTAGCACCCTAAATGAAAATAAAGATTTCTGTTTTTATCGGCGTATTAGTAAAACTGAAGTTAGAGAGGCTTTAAAGAAAATGAAGGGTGGAAAAGCTGTTGGACCTGATGATATTCCAATAGAAGTGTGGAAATGCTTAGGAGATGAAGGAATTTCATGGCTTACTAAACTTTTTAATACTATTTTGAAGACTAAAAAGATGCCAGATGAGTGGAGAATGAGTGTGTTAATTCCGATTTTTAAGAATAAAGGTGATGCACAAGATTGTGCGAATTATAGAGGTATTAAGTTAATGTGTCATACTTTAAAACTTTGGGAGCGAGTTATGGAGCATAGGTTGCGGCGTGATACTAATGTTTCTCATAATCAATTTAGATTCATGCCGGGTAGGTCGACTATGGAAGCCATTCATTTATTAAGAGGTTTGATGGAGAAATATAGAGAAAATAAGGAGGATCTACATATGATATTTATTGATTTAGAAAAAGCATATGATAAAGTTCCAAGAGAAGTGCTATGGAGAGTTCTTGAAAAGAAAGGAGTCAATAATGCTTATATTCAAATCAGTAAAGATATGTATGCATGAGCTATTACTTGTGTTCAAACACAAGGTGGTTTGACCAAGTATTTCCCTATTTCGGTTGGGTTACATCAAGGATCAGCCTTAAGCCCATATCTTTTTGCTTTAGTCATGGATGTTCTCACTAGACATTTGCAAGAGGATGTACCTTGGTGTATGCTTTTTGCTGATGATATTCTTCTTGTTGATAAGACTAGAAAGGGAGTTGAAGGTAAACTTGAATTATGGAGGTCAACCTTAGAGTCTAAAGGTTTTCGCTTGAGTAGATCTAAAACGGAATATATGGAGTGTAATTTTGGTAGTAATAGACCTAGTGAGGGGATTGTGACTTTGGGCGATCAAGTCATTAATAAGAGTACACGTTTTAGATATCTTGGATCTATTGTTCAGAGTGATGGTGAAATAGATGGGGATATTATCAGCAGAATTCAAGTTGGATGGTTGAAGTGGAGGAATGCATCGGGCTTGTTATGTGATAGAAATGTACCCCTCAAACTTAAGGGAAAGTTCTATAAGATGGTAGTGAGGCCTGCAATGCTTTATGGTGCCGAATGTTGGCCATTAAAAGAGAAGCATAATACTAAGTTAAGTGTGGCAGAGATGAGGATGCTCAGGTGGATGAGTGGCTTTACCCTTAGAGATAGGATACGAAATGAGCATATACGTGAAAAGGTTGGAGTAGCTCCAGTAGAAGATAAGATTAGAGAGAGTCGCCTTAGATGGTTTGGTCACATAAAACGGCGGCCTTCCGATGACCCGGTTAGGAGAGTAGAGGTATTAGATTTGACTTATGTTAAGAAAGGTAGGGGTAGACCTAAAAAGACTTGGTTAGAAAATATTAAGAATGACCTTTCTTTATTAGATTTAAACGAGAATTTGACTTTTAATAGGACACAATGGAGAAAAAGGATTCATGTAGCCGACCCCACGTAGTGGGATAAAGGCTTGATGTTGTTGTTGTTTAAGTAATAAATCCTAATTAATCTTAACTAATTATTATTAATTTTAATGGAAGTTAATATTAATTAATTGTGATTAATTATTATAATTTTAAGTTAAAATTAATTAATATTAATTATTTATAATTAATTAAGGTTATTTATAATTAATAATTTTAATTAATTTTAGTAACTTTTAAATAATTATAATTATTAGAGTAAAAAAAAATGTCTCTCTCTCTCCCTCGATCATCGAGCCAACATCGTCAACCCTGCGAAGGTATGAAACTCCCTAAACTCAGATTCTCTCCCTTGGGGTTAGCGGCAGACCGAAAAATTGCCCATAGACGCATTTGTTGCGTGTGGTGGGATGGGACCCCGGTGCGGCGCCTACGACGAGGCGAGTAATCACTCAAAACCCTACTTCAATATTCGTGGTGGACGGGAAAACCTCCCCATGTACGCCTTTGTTGTGCGTGGTGGGATGGAACCTCGGTGCAGCACCTACGGCGAGGCGGGTCGCTCATAAGTACCCCCGAGCGAGGAGAAAGCAAACTGCCTTTTTTTTAAAAAAAAAAAATTCTTTTTAAAACCCCCATGCATGCCTTTGTTGGTGTGGTGGATGAAAAAACAAAAAAATCACCACCGCGGTGTCTCACAAACAGCAACCATGCACGTCTTTGTTGACGTGGCGGGTATGCGGCCTCTTAGTTTTTCCCATAAATGGGGGAGACGCCGGGAGGCTGCCGAAATTTAGATAAAATATCCAAGGAATTGGACAAAATTTAGAGCTTGATTTGAACCAAAACTTGAGCATAAAATCAAACTTAAATCAAGCTTAATCAAATGAAATTGAAATGAATAAGGTGAACTTTGACATTGAACTCAAGCTTGTGGACATTAAACTTGAACAAGACTCGGACTGCAAGGGACATAGAACATGACTCGAACAATTTGAACATTCAAGTGAACTTGATTTTGCAAGCATTTGGGACTTGAACTTGCAAGTGGCACAATATAACTACAAAGACTTGAGTTGGACTATAGTAGACATGGAACTTGAACTTGAATTGAGTTTGAACTCAAGAAGAACAAAAGGAACTCGAGCATGCACTGGACTTGAGCAACAAAATAATAAACTTGGACTCAAAACTTGAACTATACTTGAACTTGTACTCATATTGAACTTCAGTTAAAACATGAGCTTGAACTCAAATGATATTGAAACTGCAAACATTAGACTCAAACTTGAATGAACAAGAGCTCTAAAGAACTTGGATAAGTGCAAGTTTTGAAAAACGACATCACAATTTCAGTAAAATGATAAGGAGTTGTCATTTTAACTTAAATGCAGAGTATTAGTTCAAATCTCATACAAATCTTGAAACAAGACTTCAACCATTCAGATAAGCATTAAGAAGTGAATAGAAGACTTGTATCAATCAAATAAAATTTGAGCAACACTTGCTATAAAAATGAGATATTTAATGGTTGATACAATTTATTTATGAGGGACATGCTAATTCTAATGCAATTACCAGGTAGCAATAAAAACAATGTCACCACTCATGTTATGAATTATCAAGCTCCTGATGAATAAGTCAATCTACTTAAGGAGTTGTACAAATAACATTGAGATTGTATTGTTCATGCCAGTTAGTTCTTGAATCTATGTAAGGAAGCTTGAAAGCAGAAGTGAACGGAGTTATTAGCAAATGTGATAGTTGACATGTAAAGGGAACGATAACCAATCAACAGATTATGCTTGAGAACATTATAGAAAATATGATTTGCTAATAATTGATATTGATCAGCATACATAAAGAAAGCTGATGAAGATTTGCAATACATACAAGTCTACGAATACAGATGTGAGCACCATATACCATCTATGAGTAGATGCAAAAAGACTGTACATGCAATATCCTGAAGTCAATTCAGTATGTGAAGGAAGACATCTACCAACCTACATGCAGCAGTAGCGAATGCACTGAAAAGACCAAAGACCACAACAAAATACATGGAGAATATGACAAGTTCCTACGAGCTTCTACAACCCAAAGCATGAGATTCGTTAGTGTAGTACGATCCACCTGCAGAAAGCAATGAGTAGTGCACGACAATCTACCTGTACGAAACAGCGAACAACTCTATTCAGAAGCTGCTACGCCACGCCAATAGATCCTCAACTTCTATATAAGCGGACATAAGGCATCTACAAGTACTTTCAAAGTACCCCCACATGTACACCGTAGTTTGTATACACATAGGTATACTAAAAGGGGTAAAAGCAATTATAAAACCCGCAAGGACCCCGGCGAAATCTCAAATCATAAAGTCCTCACAAAATGAGGGCGAAATCTCAGGGTAGTGTCTTATCTACAAACTCATCTGCCTTCCAAAATTTACCCCGTAAACTTATCAGTTAAAACTCCCTCGCCGAATAAAAAGAAAAGTGGGCGGAGGCCGGGGCTTAATTTTCGGAGCCCACACCATAATAGACCTATCTAGCATGAATCCAAATTGCTTTTGAGAAATATTAGTATCACGTTGTAACCTATGCTCAATCACTCTCTCCCATAGTTTTAATGAATTAAACATTAACTTAATTACTCTATAATTCACACACTCTTGTGCATTACCTTTATTATTAAAAGTAAGAACCAACACACTCCATTACTCATCTGACATCTTTTTAGTCTTCAAAATACTATTAAAAGATTTATTAAGACAAAAAATTGCTTCATATCATAAGAATTTTCATACATTTATTGAAATATAATAATGTCTAATTGTTTTTCTACTCTTCATTTTTTTAAAGTCTCCCTAACGTTGATTTTACTAATATAATGATAAAAATAAAAATATATATATTTATTTAGAGTGTTATGGTTACTAAAGTCAATCATATTCTCACATCTTAATTGAAAAAGCTTATCAAATTATCTCATCTACCTATATTGAATAATCTTTTATAATAAAAATACTTTTTGATCTTCATCTTTAGTGTACTTCACTTGAACTAGATCCTTACTTCTTATATCTCTTTGCATGTCTAACTTATATATGCATGCATCTTTTCCCCTCCTTAATATCTAATCTATTATATAAATAATTAAAGCTAAATTTTTTGTATCGCATATTACTTTCTAAAGCTCCATATGTGCCTCTTTATATCTATTCCAATTTAGAAGCCTTTTTATCTTAACCAATTTTATTATAAAACTTTTTTTATTTTGATCTTTTCCTACACATTTTGATTCTACCACCAATTATTTTTACTATGAGTTTTTTTGTACTCCAAGAACATACTTTATAATTCTTAATATAATAAGCCTTTTTTTCTTTCACATAACATTAGCTTCCTCATGAACAATTAAAATTTTTAGAACTTGGTTTGTTACTCTAAAACATATTTTTGTTGGCATTCTTTAAATGCTCCTATCTAATCATAGAAAAATATTTTACTTTATTTTTCATATTTTGCCCATTCATCTTAAAGTTCAAAACTAATAAGTGATGTTGACTACATAAATTTTGTCTCTAATGACTTTATTATTTTTGCATTCTAAAAGATTTATTTCTCTTATAAGAAAATAATCAATAGGAGTTTTACTGTATCAATTCTTATAATTGATGCGATGCTCATCTTATTTCATAAATAAAATATTAACAATTACAAAATTATAAACTAAAGCAAAATCTAATATGATCCTATTATATTAATTAGTCACTCCAAATTCATAGCCACAATAAATATTCTTAAAATCTTCTACTACTCTACCAATATATCCATTAAAATATCTTCCAATAATTTTTCTTTCCTAAAGAGGTAACTTTTGTATTAATTCTTCTAAGTCATTCCAAAATTTTAATTTTAAACACATATATAAAGATACTTACAGAGAATAATAACTTATAATATTAATAATCTTTATATCAATAAAAAAAATTTTAATCTATAATTTAATCTCAAATTATATTAATTTCTATAATATGTTCTTCAAACTCTTATCTATAGTCATACATACACCATTTCAAATATGACTTCTGCATGAATATCATAATTTAAGTTATAAACTCATAATTTTCTAAGCCTTTTCTCTAACACATTATGTTTCTTGAATTTACTTAATACTTATATTTTTATGAACCATAATATCTATTAATTTCAGTGATTTATCTTTAAGAAAATGTATATTCCAAGTTCTTATCCTAATTCTATTTTCATGGACTAGCTTCTATGCATATATCCATCCACAATATGGCTACTCATTCTTATTTAATGCTGCACATGCGCGCCAGTGCAGCGGCCTTACATATATCTCGCTATATTCAAGCCATATAACGCGTCGCTTTCAGGGAATGTCCATCATTAACACAATGTATTAAAATATTCATATAACGATTATTTGACAAGTTTTTTGTTGAATGTTGACTACCTAATAATTTTAAACATGAATTGAGTCTATATGAATAGAATTCATGGGAAATGATTAATGAATGATTATATTCTAACTATTCACTAATCAAAGCTTTATGTATATCAATTACTTTCAACTCTTGTATATATATGATGCACACACATGCACTTAGCCTAGGCTCTCGACTCTCCTAGTTATAATTATGTGTGCTTTTATATGTATGCCAAAGGGTTAGAAAACATCAATTTCAATCCTATACAACTTAGTGAGATCTTTAGGACAATAATTAAAGGCATATTTTAGAGAATTTAGAAAACTTTCAGAGCCCCTTAATTAAATTAACTTAAGTTTAATGCATTAATTAAGCCTTAAAACTTCTAAAAATTACAATAAATCAAATTTAAATCCAAAAATTACAAATAACACCTCTAATTGACCAAAATTCAACCCTTAATCAATGAAAAATAAAAACCCCTTGACTAGACTTTAATTTAAATTTTAATTTAATTTTATTTCTTAAGGGTTTAAATGATGGACAATGGATAAAAAATCTCTCGTTTCTTAAGAGTTTTAATAATGTATTTTCAATTGTATTGATAGAAGCAGTAAAAAAACTAGCAAACTTGTGTGCTAGTTTGGCTATTTTTAGTAATTTTCTTTGAGATGACATTAGTTTTAATAATATTCCTCATTCTTAGGTTGGGATGACTTGTGTGTTGTTGTTGTTGTATTCTTTTCTTAGGTTATTAAAGGAGGAATGTGATTTTATTTGTCTTTAGATTGCAATAGTTTTTTTTTTTTAATGCAAATGCATCTTTCAAAAAAATAATAATAATAACAATACTATCCCGATAACAAAATCACAATAAAATTATCACTTTTTATTCTGAAAACATATATATATTTTTTTAAATCAGAAAAACTTTGATTGTATGGCCGCCAATACAAAATCAACATTTCAATTTAAAAGTTCATATTTAGTTTTGTTGTAAGAAAACAACAGTAACATACACAATAACCTTATAAAAGAATAAAACAAAAATACTTAATATGTTGAAGGTTGTCCGCTTCACCATTTACATCTACATTCAATGCTGTGGAACTGAATCGCCAAATTAACGAAAATCATAAAAAACTGCAACAAAGACAACTTTTTAACTGGGGAAATATAACAGAAATATAAAACACTTTATTGAACCTTTTTAATAATAAAAAAGCTCAGTGTTTACAAACGAATTTGAAAAAAAAAGTCCTCTGAAAATGTCTTGCTATGTATATATCTACACCCCACCAACCAAATAGATTCATCAAATACAAAGAAAATTATTAGGTCCAGTCACTTGACAGAGAGATACATCCGAATTTCTCTCTGTCAATAGTCAAAGCGCAGCTGTTACAGTAACTATGCTTTTACTGTAGACAGACAAATTTGAATGTATCTCTATATCAAGTGACCGGACCTAATAATTTGCCCACAGTTCTCGGAAACTAAAGGCCACTACCCATCACAATCAACATTTTAAAGTATTCTGGTCCTGATAGGCTTCAGCTTAACGCCCATACTCTCAGGAGAGAGCATCTCCGGAGAAATGCAGGAAGGGCTGAGAGGGCTGCGAGGGCTTGAATTTGGATTGCATGGCCTCCCTGTAAAGACCGTAACCCATGAAGAAATACTCCATGGGAATCAGCATTGCGTGTGGTTGTTCCTCTGTAATTACAGATCCGCACTCCTGGACCTGGCAGTAGAAGCGACAAGTTCTTATGGGTAGTTGTGTTACTGAAATATTTGGGTTTATTATATGCATAATGATGTTATTTAGATGTGATGTTATCTTCTTAAACGAAATTTATTTAATTTGATGGTATCTTATTATTTAAAGAATGTTGTATTGTGCTTTTTGTTCCATATATTTTAGTGGTGAAGATTGAGAATCAAAATAGAACAGGATTTTTTAACTTCTTGACTTATTTTAGGCTTCGTTTGGAGCACTTTTCTTAATGCTTTCTAAAGCAGCTTTCTAAAGTCATCGCAAACGAAGCATTAATCTTGACTATTATTTTATTTAGATTACCAACTTAGCTGTTTGCTTTTTTACATAATACAATGTTAATAAAAGAAATGATGTGTCTGGAATCTTTGATATCTTTGAATAAGAAAATCTTAAATGTGATTTCAATCATATTTTGATTATAACTGGATGTGTACAACAAATTGAGACAACAAGATGTCATGATTACTAAAAGCTAACAGAAACAATTAAAAAAGAATATAAATTTATAATTGATTACTCTATTAAATTGTATTACACGTTACAAGTATTTTTTTTTTTGTTGGTTTTGGTTCACTACCAATTGTACTGAATTTTGAAAGATTTTGTTCGAAACTGATATGAACGTGTAAGAGTTTCGCCTAAAACTCATATTTTACAAAAAAAAAAAAAAAAAAACAATAGAACTTTAGTAGTAACCAATGCTCTATTAAAACTAAAATCTTAATAATTTTCATATGTATTATAACTTATCAATCGATTAAATAATATTATTTGTTTCATACTTAAATATACTTAGGTGATATGTTATAATTAAAAAAGAGACCATGATGAAAACCAAAATTAAATGCCATAACTGACGAAACTATCAAAACTAACGAAAACAAAAACTTTATGGTGGGAATTGCAAGTAAAATAACAGCCATTTGAAGTGAAGATTAGCAATCCAAAGGGTTAATATGCATTAGATTTTTTACTCAATATATGAAGATATATAAATACCGGAACTCAACAATAGAACATTCTAATTCAGAGGAATTAGGGTGGATTAACCAAAATAAATAATATACTATTTGACACAATGAAATTTTACTTGATAGGTAATATCGAGTTAACATCGAATAAAAAAAACATTTTCATACCTCAACAAGGACACTGTATCTGCTGTCAAGCTTGGAGATCATGTGGAGGGCATCAGAGTGGAAAGGAGAGCTATCACCAACAAATATCAATGTCCTACACTGCAGGTTCTTCAAATCTTTAGTCAAGTCATGTCTCCTGTTGATAAGACCGAGCATTATTCAGCAAGAGCTGTCTACAATCAATTAAATTAGGGCATCTCCAACGGAAAATCCCATTTTTCACTCAAAAATGCAGTGAAACTAAAAAATGTCGTGATTCATCTCCAATCGAACTCCATTTTATTCGGTAACGGTCTTTCTCCTCTTTCACGCGTTTCTTCCGCAAATCCAGTAGAGCAGAAAAATAGCGTAGGTGAATAATGCGACGCGAATATTGGTGTCGCACTGTTCACCCGCAACCAAATAGTGGAAGTTTTGCCATTTGGGTGGAGCTCGCGAGCGACATCATTCATGCGTTTGGAGTTCGGTTGGAGAAGGCCTTAACTGACAAAACAAATTACAGGGACAGTACCCATTCATTGTCTCAAGAAATCGCCAGACATTTACAACTCGCCTTTCATCTAGCAGCTGAAAAGAGATCAACATTACAATCATTAAGCTTACTTCCAATTGCAGAAATATGAAATGAAAAAGAAAGAGTCATTGCATCACTAACACTTCTGCAGGCTTGGACCATATCCGACTCAAGGAATTGTGTGCTGCCACGAACTTCCTGCCAGAAACAACAAGGTATATCACATGATCCTCTATAATATTAAATCAGATTCCCAACTGAAAGCTATGTCACCTTACTAAAGTATCTCTGAAGTAAGAATTCTTTTGCTAGTCCACACATCCCATAGAAGTAGAGCAAATTAGACATCACCTGAAAATTTGGTTCATCAAAAAAAAAAAAAAAAATTTTCTTTCCAGTGGAGGAGACTTGGAAATCTCCTCATTGAAGGATATAAATTTCAAATGGTACCTTAGTGAAGAGCCATTGGGTCCAAGAAGGGGTTTTACAAAATGGTGAGACAAGAATCAAACCAATAACTCGGTCTCGATATTTTGACTGCAACAAGCTAGACTGAACTTAGATATGCAAAGCTACAGTTTAGTGCAATTAATCTAATTAACAAAGAGACTTACAGCGAAAAGGGTAAGGATGTAAGCACCAGCAGTGACACCCATGCACATCACAGCTTTTAACCTGGATGAGACATGAGAGATTTTCAATCAAGAAAAATGGTTCAGAAACTGATGCATCTTGTTCCCTGATTGCAAGGTTATAGAAAAACTATAATATTTAACAAATAAATAATCTCCATATGTTACTGAATATTACCCAAAGAAATCGAGAACTTCTGCAACCTGATCTGCCAGGTCATCGACAGAAGGCACTGGCACATCTGAAGAAATAGGACCAGCTCCCAACTGTAGGAACTCTTATGGCGAAGGAAAAATCATGAGAGCAGTTTTTCATGTAAAATAAAAAGAAAAGCAGATCATAGGAAAGATGCAAATCAAATCACTAACCTCATGTCCAGGAGGGCTGATATGATATATACAAAAACTATGAAGAAGCAAAGAAGCAGCTTCTGGGCAAAAATATAATCCTTGAAAGCATGACATATCTGGTGAAAAAATACAAAAGGAGAAAAAATGCTCAAATTTTCCAGCCCTACTCATTTAATCATTATGCATGAATACAACTTCTAATTTTTTTTTTTTTTTGAATATTTAGGCCAACTAAGAAAAAATCATATAGGAGACTCGAATTCAAAACCTCCTATATTAGTAGCCAAAGTTCCCAACCAATAGATCAAATGCACATGAAATATTTAGCAAAGAAGGAGAAATTCGTTAACAACTATAAATTAATTCAGTTCAATTCCATCATCATCAAAGGACGCACAATACGTTACGTAAACGGAAAGAGAGAATAAATAACCCTTTTACATTTAATCAACATAAACAATTCCTTATAAAACTGATAATTCTACTTCAAGAACAGAAAAAAAGGCAAGCCCAGGAGTTACTGAAAGAGAGGGGTGAGTTGAAATTAAACTTCCCAACTTACAGTTTAACGCTACATCAGGATAAGTTACAAGAGCAGGTTTTTCTTGATCACCAAACACAGCCACTGAAACAGAACCATAGCTTGTTTGTACAATGTGTTCCTGGTAGCGTCAATCAAACAAACAAATCAACAAATATACAAAAACTTAAAACCCTTATTTCTTCTATAAATCCCCAAAAAGAAGCTTGGAATCATTAAAATCCCATCTAATCATGACCATAACATGAGAGGAAGACGAAATTTCACCAATCCATCAAACCAAAGAAAGAATTTACATCCTTCGCAATTAGTCCGCGATTCTACTAGCAAATTGCAACGAAATGCGTTGCATTCTGCAGCACAAAACTCAACCAGTGCCAAAACCTCCCCTGAAAGAGCAGAACAGAAGCAGATTGAGGTTTCAGGAGCTCAAACCTTGCCCCCGAACCACGTCAATCGAAACCGAGCTGCTCGATTCTCCCATCAGCCGTCGAACTACTAACAGTGAGCTACTCCTCTCTCTCTCTCTCTCTCTCTCTCTCTCTCTCTCTCTCTCTCTCTGGCGAGCGTCGCGCACTGGCTCTCATTTGTCTTCTTCAGGGCAAATTATTGGGTCAGGTGACCGGACGCGAAAAATAAGTTCGGACATCCAATAAAAATTTGCCGCGTCACCTGCGCTTTTGACTGCAATTTTGACTTGCGCTTTACTTGCGCTTTATCAGCTATTTACTTGCGCTTTACTTGCACTTTTTGACTTGCGCTTTAGTTGCGCTTTACTTGCACTTTAGTTGCGCTTTACTTGCGTTTTACCTGCGCTTTATTTAAAATAATATTTTATTAATATCCGGACCTATCTCTGCGTTCGGTCACCTGACCCAATTCAGGGATGTTATAGTCGGACGAGCTTATCTCCAGCCACTGACACCCTTGCAGTGTACATTTCTACAACACCGATTCTCACCCGACCCCACCTGCCAGCTGGCGGAGTTGTAGGAGAGCAGTGGTGGGGTCCACTAAGGAAGGTGACCGTAACGCGCCATTAATTGATCGGAGTTAAGCAGTGAAAGACGGAATAGAAGTTACAATGCGTGCGCGCCAGACGTGGTAAACCCGCGCGCTGTGGGGATTGAAAAAATAATGAAAAAAAATTAGCTCAAAATATTTTTTTATTAAATTTTCAATAAATAAAATTTAAATTTATTCGATATATTTTAAATAAATATACTAAAACTTTTGATTGTGTATTTGTATTTTATATTTATTTTAAAATAAATTTAATGAATTTAAGACTATAGTATTTTGATTTGATATATTCTTAGATTAAAAATAACTGATCAAAATTTAAAAATATTTAAATAGAAATAAATAAATATATTTAAGAATCTGATATTTAAATTTTTATATTTATTTACATAATCTTTTAGTGTCTAAATAATATCAAAGCTTCTGTATAAAAAATGTACATTTAGTGTCAGTGCTTTAATGCCAAATAGATTCATTGCAATTGGTTTCTTTTAATTATCTTCATTAAAAAAAATTTAGCTGATACTTCATAACTTATTAAGTCAAGAATGAAGCAAATTAAAGTTTGATTTTTCATCGCTATTTTAGTGAAAGTGATTTAGAGAATGAAGGAGATGGAGATGACAAAATCGAGTTCGATCAATCTGATGCCTTTGAGTTTGAATATTTAGGTGAAGTGAGATCTAGAGACTCAACTTATGTGGATAGATTTGGTGATGCAAATTTAAGAGATATTTGATTTTTCTCTTATGAAATCATTAATCGAGATTTCTTTTTATTATCAAATTAATATAAAATGTTAAAATCTTTTTATAATTAATTGTGTTTATAAGTGAAATATATTATTATGTTTTGCTTATTTACTCTATATTTGATTATTAGGTATACAATTATAATAACTATCTCATATTTATTTTATTTTCAGAGCTCCATTAATTGCATAAATAAACTATAAGATCTCAAGAGAAATTTTGATTTCATCTCTCAAGCTATGACTACAAAGATGTCAACTGCTCAAAATAATAATATATTTAATTTTAAATTTATTGAATTTCTTTGTTATGTTTTTTTTATGCTTCATATTATAAATCTATTCAATTTTTTTTTATAAAATTATAAATGTTTGTGTCATTATTAAAATATTTAATATAACAAGTATTTATTACGTCATCAAATTTGATCCTGATCAAACCATCAAATCGCTAACCTATCTTTCTTCCTATTTGTTATCCGGTCCAGTTTCAAAGCCTTGGTAAATATAGTGTAAATCATTCTAGTTTATTTTTGAGGTAAACCAAATTTGCCCAATTTTGAGCGAGAATGGTTTACACCGCAATGAAGCTTGCTTGATTGCCACTAATCGTAGCCCGCCTCCAGCCACCACCGCCAGCCACCACTTCCGATCATCGCCACATTAGAAGGTCAAATTCAACTAACTCACGAGCCAGCTTAGGCACTAATCATTTGATTGCCCAAAATTCCTCCAACCAATTAAAAAAAAACAAAAATTTGTATTAGGAAATGTGATCAAATTTTCAGTAATACTGAATCTCAAAGCATTTAGATCTATTTTAATATAAGTGTAACAAATAAATAATTAATAAGATTGTTGCATCTTGGAATATTCGTGGTGGTAGAGAATTATAAAGTTTAGTGTCTTAGCTTTATACGAAGATCCAATATACATACAGATAAAAGAGCAGAGGTGTAGTGTTCATAAATGATACCAATAATTTTATGTGGAAAACCTTTAAAAGGGAAAAAACTACGAGCATTGAATGAATCCATTAGTGTTTGCAGTCGATTACAAATGAGGCACTTTCTTGGGGGGAAGGACTTGGCTTGATACAACAAATATACATCATATAGAGTGCATTACATGGTTGGAATTGGAAGAATTAATATTGACATGTTCGTTTGGCCGGGAGGGCCATAATTGGCTAACGAAGGAGATTGTAAAGATCGTAGTCGGGTGAATGTAGTCAAAAGGACGGTGGTCGACATGCGACGGAGGTCGGAAAGACTATTGTCAGGCGATGAAGTTCAGAAGGACCAGAATCAGCATATTACGAATGTTAGAAAGACTGTAGTCTGATGATGGAGGTCGAAAAAATCATAGTCATGGGAGACAGAGGTCAGAAAGACTATTGTCTCGTGATGATGGTTAGAGGGACCGTAGTCAGCAGGCAACGGAGGTCAAAAACACCGTTGTCTGACAAAGGAGGTCAGAATGATAGTAGTTGGTGGGTGACTATTGTCTAGCGTCGGAGGTCGAAAGGACCATTTTTTGATAGGAGATGGTGGTCAGAAAGACCGATATCTGGTGACAAAATTCAAAAGGACTATAGTTAGCAGGCGATAGTGGTCAGAAAGACCATTGTCTAGTGACAGAGGTCGGAAGGACTGACGACTCTCAGTGGTTGGGCAGATGTTTGGTGTCTGTTGGTCGTCGGAAAGAAGTTCGGCGTCTTAGTGGTCGGGCAGAAGCCCGGCGACAGTTCAGCGACCCAGGCGACAATCCGACGATGGCCAGTGGTTCGACGGTGGTCGAGGAGTTTGGTAGCTAGTGTACTCTAGTTTCACTCTCTTCCTTCTCATCCTTGCTTGAGTCCCCTTTCATGAGAAATTAGTGGTCTACTTTTAGTTTTATGAGAGTGACATTGCCGGTAAATAGTAGGGAGATCAAGGGTATGTTGGGAGTTGTTTGAATGAAAGACTGATATTGATCCTCTTTATTGTGGATCATTTACTAGGCATTTGAATATCTTAATGATATCAGAATTTGGCAATTTATGCTCGTTGGATTCGACTTGTCGAGCCGATCTATTCGACTATAAGAATGTCACTTTTGGTGTTTGTTTGGTAATTCAAATTATGTTCTGAACATTCCAAAGGCGCCTAAGGTCTTCAATTTGGACTCATTTTGACTCGGAGTGAGTTGAATTTGGTGTCATTGGGTTTGTCTATTCGAGACGTTCAATTCGACTATAAGTTTGCTGAGATCGGAGTTCATATAGTTCCGGATTTAATTTTCAAAGTTTTTAATCCAATTTTATCTCAAGATTTGTGCTTGATGAAGATAAATTTTTGATGATATGCCAAAGATACTAATTTTAAAATAAATCAAAGATATGTAAGCAACATTCTTATCATTTTTTTTTATATTATGATATAAAAGATAAAAAAGTACAACATGACAGATAAAAAGCCTTTTTGAATTGCCTATAAAGCAACATCAACATCGATGATTTTGGTTATCTCCATGTAAGCAGAGATCTGGCTCCTAAATAAAAAGACTAGTCAAATCTATTAAATAAATTCTTTGAAATATAGTAAATAAATTTGTTTTGGATATAAATAGTAATTTGCATCTAAATTCAAAGGGCTTCCGAACTTGTTTGTTTGTCTTTATTTTAATTGCCATGCTGGAATTTCCTTACTAAAAGGGGTAAGCTTTTTGGTGTTAGATCTTAAAGCAGATCTAAAGGTTTTTAAAATAATAATTTGTTGAAAAGAAAGGCTAAGACTTGCAATGGGTAGCTTTATTACTGTTTTTAAAATAATTTTTTAGTACTAAAATGTTTAATTTAAGAAATTTTTTATTTGAAATTAGTTTTAGAAAGCGGTTTTAAATGAAGCCTACAGCTTTCTTATTATTTTTGAGTGATGCTATATATATAATTTTATTTACAGCTTAAAATATTTTTATATGCTTAAAATTCTATTTTTCTCTCTCTTTGTATCTACATATAAAGATTTTTTTTTTTAAGTGATACTATATAAAATATTTTTATGTGTTGAAAAGCACTAATTATTTTTTTACTGTGTTTATTTGAAAATGTTTTAGCAAGTGAGGTTAAAAATGATAACCTGTTTAGTAAAAAATATTAATGTATTGGAACTTGAAATCTTATATAATTTTTTTTCTATTTTAGTTAATCTTTGGGGCTATATTGTAAATATTTATGAATTAAGAGGAGATTAGGATAGTATGAAAATTGTTTTCTTTTTAATCATTATTGGCCACAAATTAAGGGAGATGTCCATTTTATTAGATTAAAAATAAATATGAGATATCAAATAATTATTCACCTAGATATATTTATCATTTTCATCTCACTAATAATCTTATATCTCTTTCTCTCTCAATTGAATTTCGAACTATTTATAAAAAGATTTGTGACCAGTGGATTGGGCTGATCACAAAGTATTTATTTATTAGACTCCTAGACCAAAATTTTCATTTCATTCTTTCACTCAACTTTGGTCTCTCTTATGAGCTTTCGTGCTTCCTTTTTCTTCTAATGGCTAGCTAGATGATGAGTATGGTAGGTCTTTTGGTGGGTCTAATTAATAAAAATACTTAATATTTAATTTATTATTTCAAGAAGTGATATGAATTGTTTGGTGGAAAGATGAGGGGTTTGGAGGAAGAGAATGAAATGCAGCATTCTTGGCTAGATGTATGGCATTCATGTTGTCACTATGTAGCTTCCCATATCTTTTGCCCCTTGCTAAGTTCTATCAAGAAACTTTGCAAACAAAACATTTCCTTTTTAGCCTCAATGATAGCAATGTACTCCATTTTTGTGGTTGAGAGCGCAATAATCTTCTGTAACTTGAAAATCTAACTGACTGCAATCTTTTCCAATGTGAAGATATAACAAGTTGTGCTTTTCATACCATCAATATTTCCATCAATGTCACAATATATATAAACCTGTCGATCAATCATTGCACAACCAAAGCAAAGAGCTTTGTCAAGTACCTAAGAATCCACTTAATCGCCTCCCAATGAAATTTGTTTGGGTTGCTCATAAATCTGCTCACTACTCCTATTGCATATGCTATATCATATATTGTATAGATCATAACATACATAAAACTTCCAACTGTAGACGCATATGAAGCCTTCTTCATATGTTCTTCCTCTACTTCATATTTGGATAATTATTCCTTGGATAACTAAAAGTGACTACCTGCTTTGCCTCACTCATGTTGAATCTCTAAAACAACTTTTCAACATACTCTACCTGAGACAACTTAAATATACATGCACTTCTATTTCTATTGATTCTTACCAAGAATTTTCTTTGTCGGACCCATATCTTTCATTTCAAACTCATTTGATAATTGTTCTTTCAGACATCTTATCTTCTCTATATCTGAACCTACAACCAACATGTCATTCAAATACAAAAATATAATAATATAATAATTATCAAAATGTTTGAAAAAATAACAGTGGTCTGTCTGGCATTGTGTACCCATTATCTGACATAAACTTGTCAAATCTCTTATACTACTGTCTTTGGTGCCTGCTTCATCTCATATAAGCTCCTCCTGAGCCTACACACAATATCTTCATTACATATGACCACATATCCCTATGTTTGCATCACATACAACTCTTCTTCAAATTCACCATGAAGAAATGTTGTCCTTACAAACATCTGTTCTATATGTAAATCCTCAACTGCTACCATACTCAGTATAACTCTAATTTTAGTCATCTTCATCACTAGAGAAAAATTTTTAGTGAAGTCCACTCATTCCTTCTACTAAAAATACTTAACTACAAGCATGGCCTTCTAGTGCTTGCTATCATCAAGTTCTTCTTTCATCATATAAACACACTTGTTCTGCAGTGCTCTCTTGTCATCTGATAGTTATGTTAACTCCCAAATCTGATTCAACTCAAGTGAACACATCTCAACATCCATGGCTTTCTCCCACTTATTTGAATCATCAACTTGAATGGCTTCATCATAACACTCGAGTTCACCACCATTAGTTAGTAATAGAAAGTACAAATAAGGAGAATACCTTTGTGCTGGCCTTGAGATTCCACTTGATCTCCTAATTTCAGTAGCAAGAGTCTGAGGCACTCTATGCTTCATCAGCCTTGTCTTCTTGATCACCAATATCCTCTATCTCAACATATTTGGAAGAATCTTCAGGAATCCTATTTCTATCCTAGTATAATTCAATTTCATTGACTTTAAAATCTCTACTCCTGATGAATTATTGATTCTGATAATCCTAGAATTTGTAACCAAATTTATTTGAGCCATATCCAATAAATATACACTTGACAGATTTTGGATCAAACTTATTCCTAGATCCTGCATCAATATGAACATAGGATGAACAACCAAAAACTTTGATGTGGGATATACTAACCTTCTTTCTACTCCAGGCTTCCTCAGATAACCTCTCATTCAGAGGAACTAAAGGATCACGATTGATCATATAAATTGTAGTATTCAATGTATTTGCCCAGAACTACTAGGGTAGACCAACATATAATCTCATGCTCCTGGCACGCTTAGTGATAATTCTATTCATGTGCGCTATAACACCATTCTGTTTTGATGTTCTTGGAATAGTAAACTCATACTTGATCCCATTCAAATCACAATACTCTTTAAACTCTTTATCTTGATACTCTTCACCATTATCTGATTTGATACACTTGAGCTTCAGACCTATCTCAAGCTCAATTATGACCTTCCACTTCTTGAAAACATCAAACACATCTGACTTGTGTTTTAAGAAGTACACCCATACCTTCCTATTGTGATTATCAATAAATATAACAAAATGCTAAGATCCTCCAACAAAAGTAACTGCAGTAGGACCTCATATATTAGTATGCACTAATTCCAACTTCTTTGACTTGACCTTTAAACCAATATTTGAAAAACTCACCATATATTGCTTGTCACATACACAATCTTCATTAAAATTTGAATATATAAATTTTAAATCATGAAGCTTTTTTTAGTAAAAAGTGAATGCATATCTTTCTTAATCATATAGCCAAGCCTTCGATGATAAAGACCTCCATCAACATATGAATATGCTACTCCAATAGAATTTACTCATATTAATAACATATAAGGTGCCTTCAATACTACCACAAGCTATAACCATAGCCCTTTTTGTCCCCTTCTACATATCTCTTATGAATAATATCACATGTGGCCTGAGTTTGCAAGCTGACTCATAGAAATTAAACTTCTCTTCATACAAGGAACGTGCCTAACATCCCTGAGTCTCCAGATTGACCCATGTTAGCATTCTGATATCAATATCTCCCTATCCAAGAATGTTGCAGGGCTTGTTGTCCCCGAGATACACTTTACTCAAACACCTTGAGTATAGTTCTTGAATGTCTTCTTGTTAGGACTTGCATGAAAAGAAGCAGCTGAATGTAGCACCCAATATTTAGAATTATATAGAGATAAAATTAGAGAATCTGACTGACATTCTTCTACAAATACATTTGCAAAATGATTTTTATTTTGACCTCCACCACTGCCCTTCTTTGAAACTGCACAGCCCTTCTTTCCACAGCTCTAGCACAACTTTTCCTCAACCAAAAATAAACTTTCCTCTCAAGGATTTAGATCTCTCTCTATTAGGATTTATCTCTAAAATCCTTAATCGTGCTTCAACATTCAAAGCAAAATTTGAAGACTGACTGTTCACACTCCTGCGAATCATTTCATTAAGCACTAACCCCATAATGTCCTCAAAATTCAACTTTGAACTTCCCGAAGATTTGCAGCAGTAACAAGCCCATCCCAGCTTTCTAACAATGAAGATAACAACAGCAATGCCCTCACCTCATCATCAAAATTGATGCCAATTGAATACAATTAACTCATCATAGTGTTCTGATTATTTGGGTGTTCCGCCATTGGGGTGTTGTCCAACATCTTCATTGTTAGGCTCGTAACAATAAACTCCACAGTTACCATTAGTAGTAATCCAAGCTATACATTCAAGGTGATATCATACTGCTTAAGAAAAGATGGTAAATGATTGTAGTATTACTTTCGGCAACAACGAAATCCAGCCTATTAATAAGTTCATTTGTTCTAACACATCATTTCAGAATATCAACTATAACTCCACTCCTAGTGCAATTCTTCTGATCCCTAATTTACATAGTAGTAAAACTGAAGCATCCCTATCCAAGTTGATGACATTGAGACCGCTCAGTCATTAGCCAAGCCGTGTTGTGCCCTTGAGTTATAAAAAGGAGATCAGAAGTTCAAATCTTACCCTCAAAAAAATTGATAACATTTCATATTCCGACTTAAATAACACCCTTATTTATCAGCTAACTGTGAAGAAAGTCTAAGGCTTCGTTTGGGACGGGGCTTTCTAGTACAAAATTTTAAATTTTTGTACTAGAAAGCCACTTTAATAAGCAGTAAGAAAGCCATCCCAAACGAAGCCAAAATTGAGGCCCACGAGGAGGTCTAATTGAAGGCCACATATGTTCGTTACATTCCAAATAAACTAGAGCAATGTGAAGCAACTTCTAGTAGTCGAGTCAAAGAAATAAATCTACGCTTTGTTTCTTCAAACAAATAAATTTACATGTAAAATCTACACTCCCCAAATAAACGTACACTTAAAATGACGCCACATCAGCCTGCCTTTAAAGATTCCCATACATGATGTTTTAAATTGGCGATCTTCGATGATTTCATATCTAAACTTAACATCTTATGCCTAGTTTATTATATCATATCAAATAAAGCATTTTGTCTTTTTTAAAATCTCATATTTACTTAAATTTGAGTAACAAAACTTATATAAAGCTCAAAATTTTCATATTTAATAAACCCTTATATGTTCATAAAAGGTGTAATGTCTGAGTAAAACATCTTATATTTGAATAAAACATCGTACATCTAAAAAAAACTGGCAAAGATCTTTAGACATATTTTGAAGCATTAATTAATGGCTACTAATGGGGGCCCCATTTAGGTATGGATTTATTAGGGGAGTGCAACATTAGCCCCTTAGTTTTATTACTCTTAAGGATGCAGTTTGAATCTCTTATCTAAATCTCTTTCACCTCTTTCCAAAATTGCCAATCGTACTAAAGGTGCATCTATTTTTTTTCCCGCTTTTTGTGTCATATATAATAGGTCAAATGGCTATGGTATCTTGCCTGTAATCCATCACATCTCTTCCCAAAAGTTCCTTCAAGATACAAAGTTACAACTGACAGAATCATGAAAAAAAGAAAGACTAGTAAGATCAAATAACTGGTAAACGAAAAAAGATGAGAACATGAATGCTACTCGGCTATAGAGTATAATTTCTGAAAACTATTGGAGCCTCCAAGCGCCTAGGTAGTGACCAACAACAACAACAACAACAGATTTGTATCCCACTACGTAGGGTCAGCTACATGAATTATTTTTCTCCATTGTGTCGTATTAAGAGTCAAATTCTCATTTAAATCTAATAAAAAAAGTCAATCTAATATTTTATAACCAAGTCTTTTTAGGTTTATTTCTACCATTCTTAACATAAGCCAAATCTAATACATCTACTTCATAACCGGGTCATCGGAAGGTCAATATTGTATGTGACCAAACCATCTAAGACGGCTCTCTAATCTTATTTGCCACTGGAGCTACTTCAACCTTTTCACATATATGATCATTTCGCATTCTATCTCTAAGAGTAAAGTAACTCATCCACCTGAGCGTCCTCGTCTCTACAACACTTTAACTTAATTTTATGCTTATCTTTTAATGGCCAACATTCTGCGTCATAAAGCATTGCAAGTCTCACCACCATCTTATAGGATTTCCCTTAACTTTGAGGGGTATTTTTCTATCACACAACAAGCCGAATGCATTCCTCCACTTCAAGCATCCAACTTGAATTATCGCCTAGGCAGTGACCGTGCATATAAAAACAAAAACTCAATTTATCCCAAGAACTTAGTGGCAAATCTGACAGCTGTGCTGATGTGAAATATACAGGAGTTACTTTAAGAAATTAAAGAGAGCAGATTTAACAAAATAATCCTAAAATAAAGTTACTACTTATAACAAAGATTGGTCCTCAGAGTTCCTAGTCTTTAACTTGCTTTAGGCAAAGAAGAGCGAAGTCGATTAACCAAACAATTCAAGAAAACGCAAAGAGTAATTGTAAAGCTACGATGACAAATAAGAATACACGATTTAATAAGGAAAACTTTCACCTTTGGAGCCCATACGCTCAAATAGTCTAGGCTTTAGCGGAAGAAGAATCTCCACATTAGAATCGAGGTCACTCTGAGGAAGAAGGAACCTAGGATCGTCGTTCTTGGATAGGTAGCCGGAGTGGTGGAGGATGACGGTCGTCCAATGATGATCCAACGTCCCTTTGTCCTTTGCTCGTCGATCACGTCAACTAAGGTGTACTGGATACGGTCGATGTAATCTTCAATGGTGTCGTCGAAATCAAAGCTCGCGTCAAAGAACAGTGATTAGAGGATGTCAACTTGATCTCGATCGTCATGCACAAATCCAAAGTTCCATTCGGGTTCCTCCATGCATAATTATCGGAGATCTTGGCGTCGCAATAATGAAAGGTGGAGGAATTGCCACCTAGGAGAGGTGCGGCCAAGAGGAAGGGAGGAGGGAGGAATTCGGGTGGGAGGAAAGGAGGGATTGCAGGAATTCTTAGTTAATTTCAGATTTTGGGAGGTTTAATGGTGGGATTTAATTTGAAATTCAAATTAAATCAAGAAGGAGAGGGGCGGTAAAGAGAGGAAGGAGTTGGGGCTGATTTTGTGGAGCTATTAAGGTGATTAGGAGAGAGAGGAGCCCAATGAGAGGGCCGGCCATGTAGGTGGTGAGGTGGCGTTGAGGTTTGAGTAGGTGGGGACCACTAGTCTTAATTTCAAAATTTTAATAAAATCTGAAATTAAAACTTCAGTTTTCTTAAGGAGAGAAAACTTCCAATTATGAGGGGAATCAATTTAATCAATTTGAATTTCAAATTTGAAATTGTAAATCAATCAAATTGATAACGTGAATTAGGGAGCAACTTTAGGAAACAATTAATGGCTCATAACCATTTGAATTTCAATTTTGAAATTTAGAGGGGAAGGAGGCGGCGGCAAGAAGGGGGGGAAGGGAGCCGGCGGGCTGGAGGGCTGGCCGGCGGTCTGGGTAATCCAGAAGGGGGCGGCGGCAGTGAGCAAGGGAGGGGAAGGGGTAGGGGAAAAATATAGGGATTCAAGGAATGAATTCCAATTTCCCACAAATGCTTCAACCGAATTTCCACGACAACGAATCGATCACGAGAAATAAAGGAAGAAAAATAGAAGAACAAGAAGACCTAGAACTCACAAAGAGATCTAGCTTCTCCTACGAACTCACTAAGAGATCGTGGGGGTTTGCACTCACAAAGAGAACATGAAATGTCAAATTTTCATTCATCAAAAAAACTTCTCTTACATAGGAAAATGGCCATATATATAGGCCTCCAAATGACAAAGAAAACAAAAGACTAAAATGTCCCTTGGACTATAATAGCGACCAAATGCCCATAAGGGCAAAAACGGAAAAATATAAAATAAAAATAAACTACTACATAAAATGACTAAAAATACAACTCATGATCGTGGCCGTCGATCTCCGGCGTCTCCTGATGGTACATGTGGTAAAATCGCTGAAGATGTCCTCATCATGTGCAGTGAGAGAACAAAGTTGAGAAAAACATATTTAGATAAATATATGAAAAGAAAATCGTTTCCTGGATGTGTTGTATAGTTGTTTAACATAATAGTGCAATCAGAAATGGTCCAATATTTGTAAAAAAGCTGGACAATTAAACCAGTTAGTATACGTGTTTAGAACATGCTTACGAGCAAAAACATAAAAAAGGAACAAAAGAAAGTGACACCTGTGAATTTCATCCGTTAAAGCTGGCAGTGGACAGAAAAGATAAGCAGGATCTACATTCCCTTGCACAGCGACTTTGTTTCCTAGTCTCCTTCTTCCATCTGCCATGTCAACTGTCCAGTCAAGTCCAATGACATCAACACCAGTACCAATCATCCGTTCCAGTAGACCACCATTGCCATTGATATATAAAACAAGGGGTACCTGAGGGCATTCTTTTCTTACAACCCTTACCATCTGCAGATCAAACAAACACAAAGGATCTAATAAGATTCTAACTCAGATAAACCAGCATATGCAATAGTGGTTTTATCCTAATGTAAAACAGAAGAGAGGGGCACCAACAGTAAAACAGTGCCAGATGTGATGTGAAACTACATGATGTGAAAAGAATTGCACTTGAAAATTAATAGAAGTAAAGATTTTACCTTGCTATTAAACCCTTTTGCGTAGTCAAGTTGAGTTTAAGAATTAGACGATGATAGATTAAGCAATAGCAATTGGTTACAAGTAGAGATAACGGAGACTTACAAAATAACTACTAAAGATAAAATTAATGCGAATAGCTAGAGATAACAAAAGACACTAATTTAAGGTCTAGATCCTTCACCTTGAGATCTATCACTCATAGTTTTGGTGGAGGTTAGCGGAAGAAGGCCGTGAGCAAACTTAACGACGCCACTAATAGACAAGCGACCTTGAGAGAACTCTTCGCCGGGGAGGAGGCCGGGTTCGGAGGAGCGGATGGATGACTATCAATGACCCACTCGGAAGTTGGATGTTGTTCGTCAATGACTTGTATAAGTGTCGGTAGGATTCGATCAAGGTAAGCTCCAACAGTATCTTCGTCCGACTCAAATCCGGCGTCGAAGAATGGCGACCGATAGACGTCGAGGTTGCCGTGGATGTCAAATACCAATCCTCATTCAAGCTCGGGGTCCGCCATGCATGGTGGGAAAGGGGATTGAGGACAAAATTTAGAGAGGAGCGGGCAGACGCGATACCGTGGAGGGAGGGGAAGTCACGGCTTGGAGAGGGCAAGGGAGGGGCGGTGGATGTGAGGGAAAGAATTATCCTTGAGTGCTTGGGATAGCAACTAGGGAAAATTCCACAGAGAAACTGAAATTTTATTTCAGTTTTCGTACAGGTGAGAGGGGGAGTAATTTGGAGGAAAATAAGTGAGGTGGGGCCAAGGCAATTGAGTGGCTGATTTAAATAAATCTTGCATTAAAACCTAATGAAGGCTTAGGAAGGAAAACTGTCGTTGCCTGAATCAGGCAAAAGTTGAATTTCAAATTAGTTTGAAATCCATTAGAGGCTAATGGCTGAAATTCTGAGCTCAATTAAGGAAATCATTTAGAGCTCCTTAACGGGTGAAATTTAAAATAGAATTTCCTGAAGAGGGGGCGGGATGGGATTACGGGAAGGGTTGGTGGGGATTTAGCCGGCGGGAGGCCGGCAGCCGGCCGGCGGCAGCTGATCTAGCCGGCGGGATTGGAGGCACGGGCTGGCTGTCCAGGACGCTGGCTGGCGTGATACTGGCTGGCGGGAGGCGGGGCTATGGCCGGAGTGAGGTTGGTCAGGAGCCGGTGGTGCTGTGGCTGGCGGGAGGCTGGTCAGGAGCCGGTGGCCTGATTACAGAAATCTGAAAATTTCTGTAGTTTGATCTCCTTTATCTTGAATTCATTCAGCTCTTCTTCCACACAATAATCCGGGGTAAATCTAGAACTCACGGAGAGATCTAATTTAACCGTCGAACTCACTAAGAGATCTCAGATACAAGAACTCACAAAGAGAACCAAGAGAAATATCATTTCATTCCAAAACTACCAAATCCATTACATGAGGCCTCTTTATAAAGAGGATAACATAAAGAAACTAAAAGACAGAAATGCCCACTGGGCTACATAAGCAAAGCAATGCCCTCAGGGGCAAAAATGGAAAAACTAAAATACATATGAAAATAGACTGAAACTAAATCAGAAATAAAGGCTCTGGATCATAGCCGCTGATCTGCGTCGCCGGCGATGATACACATGTCGAAATCTGATGTCCCCATCAAGATGTCTTGACAATCTGCTAGGATTCACAACTCTCCCAGTTTTTAACATCTAATATGAGAAATCATTTTGAAAAACATGCAAAGGAGATCCAATGACAGGGTGATTAAAGAAGATTATCATTAAGATTGTAAAAGAAGTAGCACACTCCATGAACAGCTCATTTATTTTCATTTAATTATTAAAAAATTTTAAATCTTCGAATATAAATAAACAAGCTTAAACATTAATTTGTTTGTTTAATTACATTCATGGATATGATACTTTGTTGTTCAACAAGTAGCTAGCTAAAAGCTTGATAAAATACTCATTTGAGGATGATTTATTTTCTTTTTTATAACATATTCTATGTTATTATATCAATTTTATTACTCTATTTATTCATATTACCATAAGAATAAATATGATAAAAATCTTGGAAAAAAAATAATGTTAATTTTTAATAATCAATGATAAAAAAATATTAAACAAATACTAAATTGATAGATTAAAAATCTAATTTGATTTTTTTATAATTTTTTAAAATAAAAAAATTGAACAACTAACTAGATGTATAAATCAAAATCTAATTTTGTTATTCATAAGACAGTGGAAATAATGTTAAACAAATTATTGTTAATTTTGATGAAAAACTTGTGAATATATAACAGAGTTATTTTCTTAAATCATTAGCATCCTACATATAGTTAGTTATGGACTTATGGTAGATTGTGGTTCAAACTCCATTTGAAAACTAATATTTAAGCTTGAACAAGATTTTTAAATTCAGATTATGTTTAAGCTCAATTCGAGCTCAATTAAAAAAAAAAAGGAACGAGCTTAAACAATGTCTTACTTGATTCGATTCAATTCAATTCTTTACTAGCCCTAATCGCATCATGAGTGTTTCTATGCCAACTATTTGGAGTCTACTTTACAAATACTCATTTTTCATTCATTCCTATTAAATATTACATGTGATGTCAGCTTTATAATGCGCAAGCTTTTCGCACAACTTCTAGGCATATCACTTTGTTCTAGCCTTTCTAGTTTTGCAGACATTTATGCAGCCATGAATCTCCCTCCATTGATAGGCTATGTACATGATGAGTGTTATGTCTCATATTTTCATTCTAATATGCAAAGGTTGAAGTATCTACTTCAACCTTCCCATACATCAGGTGGGAAGACGATGTGGCAACCCAAGGTGTTAGCCACTCCTATTGTTATGCTAGATGCCATAGTAAACCGTGTAGTAGAGGGAGGATGAAGCAAAATCCTATAAGTAAACAGATATGAAGAGTACTCCAATGGACCCTCGTTTTGTATCTAAAAAGACTATAAAAGAAATAATGGATGAGTTAAAAGCTAATTTGAAGAAAAATGATAAAGCAGTGGCTGAGTTTGATCCTGAGTAGGATGACTTTATGGAAGGTAAAGGAATTATAGTAAACATCTACATTGGTTGACATCAAAGGATTTTTGCAAAGGGAGTAATAGTCGATGAATGACATCTGACATTAATAATGTTTTAGTCAGGAAGGCATTGTGCAAAACTTAATGCAATGACTTCTATGTCAACTGCAACAAAAAATGGCTTGAATCTAAGAAGGAAAAAAGGATGGAGGAAATGATAGCCACCATGACCTTATTACAGACTTAGATGAGTGCCACAACCAGCACAAGTTGAGTTCGCTCGACTCGAGGTTGTTCATTTGGCAAAAAAGAAATATAAAATTTGGTTGATGTGAATGCCAATAGTCAATAATGAAACAATTATGCGAGATCAATTCGATCCAAGAAAGAGATCTGAAGCAGCTTGTAGAATAACAAGTTAAAAAAGGATTGTTGCAATCCCAAGGGACTCTGTCTGTTTCAAAGGGGTAAGACATATTCAGAGGAATATAATGAAGTCCAATATCGTAAGAGATTTGTGCCACCTTTTTTAAAGGTGCTTAATGGCATACGAAACCTAAGGTAGCATTTAGCGTACTTCAGAGCTTATTATAATGTTAGAGGTAGTGATGCCTTACTATTTTGACAGTTCGTCAACAATTTATCGAGAGTAGCATTTTATTGGAGTGCAAACTCCCCAATAGATTAGTGCTAGAACTTATTCACTTTATTTACGGTCCTTATCATCATCATGAGTTTATGCTAACTATTTGGAGTACACTTTACAAATATTTATTTTTCCTTCATTCCCATTAAGTGATGCATGCAATGTCACTTTTATTTTGTGTAGATCTTTTGGCACAATTTTTAGGCATGTGACCATTGGTAACCCTTTTCTTTCATAATACTCCGACTTTCATTCAAAATACCTCCACACTAATTGTACATGTCATTTTATTGATACATTTTGTATACTCTTTTGTGCATACCCAAACCATGTGAGATTTGATTAATACCATTTTAGTGTTATTTTCAATATCCCTAAAATATATAATAATTTCTCGATTTATATTTCCTTATTTCACAACACAATCATCTCAAATTTCTAATTTTTTTCACAACACATCTATCAAGCATAAAGGATCGGAACTAGAGAAATTGGTTTTCAACTTATATAAAAGTAGTAGTCAAACATACAACAAATAATGATTTATCTTACTTATAAACAATTCTCTTACTCCTAAATTGCAATTAATCATTTGTGGAGCCATAAAATCTTTAATTAGTAAATAAAGTGTCATTATGCTTTGAAAATAACTAATACACAGATGATGTAAAGACATGAAAGGTGATAAACTTATGGTTCCTAGAAGTATACATGACACTGCAACATTAAAAATATTACTCTATATATTAGCATCAACACCATTATAAGTAACTATTAAAACTATATGAAATTGTGGTTCATCATGCAATTCATCATCATTATTCCAGGTATTTGAGTCAGATTTTTGAACTATCTAACATTCATTATTGTTGAGTGATATTTGAGGTGCTAAATTGTGAGTACTCGCTCTTATGCACTACTTCTAGCCATCTTAACCTTTAATCTATCCCTTTTCCCATTCTAATTGTAAATTCTAACTACTTTATTGGTTAATCTCCTATCTCCTGTTATACATGTCTAAACAACTCAAATCTATATCCACTAGCCTATATTCAATATGTGCTACAATTGTTAATTCTTTGAATTTATAATAAAATATTTCTTACTCTTTCATTCCTAGTTTCACCATATATCCATCTAAACAAACTTACATCAGCCACACTTAGCTTGGCTACCACTAACTTCTTTGTATCGCAACACGTAAAGTTCATAAAGCTTTTTTTAGTCAAATTGTAGTTTATAACACTTTGCCTTGGACCTACAATATATTCTTTAATTGCTCCACACTCATCAAACACTCTCTATTTTTAACCATCAAGCATTAATTTAAGTTATGCCCTTATCTATATCGATATACTAATAACACACATTGATATCAATTGATCTTCCATCAATATTTATTGAAAATTTTCAATTTCATGCAACCAAAATTGCATTAAATGTACTTAGTATTTATTAAGTAATCATAAGCACCTCATGTTATTCTAACTGTTAATTTTAGAAGGCACACCTATCAAAATTGGTCATCTCTAATAACAAATACCAAAATATTTCACTTTAAATATTTTCATAAACATCCATTGAATAACAAGAGTACACGTTTTCAAGTCATTAATAAGAGTACACGTTTTAGATATCTTGGATCTATTGTTTAGAGTGATGGTGAAATAGAAGGGGATATTATCAGCAGAATTCAAGTTGGATGGTTGAACTGGAGGAATGCATCGGGCTTGTTATGTGATAGAAATGTACCCCTCAAACTTAAGGGAAAATTCTATAAGATAGTAGTGAGGCTGCAATGCTTTATGGTGCCGAATGTTGGCCATTAAAAGAGAAGCATAATACTAAGTTAAGTGTGGCAGAGATGAGGATGCTCAGGTGGATGAGTGGCTTTACCCTTAGAGATAGGATACGAAATGAGCATTTACGTGAAAAGGTTGGAGTAGCTCCAGTAGAAGATAAGATTAGAGAGAGTCGCCTTAGATGGTTTGGTCACATAAAACGGCGGCCTTTCGATGACCCGGTTAGGAGAGTAGAGGTATTAGATTTGACTTATGTTAAGAAAGGTAGGGGTAGACCTAAAAAGACTTGGTTAGAAAATATTAGGAATGACCTTTCTTTATTAGATTTAAACGAGAATTTGACTTTTAATAGGACACAATGGAGAAAAAGGATTCATGTAGCCGACCCCACGTAGTGGGATAAAGGCTTGATGTTGTTGTTGTTGTTGTATCCATTGAATAACAACAACATCAAGTCTTTATCCCACTACGTGGGGTTAACTACATGAATCCTTTTTTTTTCCATTATGTCCTATTAAGGGATAAACACCCTCTAAATAAACATAGGTAAAAATGTTATTGACCGTTATTGAAATATAATACGATCAAAAACCCTTTGGCCCACTCCATAACTATTTTTAAGAATATCATTAAGATTTGAAGGTAAGATTCATTAAACTAAAATTAGATTGACTTTGTTTCAATGAATCTGAGAGAAGTCAATATCCAAGTTGAGTACTATAGTAGATCGATATAGGTAAGACTATGAAGGATATGTGGTAAAACCATGAAGGATAGAAAGATAACTAATTATATTAAACAAATAATGGGAGTAAAACCAAACAAATATACAATGGAGGGCAAAAATTGTTCTTACAAGTCTAGTACTCTAGTTACTAGATTCACTGTTAAATAATTAGGAAGGAGGAAAGACCAAAGTGCTATGACTAGAAGTTGTGAAAAATGACTAGCAAAAAATACAATTAACACCACATATAGCACTTAATGATGATGAAAGAACGACGATTTAGATCAATTTCTTCTAATGATAATTATTGCTCCCTCACATAATTCTTTAATAAACCCAATATATCTTTTATCAATCTATTTCTTTAAATTAGTTTATTCAAATAAACCTTTATATAGTTGAATATTCATTTGCATGAGTAAAGGTGAATTCCCATTATGGCCATTTTAAAACCTTCATTGCTATGTAATGATCAAGAGCAATCCTCAAATGAGAACTTGTAAGCTCTTTCTTAGTCTTTTTTTTTTTTTTCTTTTTTTTTAATAATTAAGAATGAACAAAAGGCCTGTCGCATTACATGAAGCTCATACTAAAATAAGATCTTAAGGACATGATGTGCAAAACCTTAACCTTATATTATAGTTGCATCCATTGTTTAAAATTGCGCAATATGAGGCTTTTATGATACTAAGTTGTTGCACAACGCTAGCATTCATGTTGGTAAGAGACTAAGGGCAGATAAGCTTTTAAAAAAAACATATATAAGCATTACAAAACACAACAAACTTGGGCAATATCTATAATCCTCACGCTACCTTTGCCCCTATCTAAAATTTTCTGGGCATTTTCAGTATCCTAAAAAGCTGTGAACACAGTCTAAAGTTTCGTATAATCATAGTCATTTATAGCAAAAGATTGTAATAGAAATGCTAAAAAACAAACATTAAAGAAGAATGTCTAATGAGGTTAAGCGTGCATGCAGACACAGATATCCCTGATGAATAAAATAAAACTTAATTGAAAACCATACCTCTTGAATGTATGGTCTTGACCATTGCTCCCAAGCATTTGGAGGTATCTGCCCACCCCATGAATCAAAAATCTGTATACATTGTGCTCCAGATTTCACTTGAAAGATAATATACTCAGAAATTGCTCGTGTGAGGTGAGAAAGAAGAGACTTTAACACATGTGGTGCAGTATGAAACATGCTTTTAATATTGGCATAAGTCCGAGTTGTACCCCCTTCCACAATATAAGTAGCAATTGTCCAGGGTGCACCAACAAAACCAAGAACTGCTGCATGCTCCCCAACCTGTAAGGAATGAAAGACAAATATGATTAAGACAAAAATAAGATTTTATGAATATTAATCATCATCAAGAGTCTTTCTAATCCTTATTACAACAATATAAGGCTGGCCTGAGAAACCCTCCTCCATTCATTCATGCTAATTATTAAGATTTTTAATTCTATTTTGCAGCATCTTTTGCATACTTATTAGCCGTGATATGGTCTACTCATTTTTCAGCATAATACTGCTACAGTATATATTCACTTAATTTAGGTGTGCATCTTCTATCCTACATAATACATGACTAACCATCACAATTTATTTTGCACCATCTTATTAGTTATTACCAAGAGGTGTTACTGTCGTCATATTCTAATACAATCGTTTCTTACTATATAATTATATAATTTGCCACAGAGTCAATATTTTCATTTTTGCCACACAACAACGTGGCTATTAGTGACTTTATTATTGTCCAACACACAAATCCTTATGATATAACCAAATTAATAGTAAACCATATAAAATTTACATTTTAAGTTCCATAATATTTTATTATCGGGAAAAAGACTAAAATGGTCTCATAGTGAAACTACATTGGTTCCTCTTTAAAAAGTTAAAGGACCAAAATAGTACTTTAATATAATTGAGGACTATTTTGATCTTTCATAAAGAGTCAATGGACAATTTTGATCATTTTCTCTTTTATTATCATATAACACTCCCCAAGTATTTCAATGTTTTTAACCAATCAATTTTAAACCTAGAAATTATGTCATTATTTATATCCTCATTCTCTTGTATAAGATATCCCAAATACAATAATCTTTCAAGAGTAAGTCTTATAATAATTTTTACATTATATATATATATATATATATATATATATATATATATATATATATATATATATATATATATATATATATATATATATATATATATATATGTGTGTGTGTGTGTGTGTGTGTGTCCTCTTTTAAAAAGTTGAGCGCCTAAACTGTCATCATTCTTCTCGAAGAAGTTTAATCATTGTTCTTAAGGTCATATTTGTAATATGTCAAAAAGTGGGCATTAATTTCTTGGTTCATTTGGCCGATACAAGCAAAAAGCATGATGCTTTGTTTGCAGAAGGTTTTCTTTCAATTATAATTAATAAAATATCTAAAAATTAAAATCAAGATTAAAGCAGAAAAATAGCTAGATAACCGCAGTGAAGGAAATAATGCCTTAAGAAAACAGATACAAAACTAATGCTTAAGTTATTATACCTCGGATCTCAAGATCTTTAGAGATTCTCCCACAAATTGAAGCTTGTCCAAGTCAATGGAATGCAAATTATTCAGATCATCCTCTGAAGAAATTGGGTTCTGAATAATAGGGCCTTTTACTTCTTCTATCTCAAAAGGAACACCAAATGCAGGTAGAGGAGTAAGTATATCAGAAAAAATTATCACACCATCTGGATGGAAAGCTCTCCAAGGCTGCAAAGAAATTTCCACAATGAGATCAACTGTTTCTGACCTCACTCTGAATGATGGATGTTTCTCTGCAAGTTTTCTATATACAGCCATATACCTTCCTGCTTGGCGCATCATCCATGCTGGAGGCCTGCTGACAAGATCCCCTCTAGCTGCTTGAACCAGTAGTGGATCTGGATATTTATTTATAGTTCAAAAACTACCCAGTTTAGCTGTAAAGGAAAATTAAGGCAAGCAGCAAATGCAGGCAGTTCTGGTTTAAAAGGTTTTCAAAGAACCCGAGCATGGAAAAGAAAAGCTAAAAAAGCATAACAAATAGTTATAAAGACCCATCTCTTAGCCCCTTCCTGATCATATATTAACCTGGCCTTTAATGAAAACCTATACAAGGAAGGAATAAAAAAGAAATCACATAATAGAAGACATTTCCTTATAATTTTATAAAGAGTGCACTAAAATCTTTGTAGGAAAACCAAAATATAGAGCTATTGGATAACTCGATCAATGGGCTACTAAAGGAAGTAGTCAATAAAACAAAACACTAGCTCATGCGGTGTTACCCTCTTTGCAAAGAGAAAACAAGGAGTTTAAATACCCCCAAAAAATCATAAATATGCACTATTTTAACCGATACACTCAATAACGAAAACAAAGCAAACACAATTCATACCCAAAGCTCCAGCTCCAATTTATATCTACAAACAAGAGGAGTAACAATCTTCTCAAAAAACAAAACATCCTGCATGAAATGGCAACCAACCTTAATATGTTTGTCCATTTCATGAAACATTGGATTATTGATAATATGGTTGCATGATTGTCACAATAAAGAGCCATAGGCTCAATTACTAGAAAATTAAACCCTTCTAATAGAGTCCTGACTCACATCATCTTGCATGTAGAATAAGTCATGGCTCCATATTCCATTTCAGCACTGGATATGGTTACAATATTTTGCTTCTTAGTCTTCCAGGCAATAAGATTACCTCCCACAAAAATAAAGCACCCAAAAATCAACTTTTTGCCATCAACAGATTTAACGTAGTTAGCATCAGTGAATGCTTCAATATTTAAGTACCCAATATGAGCAGGCAATAACCCTTTTCTAGAATCTTTTTTTATGCATAAAAGAATGTGAAGAATAGTATTCATTTATATTAGATTTTGCATAAGTTGACATGCGACCTAAACAACAAAAGAGATGTTTGATTGCATAAATTCCAAATAAAACAATTTTACAATCAACCTTCTAAACTAAAGATAGATCATCATACGGTGTATCCTCATCGAATATAATTTGATCATCCACGTGAGTGTCGGCTACTTTGCAACCTTAAGGTTTAAATTCATCAAGAAAATCAATGACATGTTTTTTTAAGATAGAGAATTTCCTCTCTTGGCATAAGAAAATTCAATACCAAGAAATTATTTAGGCTGCCAAATATCTCCAGTTACACTACAATTCTATAAGTAGTAATTTACTTGGGCTTTTTTCATTGCTTACAGAGGGTAGTATATCATTTACATATATGGATAGCAAAATTAAGCATATTGTTCTATATTTATCAGAGATAGAATAACAGTTCGTATTTCAAAAGCCAGTTTTTGCAAGAAACTTATAGAGTTTGTAAAAACAAGCCCATGCCCATAAGTAGCCTTCCAAATTAAGCATGTGTGTATGTCACCTTGAGCAACATACCAAGTTGGTTGATTCATATATACATCTTCATTCAAATCACTATAAAGGAAGAGGTTACTAACATCTATTTGCAACATGGCCAACCTAGAATGATAACCATAGAGATTAGAATTCTGATATAGTTAGGTCTGACGATCAAAAAGAAAATATCAATAAAACATTTCCCATGGACTTAAATAAAATCTTTGGCAAGCAGTTGAGCTTTGTATCAATCAATAAAGCCATCAAGTAAAATTTTAGGAGTGAATCTACAAGCGATTGGTTTGACATTACAGGAAGGTAACCAATTCTCATGTTTGTCGTCTATGAAGAACGTTCATCTAAGCATCCATTGTCTATTTCCATAGAAGACATAGAAGTGCTTCTAGATATGTCCTAAGCATAGATTTAACATTTAAAGACAAGGAAAAATAATGATAAGATGGGGATAAATGATCAAAGTTCATGAATGAGTGAATAGGATAAAAAAGTTAATAATTTACGACAATTTAGTGCAATAGGAAGATGTAGCTCTGAAGGCACGATTTAAGAGGGAACTTCGATAGAAGTAGAAGAGTTGATAAGAGGTGTTGCAAGCAAAGTTTAAAATTGCGTAAATAAGCCTCGAGGCATTTTTCGTCCGTGAGGCAAGGTATAAGCCTCGAGGCGGTGTGAGGCATAAGCCTCACGGACAAAGAATTGCGTAAATGAGAATTTAAGGGTTTTAACAGGTAAATAATAGTAAGATTCTATCATACAATAAAAACATCTAAATGACAAGTGAAATTAGTGGAAAGTAAGAAAATAGATGCAATAAAATCATGTCCCAAAGTACATTAACTACAAAATATAAGTCTATCAAAACTCCCAAAATACAAATAAGAAAGAACATATATAAAGTCCTCACCCCTTCCTCCTCTCCTATAGAGTCTAATGTCTCCCAATCAAAGCATGCACTCATGAAGAAACAGACTAACACTAACAACTATTACTAAAGATGATGAATACAACAATATGCCGGGCTGCCAGGCGTCCAAGGGGGCGCTGCCCCCTGGTTGGGTTCGACCTGCACGGTCAGGTCGCGTGGTCAAGGGGCAGCAGCCGCCGGAACAAATTTTATTTGTAAGAGTAATTTTGAAGTTCTGCTTATTTTAAAGTTCGTAAGTTGTTTGTATGGAAAGATACCTAGCGGTACCGAGCATGTACATAGCGGTACCGAGAACTATGACCCTAGGTTTTTTAAGTAAATGGGGCCCCATATTAGAGGCGTACGCCTCAAAGAAAATTGCGCAATAACACTAGTGAGGCGCGCCTCACCCCACCTGAGGCGTACGCCTCATGATGCCTGAGAATTGCCTAGGCTTTTAGGCTATTTTGGAGCAAATTGCGCAAAAGCGTGCCTCGGATTGCGCAATTTTAAACTATGATTGCAAGTGGAGGTGGACTATTTCTATAGTACAACTTGTAGAGAAGGAGATGCAGAGAGCAAAGGAAGAGAAAATGGAACATATGTTGGTGATTTAGAAGTAACAGTATGAAATAAACAAGTATTCTTATGAAAGGTGATGTCCATTGACATATATACATATTTGCTAACAATATGGTAATATTTATATCCATTTTGAATTCAGAAGCACCCAAGGAAGATACAACGAGTAATACTAAAAGAGATTCTATCATGCGGGTAGAAAAAATAACGAAGGAAAATGAACCAAACACCCACATAATAAGAGAAAACAATAGGCAAATTGGGAGAGCAAATGTGGATTTGGAAATGATTTTTGAAAAGTGCAGAGGACCACAATTAGTAAGGTAAGAGGAAATTAGCATCACATGTTTCCATAATTGGTGTGGCATATTCATTTGAGACATAAGTGTCCTAACAACATTAAAGAGATGACCATGTGTATGTTTGGTGACTTCATTTTGTTAAGAGATATGTGTTGTCTAATTAAGAAAGTAATTTTTTAATAAAGAACTATGGAATTGGGCTTGCAAGTATTCTAAAGCATTATAAATGTGCAAAACTTTTGGTGAGGTGTAAAACTGAGTTTTAATTTCTTAATGAAACTTATGAAATAAATCAAAGGGCTTCTCACAAATATTTTAAAATATACCCAAGTAACTCAAGAAGGATAATCAATAAAAAAATAAATAATTAAACCTTAAGTGAGCTTGAACTCATAACATGATTCAAACCCTAAATATCATAATGAATTAACTCAAAAGAAATAAGACAATAGTTAGTACTAGATGATGGAAATGATATATGACGAAGTTTGCCCAATTCACGAGCAAGGTATTCAAATTTAGAAGGAAGAGACCTAACAAATTCTTGATGTAGAGCATGTGAAGGATAGTCCAACTGCAATGTCATTGATAAGAAGTAATAGTGAAAGCAAAAGCAAAAGAAGTATCAGTTGTTAAGTAGTATATGCCTCTAGATTCAATACCCCTCCCAACAATCTTCATTGAGCTGAGGTTTTAAAAGACAATGCGTAGAATAAAACGTTACAAAATAACTATGGGGAGTAAGATAATGAACAAAAAAAGTTAGGATCCTAAGAGATATAATGACTAGGATAAATATTATAGAATAATTATGGGTGGTAGTAAGACAATTTATAAATAATAAATTTACTAGAAACTAAAGAGCATAGAACACATTCTAGAGAGTAAGATTTGGGAAGGGTGGACAATTCCTTTCCAAGGATAGGGAACTATTGTAATGATGAAAGGTGGCAAAAGAGACGAAGAAAATAACTATTGGTATATATAATGCGGGAAGATTCTCTTGAATGAAAAATCCAGAACATACTAGTGAAGGCAATAGTACTAAAGCATAAGGAAGTGATTGCCTTAGAAACCAAGTGATAGAGAGAGACCTAATAAAATAATCGACCATATTCATCTAGAGGGATAGTAAAAAAGCTTGAACTAAATGAAAGAAAATTAAAGTTATATGTGGATATATGTTAGGCAATTGCCAGATAGCCATATCAATCCCACAAATACTCAGGAGGATCATAGTGAAACTACAGTATAGGCATAAATTAAAGAGATTTTTATAGCCACGACCACCACCAATTTGTCCTCCCCAACCACATGTTCCTCTCCTGCATCGTGAATTAGAGCAAAGATAGAGTGACCATGGGTCAAATATGAAGAATTTGATAGTTCTGTAATGCAAGAGACTTGAGATAAAGCTTAGTAAAGTTTGCATGATAAAATAAGCCTTTAATTGAGATTTTATACCCTACAAAAAGGGATGAACTCAAGAAAATAACTTTGCAACCCAAAATTCTTAATTATATTTTTGTTAGAGAACAATATCAATAGTGAAGAGATAATATTGGAGCAATTCATCATACTTCCATCAATATGTCATAGTACTCTTGAATTGGCAAGTTCTTCTGTTGGAGAGAAAATTTGTCATAATAGAGGGTGTATATCTAGAAGATATTGCTATCTTTAAAATAAATGGAATGAAGAAATTCTCATAACTTGTTGGCAATGTCTTGAAATATGATAACAGATGCAATGAATAGTTCAAGGTTCTTAAGGAGCCACACTAAGTAAGAACAGCATAATCAAAATCTTGCTATTTGAACAGGTTAAGGTTTGCTATCTGAAGGGCCATCAAAATGATTAAATTTTCATGTGATGTGACAAAGAAGCAAAGGGCTCTAACCATAGAAGAAGCAAAGGGCTCTAACCTGAAATTTGATGGAGATATAGTGATGGAGAAGGATTTCACTTAATTTAGAGGAGAGATAGCAATCATAACACCTATGAGAGATGTACAACAATCTAAGAATTATATAAATCATGTCAAAAAATCAAGTCTAAAGTAGGATCATCAAGTGCATATTGGAGTAGAGCAAGTGTGATCACTTGAGCCTGCAAGGAGAGTCCCAAGTGTTCTTAGAGCGACCACTAACATACAAAGATGCATGCATAGATGCGTGCAGGGAGTAGAGGCACACCAGTGTAACATAAGCATAATGTGCATACGAGTAATGCAGCATAAATGCGAACAATTGGAGGCATGCAAGTGTATGATGTTGTCAAGCACATGACAATAATATAGTGAGCGAGTGCAACAAGTGGAGAATGTAGCACACAGGCAAATATAATCTGCGAGAAAAGTAGGCAAACAATAGGCTGGGGAATTGAATGAGAATAGTGTGCGCAACAAGGGGTGAATTAAATTTCATGGTGTGGTGGAAAGGTAGGATGTTTGCCAGTTGAGGGTAAAGCTCTAGGACCTAATACTATGTTAAAATAACATAATTAGATGATTTAATCAGTGAACATTAATGCCTATTTATAGGCATGCATGATAAATAAAAATGAAAGTTGGGGCATCCAGAGCACTAGGTCTAATGCCATGTTAAAAGAAAAAAATGGTTGTTTTATTCATTGAAGAGTACTGCCTATTTATAGGCGTACATGACAGAATAAATATGAAGTTAATAAAGAAGATAATAAAAGTTTTTTAGAAGAAATCAACATAAATATTCCCAAAACATATACTCTCTATACATAATGTTTTCATAATATGTTAAACCCAACAAAATGCAATCTTTCTTGGACAAGAAATTAGCACATCGTCCAAACCATAACTAGCATCAAGCCTTTTAGTTTGCCCATAGAACGTCTATGACAGCATGACCAAAAGTGAGAGAATCTGAACTCAATATAAGAACTAAAACTAACAAATAAATACAGAAATGGAGACGGGAAGCCTCTTAAGTGAAGCATACCAGAAGAAGAGCTTGCCCTAGGAAATCTCAAGGGGATTTTTCTCCGAGAGGGAGAACTACTTCGAAAGATAACATCCCGAGCGAACCCTAAATGGAGGAACGAACCGGAAAGGCTACAACTTGCAGAGAACCCACTGCAAGAAATGCAATCAAAGGCCACGCTCAGTTCGCATTGGCGGCATACTGGCACTTCAAGAGGTGGGAAAAATAGAGATTGGGGGGACTTCACCTTCTCGGCGTAGCCGAAATTATTTGCATTGCCTTCTTTGTTGAATTCTCTTCTTAAATTCGCAGGGTGAAATAGTTTTTTTCCTCTCCCGCCTCCCGCTCTTCCCCTTATGCTCCGTTTGGTTGGTCGCCATAGGATGTACGCACTCCATGACGGAATTTTATTTGGTCCGGTTGACCGGATGTATCCGGTTGCAGGCAGAATTGAGTAAGCCTATACCGACTTGAAAAAATTCGGTACACCTCGGTATAGGTGCAATTTTGCCTACAACCGGATGTTCCTCTGCATCCGGTCGGAGGACGTAATAATTGTTCATGACGGAATTTTATTTGGTCCGGTTGACCGGATGCAAGAAACATCCGGTTGTAGGCAAAATTGCGTAAGCCTATACCGACGTGAAAAAACTCGGTACACGTCGGTATAGGTGCAATTTTGCCTACAACCGGATGTTCCTCTACATCCGGTCGGAGGACGTAATAATTGTTCCTCCATGACATCATGAATTTAGAATTCGCCATTTTTTTTAATCAAATTAAATCTTAAATATTTTAAAACTCTTATTTTAAAATATTTTACACACATTTTTCATCAAAGAAAATAATTCTTACAAAATATATTTAAAGTTAAGAAAAAAAGACTTTGCTTGTTTTCCATTTTATATTTGCATGAGAAATTTTATTTATTCCCTCATAATAAATTTATAAGTTTTAATATCTTGATTATTTTTTATTTAAACAAATAGTTTCTAAATAATTTTGGCATAAAAAAGTCTCAAATTTTATATAAAAGCAAATTGTATAAAAGCATAAACTTCCAATTTAATTTGAACAAGAATTTTGAATGCATCCTCTGCTACTATAGTTAGGGATTGTTGTTGGAGAAGATGATGCACATAGAAGTAATATGAGAGAAGAAAATAGGGATCATAAAAGCTTCATTTTTCAATGAATTGTTCATTCTATTTTAATTCTCCAATTTCTCGTCTTAAGAAATTGATTGTTCTCTAATTTTGTCTAGTCTATGTTGGAGATGATGAATAATGCAACAATATACCCTTAGTGTGGTAATACAAAGATAATGATGAACGAAGTCCCCTTCAAAAATATCAAAAATTTAATTTGATATGCTCTTTTTTTTGTAATATTTTTACTTGCTTATGCACTTCTCATAATGCTGGCCTGATTTTTTTGTTACATGGTGATGTGCATATGTATATTTCTCCCGAAATGTTTTCATTGCAAAATACTTTCATTCTAATTTTTAAGAGAATTTTTAATTTTGGATATCATGTTGGTGAAATTGCAATGTTTTTGTCTTTAGTGAATTTTTGTGATCACACCAATAGTCCAAAAATTTAGCAATTTTTTTGTGAATGTGGATAACATCTTGGGCCACCTTCATGAATTTTTTTTCAAATGAAAATAATATCATTTGATAGAATAAAAAGTTTATGAATAGCAACTTCGATAAATATGTCATCTGATTTTTTTGCTAATTAAAAAAATTTACTCTTGTATATTTTTCATATTGAGTTAAAATTTTGTAAAGATACTTCTATTGATGTGTAGATGATGCAAAAAATGAAAATTTTATCAACTTAATTTTTTCTGGAAAAATCATTGAGTTGTTGTTGGTCAATGATTCACACGCTTCATTATTTTCTTAGAAAATTTTATTGAAGCTTCAAAGGAATGTATTTTCTAATGTACTTGATGTTGTTAGAAAGAGAATTCTATGAATTATATCCTTCAATAAATTTCTTATATATTTCTCATATTTTTATTCTTTTTTATTTATTATTGAACCATTCTTATATAGAAATGTATATACATCTCAAATATCGTCAAAAAGGAGCTTGTTTTTTAGCTTGGTATTAGATATAAATATTGAGAATGTCATGTATCAATGTTGGAGTTGAAGCCTTTGGAATCATTCAAGATGGATTATAATTGAGATAGAAGTCACATCCTTGGCAGAAACTTTAAAGGGAAAGAGATTGCCCAAGTCAGGGAAGGAGTGTAAAGATTTGAAGGATAAAAAGAACTTCAAGAAATATCTGGCAATGGTTATGAAGACTATGCTGCTAAAGCATATGACATAATATGTCTTCTCCCATTCAACATCCTCTACGTCTTACAGCATCCAAATGTCAATTCCCAACTCACTCACTAAGCTTTGCTCTTTATAAATAATTGAAAAGCCTAATCTTTTTCTCATAGCAATTAAGCAAAAATTTTAAAAAGGATCACATCTTTTGAAGGTAGAGGCACAGCTTGAACTCCTCTTTAATGATATCAAATATAGAATCCCATAAGCACTATGCCTATTGATGGAGCATGCAATCCAAAAAAGGAATCCATTCATATCAATAAAGGTTTCAGCACACACAAAATCTCTACTCTAATAAAAATCAATTATCCTCCATGCTGTCCTCCAAGATAGTTCAACTCAACCTTATCAAAGATGGAGACGAAGCACATTGCTTGAATCAGGTTATATTTGTTTTTAGGTTGGTGGAGGTACAACTTCATAATAGTATAAATAATGCAATTTGGCTTGGGGATGTCTATTTGTGCCCTAATAGAGGGATTGAGGATGTAGTACTGAGAGAGAGCTTCTTCGTCATCATCAATTTGCTCATGGAATTGGTCAATGAGGCAAAGGAAACATCATTGGAGGAGACTACTTCATCTGTCGTGCTATGTCGTCTCTTAAGAATAATAGCCCCCATAGAGGGAGGAAGGACTTGGAGGTTGAGGTGGGGGAGATTGGAGTTATTGAAATGGTAATTGGTGGTTTGGATTAGGATGGAAGTAGGGGAACAACGATTGTGGTCAATGAGGAAGGAAGGATCAATGGTGATGGAGGAGGGATCGATGGTGATGGAGAACCAATATTGTGAGATTCATTTGAATGTGGCGATGGATGGATTTGGCTGGAAGCCTAAGAAAAATGTTAACGACTAGATCATCTGGGAGGTAGTGTGTTATGGCTTTTATTATGTTCTTCGACATCGCCAGTGTTTTAGTTTTCTTCTTGGATCAGTTGTTTAGTTCCACATAAGTGAAAAATATAAAGGGATTGAGGGAGAAGTGATGATGTCATAGTTCTATTGAATTGTTCTTGGCACTGAAAAACTTGTTCATAATTAAGTTGCATATTTAAAATGCAATGAAAAATGTGTTGACTAAATGCGTTGTACTTTAATTTTCTCTAGTGTAAAAAATAAGGAATTGTTTATGTTATACATGTATATCAATAAAATACTTATTACTTATATGTACATTTAGCATACAAATTACTCAATCTATTTTTATAATATATATATTATGTAGCCCAATAAAGATTTCCTTTTATATTTTTAATGTATGTTGATTGTTTGTAAATCCTTCATGATGATGTTGATGGCATGAGATCTAGAAAATGGATAATGGAGGATGGAGTAGAGGCATGTGTTATGCAAGTGATGAGGGTGAAGGGGGCAATGATGCTATAAGAGGTTTCAATACTAATGTAGGGAATTATCGATGGTGAAATTGTTCTTATAATTGTTTAAAATATTCTTTTACCAATGATCTATTGATACTTTTAATATTGAAGCGTGTCATGCATGACATGCAGGTACTTGCCTGACATATATATGTACTTGCTCAACATGCATTAGAAACACATTAAACACTTGAATCATGCATGTCATCTATGAACAATTAAAAAGAAAAAAATAACGAGCACTCTTTTTCAATACGTATCCTTAATAATTAATTTTAACTTAATAGTTATATTCCATAAATAAGTTTAATCCATCCATTCTCTTTTATTTTGATATATATTATTTAAAAAACTTGATACTTAATTAATATTAATTTTATTTTTCTTTATTTAACTCCATTTTTATGATTTTTCTTTGAATTTATTTTCTATTGCTAAAAGAATAATAATTTTTCTCAAATTTAAGCTTACAATCTATATTATCATGTGATTATTTAATATTCAATATAATTTAAGCTACTTAGTAATTTTAATTATATTTCTTATTTTATGGGCAATTATATTAAATTTGTTATTATACAAATTCATTTTCTATTTATTTAATTTACTTATTTGTTATATTTATTTTTATAATTTTTAAGTTATAATATTATAGTATCACTTCCAATATATATTTGTGCCCTATATTTTTAATAATATGGTTGGCCATATTTGTACAATATGATATTTGTGTCCTAATATTAATATCAAAGTATCATAATTTCCGAGGAAAAACAAATCTATGTAAAAAATGATAGCCTCCCCATCCTCCCTTTCGTTGGTTAGTTCTTATCATTGACCTCAAGATCACCCCATCTCCTTAAGCCTTGATAGGTAGGCCTCCAAACAATAATGCAAGATGCAAATTTTGTTATTTTAAAAGGATTGTATGTAAATATAAAAAAAGTAAATAACATATATTTTGATGAAATGTATAAAAATGTCTCAAAAGACTTTTATAAAGAAGTATTTAATCCATTTTTTAAAAGGTTTATTTGTATTATAAAAAGTTTAAACAATTTTATTTGAAATATATATATATATATATATATATATTGACATGCCTAATTTAAAATGTTAAGATTTAGATTTAATAGAGTAACTTTACCCTAGTATAAAAATGACCAAAAGTTTCATAAAATCATATCTTGTTAACTAAAGATTTAGAGATAGAATTTAGGCTTCATTTAGGATACTTTTTTATTGCTTTCAGAAGCAGTGGTCAAAAGCTGTTCCATATGAGATAGTTATTTTTATTTTCCTAGGAAGTATATACTTTATTCCTTCCATTAGATGATTGAATTACTTTTATTTGCACTACTCACGTAACTAAGCTTACAACTTGGCATAATTTTTAATCTCAATGTACCAAAACTTATAGCTAAATGAATACGTATTTGATTCCAAAGTCGTATGAACTTTGTTTTTGACAAACTTAGAATCAAAATAGTTTGGTTTGATGAGATGAACCCAATGGTATAAAAAATGCTTGGATCAGAGTCTAAACAAACCTAAATCAAGTGGTTAGATAAATTTTAAATACTTAAAAGTGTTTAGTCTAATGTAGTCCATCTGCTTGCTCATATACAATGGAGTTTACATAAAATGTTCTCATTGTCTAATGCTTTCTTGAAAACATAGATCTATGTATTACCATTTGACGTGATTGAATTTAGTTTAGTAGTTTTGGTGTAATGTGATTTGAATGTAATTGTGTTAAACATTTAGACTATTTTGCCTAAATGTTAATCACTAATTAGATAAGATTTATCTATTTATTGTACAACAAAATTTTAATATAGCTTTAAAATGCACATTGTGTGCCCAATTAAACCTCACCCTACTCTTCTTGGTGTGCTCTTAATAAGCATGTACTTGTGACAAGTGAGATTTAATCTACCTTAGCCTAACCTTGACATTCAAAGGCCTAACACCTTATGCAGTTGGATTATGTGATCCAATAGAATATTATATTATAACCTTACTTTATTCTCTTAATTGGATCAACATCTTATCATATAATGTGGCATTCAACATCATTCTTTAATTTTATGCATTTGTGATGCCTCTTTAGTTTGGGTGCTTGTGGCATCTCTTAATTGAGGCACATGTGGTGGCTCATATTGAGACATATTTAAGAAAAAATTTTCTTCTTTTCCTTTTTTTTTTTTGGAAAAAATTTATAACATTTTGTTAGCTTCCCCTCCTCACTCGACCAGTATTAATACACACAAATAGTGAAGGAAAATTGCTCCTCCTCTCCATATAAACTCTAATTTTCTTCTCTTAAGAGACATCTTCCTCTATGTTTTAAAGATATTGTTTGATTCCCTATTCATGAGACCCACTAAAATGTTGGCATGGTTAGGCATTGCATATCCTCTTTATATGGACCAATGCTCCTCGACATAGAGTAATGCATTATCATTTCAAATTGTAAAACATATGTTCCTCCACATTTGTATAAGAATAATTCAAATTTATGGTAGATTGCCCCTAGAGAAAATTAAATCATTTATGTCTTTGAGGCATACTTGATAACTTTAAGATATTGTTCACTAGTATGACCATAGTGATATAAATCTTGTAAAGCATCTGAAGTCTTATAGCTTATGAAATTTTTTGGCCTAAATCTTATAAGGTATCCTAAGTCTTATAGCTTATAATTTTTTTTAAAATAAAAGAAACTTGTACCTTTACAGATTTTAAGTTTTTGCAACTTTTGGAGAATCTGATAAAATTGTATTTTTTAAAGTTTTTTGGAGAATCAAAGAAAGCTATATATTATGAGGCTTCTACCATCTAAAGTTTTTAGAAAAGTAGAGAATCCTATATTTTCTAAGGATCTCATCCATATGTGGGTCTTGGTGTATATCTATTTTTTTAGGCTCATGCATTTTGAGATTTTTAGATAATCCTAGAGCTTTTTAGGCTTATGTCATTTGAGGTTTTAGTTGTACTTATATCCTTTGATACTTATGCATTTTGAGGCTTATGCATTTTGTTTTCTGTTTTTTTAATTATTTTACACCTTCTAAGGCATATGTCTTTCGAGGTTTTAGGTATACATATACCTTTGAGGTTTTATGCCTACTAAGATTTATAGAATACATATAACTTTTGAGGCTTGTGCCTTCTTAGATATTTAGATGATCCTATATCTTCTAAGGCTTTTTTTTTTTGATATTTTTAAATTAGTGGAGAAATTATCAACCACTTTCTCATATGAAGTCTTTCTAGTGAAGAGCTTATCAACCTTTAGCTTCCCATCATGGTTATCTCTTAGGTGTGCCTTCTATGGGTTATTAGTGTGGATTTTATCTACCACTTGCCACCAAGGATCATATTTAGTGAGGATTATTTTCTCATGGGCATTGCTTGAAAGGGATTTTTGATAGATGTAATATTATTTATAAAAAAATATTATTAATTTAGTAAGATACTAACTTGAAAGATGCATCTTTATATCCATTATAAATCATGATAAAAATTCTAATGAGATGAGAAGCTCAATAACATTAAATTGTTTCGATGATGAAGTATTCTATCATACAAGTGCAAATATGTTTTGGCAACACTTTTATTCAATAAATCTAACAATTTTCTTGGAATGACTCTTATGATATCCTCTATTTTAAGGCCAACATCATGTGCTTCTATACAATAGCCCTAGTGAATTAGAGGTTCAATCTCTTTTGTCGATTAAAAATACTTTCTATCAAATATCCTCTTAAATAGTGAAAGTGACAATATTAAGATTTGCATTAGTCATTTAGATTCTTTAAAGATTTTGGCCATTTGAGGAATTAAGATGTCACCACAGAGTGGATGGTTTGGGCTAAAAAAGGTGAGAAGTGTGTAGCTAAAATTTTCAACGCTCACATTTTTTCATTGAGGAGAATGATTGATTTCTTATTATGAATTTTTATATTTTCTTAAGGATTATTTAAATCTCTTTTAATTAGTATCATCTGTCTCATTAGTAATCATTGTACTTCTACTAATGACTATTTCTTACATCAATGATGAGTAAAAGGTCATGCAAAAACCTCTAAAAAAAATACTTTTTTAGTAACTCTGAATCCAATCTAAAATTTTTTGAATGTTTCAAAAGAGAATCCTTCAAAGTATTCTTTTAGAGTCTCTCCTTAATTTCATTGAATCCTAGAATATGGGAGGAGATCTTGACAAATCTTCATTGGCAATGAATTATTTTGTAAAATTTAGAGAACTCATAAAATGTATGAATAGTTCTATCTGAGAGATAGTAGATCAATGTGCAAACTTGTCCCTTAAGAGCTATGAGAAAGATAAGATAGAGGACTCCATGAGAAATATGATAACCATACATGATGGTATTGTAGTGGCCAATGTACTCAGGGGTTTAAATTACCACTATATAAATCAATTACAAAAATGATACTTAAACACTAGTAGAATAAGATGTTGAAGAATTGCATGAGTTTGGAAAAAGATTATTGTTAAGTTGGTCCTTTTCCTTCAAATGGATTTCCTCTTTAACAAAGGATTGAAACTCATATCTTAAATATCACGAGGGTGCCATATAGTGATATAATTTAAGTCCCCCATGACTAGTGGAGGATTATAGACCGGACAAATAATATAGAAATGATTAGTTATATTGGTAGCATTCAGGAGAACTTTATAAAATTATGGTTGAGATGCAATATGAGGAGGTATTGCCAGAGTGACATCAAATGGAGCAAGGCCAAATTATTATTGATTTTATCACAGGAGAATTCTATTATAACATGATGATGACTTTATTATCCAGTCTCCACTAAGAGCTTTAGGATTTTAACTTGAATTTCTTCCATCATATGCATATTTTCTTGCAAAGTAAGGCATGAGTGGTCTTCACCACCAATATTGTGTTGTCCTTGATTATGTGATTGATTGCCATCCACTGTAAAAATATTTATAGTATGTTAATTGGGAACGATTTATTAACTTGATATTTATGAAAAAAATTTAATTAGGCAAGTAGTTAAAGAATTATGCCTAATATTGATATCAAAATAAACAATAAAAAATATAATTTATTAAATTATATGCACTACATATAGAAGATGATTAGGTCTCTTCTGATCAAAATTTTTAGCAAAATATCCTAAAAGATTTATTTTCATATATTAAGTGCTTATTGTGCTTTGCTTTTATTCAATAGTTGTCAATCAAGACAATAATTCACAATTCATATAAATTGTTAGAATAAAGAAACGCATTAAGTAAATTGTAAACTAGTATTCAAACTGAAATGCACTAAATTAGCTTGTGATTTATAAGAATTACAAACTATCATTCAAGCATTCCACATCTAAATAATAAAAAGAAAAAGAAGAATATCAGGCCTAATACTAAGGAATAGAAAATATCAATACGGTTATTTTAGAGACTATATTTTGCTCGGTGTTTTGCTCATCTGTTTAAGAAGAATCATAAGAGATAAAGCTTTCCTTGTATAAAAAGCTAGTGTGCCATATAAGATTTTGAGGATATAGGACTTGCACTGTGCAATATTTCTTAGCTTTTAGATCAAAATGAACTATATATAATTGAGGACCAATAAAAAGAATGAAATTTCCTCCTTCATGATGTAGAGAGCAATGATATCAACCCAAAACACTAGCTTAAAATTTATCCCATAAAGCCCACTGAAGCATCTAATAGAGTACATATTCTCCCATTCAACATCCTCGAAGTCTTTCAAAACTCAAATGGCAATCCCTATCTCACTCACTAAGCTTAGTTCTTTATCAATAACTCAAAGGCCCAACCTTTTTTCTACATAAATTAAGCTAGCGTTTGTGAAATTAATTATATCATTTGAAGGCAGAGTATCAACTTAGGCGTTATTTGGGATGGCTTTCTTTCTGCTTCTTAAAGCAGCTTTTTAGTACAAACAATTATTTTTTGCAATAAAAAGCTGTTTTAAGAAGCAGAAAGAAAGTTGTCCCAAATAAAACCTTAAACTCCTCTTTAATGATATTAAACCCTAGAATCCCACAAGTCATTGTGGTACATTATTGGTTTTTGTAATCTAATAGATTATTCCATTCAGATCTATAGAAGTTCATGCACACACCAATCCTTTACTCAAATTAGCTTCAATCGTCCTCCATGCTTCTCCTCCAAGTGAGATCAACTGGACCTTATAAAAGTCATTTGTTCTACATTGTATTCAATTCTCTTGAATTATTTTTCCTATCAATTTAAAATTAACAGTAATTTCACTAAGTACTTAATATCTGCATTATTTTTAATTAGGGGTGTCAATATTGGTCAACCTGCAATAAGTTGAAATTTCCCGTGCTGCCCTGCCTGCCCGCGAAGCTGCCCTGCTTGCCCGCGCAGCTGCCCCGCCTGCCCGCGCACTGCCTGCTGCTGCCCGGACCTGCCCGCTCACCTACCCGCGCGACAAAGGCTGCCAGCGCACGCTGTCGAGCCTGCCAGCGCGGTGCCCAGCGCCCGAGGCTGCCCGCGCGCGCACCCGCGCTAGCCCGCGCCGCTCGCCCTCATTTCGGGTCCCGTGTCGGATCGGGTCAACTCGGCAACCCGTCGGGTCGGGTCCGGGTTCGGATTTCCAACCCGTTTATCTACCCGGATCGGGTTAGGGTCGACCCGTTTGAACCCGTGTCATTTCCGGGTTTAACCCGAACCCGACGCGTGACCCGAAATTGACACCCCTGTTTTTAATATTAGTAGAACTGATTCCATTAACTAAAAGATCATTGATGCACCGTGGATGAAAATATAGGGGTTATTTTTTATTCATTTTGTTGAAGCAGCTACTATTTTATTTAAAATAGCTTTGTAATTTATATAGATATATTGCAAATTATAAACACTATTTTAAATTTTATAAATAGCTTTATTTTATTTTCAACTATAGAATTACAAAAATTTTACAAACCTTACCTTGAATTTACAGCATAAGAATGCTTAGGCTTTACAGTATATTACAGCATAAGAATGCCTTAAATCCTAAGAAACCATTCTCTGATTTCTCGATAGGTTCAAAATATTGTCATCTGTAAGGCTCATGATGTCAGGCTTCCATAAACTTGTGATTTTCACTGTGAGCAGGAATTAGAAGCGGAAATAAGATTCAGAACCTTTTGGACCACGCCTGACCGCCCGTCGCCGACGTTGCCTCGCCTCACCGTCCAGTGTCCAACGGAGTAACGCCTCCTTCGCCGATTTACCGTTGCTGGCGCTGCCCCGCCTTGCCGGAGCATTCGTGGTTGCCATGTCGGGTCTGGTCAACCTAGTAACCCCACATGTTGGACCCGAGCTCATAGTATTTTCGACCCATTAGCAAAACTATCTCGGGTTCGAGTTAACCCGTTTTAACCCAAATCAGCTCTGAGTTCAACCCAAACCCAACCTGAAAGCCGAATTTGACCCCCCGGCAAGGATGCAATATTGAATACCAAACTTCCTTGGCTCCTTACATTTCTTTCTTTCCATATGTAATAAACCAAGGCCCAAATGAATAAATAAAAACCCAAGGTTTTGAAAACCGGACCGGACAACGAACCGGAAGAAGGAGAGGTTCACGGTTCGACCGGTTCGACCGGTCGAACCGGGGTCGAACCGGACGACGTAATAAATAATAATATTATTAATAAAAATAGAATAAATATTAAATTTTCCTGTAATACCTTCATTCTACATTATATTTTCATAGCAAGATACAAATGATCCTCCATTCAAGAGGAGGATCAATCTCTCCAAAACTCTCTAGAGAAATTAACCACCAAATCTCTCTAGAGAAATTAACCACCAAAAAGATGCCCTAACAAAACAATACCAAATTTCTTCATATTGCCCTAGTGAAGTTCAGCTGGCTACAAATACAATAAGGAATGAACCCAAAAAAAGATGTGCCCGATGTGCAGTTAATCGAAAATTAACAACAAATACATAAAAGCAGTTGATCAAAAAATTACAATCATAAAAATGCATTAAACAGTCCCAAGAATGAAAATTAACAACAGCATAAAAGAAATATGGAAATTAACGGGAGAACAACAACAAAGAACGGGCGAACAAGAGAACGGAAAAACTGCATATAAATTAAAAAACTCACAATGGGTAGGAGTGGAGAACTTCACCAAGAGAAGGGGGATCGTTCAATGTGTTCGATCACCTTCGTCCCGTCCGACCAAGAAGAGCTTTCGTGCTTTCGTCCCTCTTCCGTCGTCCCGTCCGAGAAGAGCCGCGACTGGAGTCTGGAGCGAAATACCGAAATAAGGAAGGGAATAGGGTTTTGTTTTTGTTATAAGATTTTTTTTAAGCCATTGGATTAAATGATTTAAATCGGATGGCTCAAAATACTCCCGATTTGAACCGGCCGGTTTTTTAAAACAGGGCCGGTTACCCGGTTCGGCGGTCGAACCAGCGGTTCGGCCGGTTCAATCCTGGTTCTCTGTTATTCCCGTTACTAAGCAGACCGTAACCGGCCGGCCGGCCGGTTCGCGGTTCAACCGGTTGAACCGGCCGGTCCGGTCCGGTTTTGAAAACGTTGTAAAAACCAGTTTTGATATCAAAGGGAATATCAATAGGGTCATTTCAAATGCTATTTTTCATTATTTTTCTTTCCATTTTTATATCCTTGTGCTTGAAATTTGAGCTCATATATGAAATAATCATTAGACGTTTTCAAGTTTTTCTTAAGACCAACATGCAGCTCAATAATCATTCAACTGACAATGGATATAAAGGCTTGCAATGAATTATTCAACTATAATATTTAAATTATTTGGATCAAATTAATTGCTTACAACTTCTTTCTTTTGTACCATATCAAATCGTGGCTATGTAATATTTGATAACTCATCAAATATGACGCACACTAAATTATAAGCATGAAATTAGCATGACACATTCAATTATGTAAGGCTATGTTAGCTAAATTACTTTAAAATATGAGAACTCTTTGGAATTAAGTGGCAGATATGCTAAGGTTTTGTTTGGGACGGCTTTCTTATTGCTTCTTAAAACAGCTTTTAGCATAAAAAAATTTAATTTTTGTACTAAAAATCTGTTTTAAGAAGCAATACAAAAGTTGTCCCAAACAAAACCGAAAGCTTTATTGGGAATGACTTTCTTATTGCTTCTTAAAATAGCTTTATGGTAATGTACTAAAAAGTTGTTTTTAAAAAGTAGTAAAAAAGCTGTCCCAAACGAAGCCTAAGACAATCTTTCATTCATTTGGTGAAGATGGTCAACTCATTCTTTTTAAGGGAATTTCACAGTGTTTAAAAATTAATAGATAATCAGTATCATTTGGTACTTCATTAGCATCATCATTTCTTAGCCCTTGATTCAAACTAATATGGGCTTGAATGTATAAGGAGCAAAATGCTAACATCACTTATATTAAGTGTGCTTCTCATATCGAGTCTTTATTTCCATTTTTATTCTTTACCTTTTTCTTAGGGTTTTTCATATATCTTACATTTTTAGGTTAATAAATAATTACTAAAATAAATAACTTTCAAATTAAAATTATTTAAGATATAATAATTAAAAGGGATACATCCGTATTTATTAAGACAAGACTGCCATTAAGAAGAGGGGGCTATAAACAGGAAAAAAAAAAAGAAGACTACCATTGAATGATAGGGCATCCTCAAGAGGATACATTATTACATGTGGAGCCAAACATAGCTCTCGTCCAGACTCCAATGAGATTGCACCATGTCGCTTGCACACAATAGTGCGTACAATTTGTACATTGCTTATAAGTTGTACACATTACTGTGGACAGGCAACGTAGCACAATCTCATTGGAGTTCAGATGCACCAAATAATTTCTCTCCCAAGAGAGAGAGTGTGTGTTGAATTGATATGGCTTTAAAAATAATTTTTCTCTTTTCAAAAATGATAAAAAAATTTGAGAATAGAGTTCTTTTATTGAAAGAGTGTAAAAATAAAAGGGTTTATATCATAATTATTAAAACTCTTCCCATAACACAATTTTTAAAGAACATGAAGTGGGTAATTAATATATAGTGGCTCATCAAGCCCTCCTCTTTGGATTTTCAATAGTCTCTCCTTCCATTATTACCATAAGGTGGAGAATTATCTATCTTTCACAAGTTTTAGAGAAACCCTATGCCCACAAATACTTGAAGTAAGAGGCGTACTACTCTTAGCTCCATGGTTCGACACACTAAATTATCACAACCATTTTGAGATTTGAAGCCTAGGCTGCCGGTAAAATAGAAAACCAGCGTCCTTGCCGGGGGTTATTATACCGCCGCTAATTCCGGCAGTGTATTATTAAAAACCACCGGATAAACCGCCGGTTAGACCGCCGATTTAACCACCGGTAATTCCGGCGGCTATTGGACCGCCGATAATCCCTGATTTTCCTGTAGTGTCTCCCATAAGAAACAAATAAAAGTACCCAATCAATCAAATTTCTAAACATGGGGATTATAAGGTGTTGAGAAGAGTAAGATAGCCTATTTGAATCTTATACTTTCTCTATAACATACATATTGTATAATATGCTTAATTTAAAATTTGAATAGCTATAATTAAGACAAATTATGTTGGTCAATTTGATTTAGATAATCATGATGATTATATAGTATGATGTTTTAAATTTGAACTATTTTAAGTAATATTAATTAACCTTATTAATATCATGCCAAAATAAGATTGATAATAACCATAGGTTAACTTCTAATCAAGAAACAATTACAATGCTTTCTGGTGTCTATTTGTTTTAAATATATTTATATAAAATTTTTTTAATAAATATTATGCTCTAATATGCCTAATAAAACATATTAACAAGTTATTTTGTTCTTTTAATAATTTTATAAATATTTGAGTAAGAAATAGAGATACGACCCCTTAAATTTTTATAAGATATATTTTGAACTATTACATTAAAAATAATTTATCTAAAATTATTATAACTTACAAACAATCTTCATCATATAATAATGCATAGTTGACATCTATTCACAACAGGAATAACATCATTTTCTTGCGGCCATTTCTGCCAGAAAATGTATAAAATCCGTTGATAATTTATATTTCTATGAAATTTCTGACGGTAATTCACGCATCGAAAAACAAACACTGTCAAAAAGATTCTCTGCCAGAATTTGCTTAGAAAAAAAATAAAAAAATTTTGTTATTAGCCTGAGCGGGCTAGCTGCTTGCCCCGTAAATCGGGCTCGCACCCTCACCCTACCATGAACCAGGCTTGCCTACTAGGCTGCCATCAGCACAGGCCCGTGAATTGGGTCCGCTCGCAAACTGACCCCTACCCATGAACCCACCCGTGGCCCGTGAACTAGGCCCGCCAACGAACCCAACTGCATGTGTTGCACGGGGTTCGAACTCTGTCCACTTTGAACCCACTTCGAACACCACCCACTTTGAACCCACCCACTTAATTTTATAAGCATTATAAATGTCACAATGGGATGTATATTGAGTATACTTTTGAATTTTAAGAAAGTTATACATATTGTAAAATATGTACATATAAGAAAGGCTTATTATTATTAGAATATATAAATAAATGTATCTGTTAGTATTTCATTACTTCTAGAACTGTCTATGGGTTCTTTGTAATTAGTTGTAATAAGTCTCTTCTAGCTCTATATAAGTGTAGGTGTCCTTTATAACAGGGTATGATATACAATAATATTTTAGTTTGTTCTGTCTTCTTCAAGAAGATGCGTACGTGAGTTACGTTTCTACATGGTATCAGGAATAGGCTTCCGATCCTGAGCAAATGAACGACTCCGCCTCTTAGAGCCTCCAAGAACGGAGTGCCAGTCCGCAGCCTGACGACTCAACGATTCCGGCAACTCTGAAATTCGTCGTCTCCAACCTTCGCAATCTTGTTACCTCTCCTCTTGCGCCGGAAAACTTCCTCATCTGGAAATCTCAGGTTCTCAAAACTCTGAGAGCTAACGATTTTCTACACTTTCATGATTCCACTATACCGCCTCCATCTCAGTTCCTGCATCACGCTGACGGCTCATGGTCGATTAATCCCAGCTACTCTCAATGGCTTTTAATGGATCAAAACCTTTCAGCTTCTATCTGCTCCACTATATCCTCGTCGATTCTTCCCTATGTCATTTCACTAGACTCCACGGCTCAGATCTAGGCTGCCCTTGAAACCCGATTTCAGGCCACAAATCGCTCAAAAATAATTCAGTTAAAGAATGCTCTGCATAATGTCTCTCTCAAGAACAATTCGATGACGGTCTACCTCTCCGAAATTAAGGCAATAGTTGATCAAATAGCAGCCACTGGTTCTTCTGTGGATCTAGAGGACATCATCCATTACATTCTAAATGGACTTCCTCAACCTTACCAATCTTTTAAAACTACTATCCGAACTACTTCCTCCTCTCTTTCTCTTGATCAGATCTATCCTCTTCTTCTAAGTGAAGAAATAAATCTAGCATCTGATGCAACTTGCTATTCTACCGGTCATGACCCCAGCATGGCGCTGTTCACCAACAGAGGTCAAGGGCGCCGATCCAAGAACACGAACTCTTATAATTCCACCACGCGCAGCAATTCTGACGATCAAACCATCGCTCCACCCACAACCCGTCACAATCCAAATGCTGCAATTCTTTGCCAAATCTGCTACAAGAAGGGTCATTCGGCTCAAAAGTGCTGGCATAGACTCAATCCTCAGTATATACCGTCTACCAAGAATGCAAATATGGCGCTAGTGGCCGGATCGGACTCCTCCGAAACTAACTGGTTCTTGGATTCTGGGGCGTCGTCTCACCTTACTAACTCTTTGGACAATCTGTCTCTGGCTCAACCATATCTCGGTCAGGACAATATTACCGTTGGCGATGGCTCTTCCGTCAATATTGCTCACATTTAACACTCATATCATGGAAGGTTAAGAAGCAACGGACAGTCTCCCGATCCTCCACTGAATCGGAGTACAGGGCACTTGCCGCTCTCACTTCGGACATTATTTGGCTCCATCGACTACTCACGGATTTCGGCATTTCACAGGACTACCCTACAAATCTCTACTGTGACAATATGTCAGCAATAGCTTTGGCTAATAATCCGGTCTTTCACACCCGGACAAAACACATTGAAATTGATCAAAAATTTCTTCGCGACCACATTCAACAAAATAATATCACTCTACATCCGATTAGCACTACGGATCAAGTCGCCGACATCTTCACTAAGTCTCTTTCAACACCAAGATTTCATCAGCTTCGATTCAAATTGACGATCACTCAAGATCCATCAATTTGACGTGGCATATTAGAATATATAAATAAATGTATCTGTTAGTATTTCATTGCTTCTAGAACTGTCTATGGGTTCTTTGTAATTAGTTGTAATAAGTCTCTTCTGGCTCTATATAAGTGTAGGCATCCTTTGTAACAGAGGTATGATATACAATAATATTTTAGTTTGTTATGTCTTCTTCAAGAAGATGCATACGTGAGTTATGTTTCTACAATTATTACGCTTCACAGTGGTGAAGACACCTTGTATAGGAGGATGCGTTGAACAGATTTACTTGAAATTTAGATTAGTGATGTGAACTTGATACATGATGCGAGACATGAGGTAGGGATATGATATGATTTAGAGTGTGGGATGCTGACTCCTGTGTACTATCCCATATGATCGTTCTAGCTTATATGATATAATATGATTTTGCGCCTAACTTACTATAATTGGTATGAGAAAATAATCCTGTTATAAGAAAAAATTTAGCTAGGATATCTAATTTAATATATATGATAATAGATATTCCTTGTACTGTTATACATAGTACTATTATTTGGAGAGACAAATTTTGTAATGACATCATGATCTACATGATATATGATTATGAAATAGTAACCTTGATCATAAATTTACTATATATGATATGTATACATGAGTACTAGCATAAAGATTTTATTTAGTATATGCTTATTTTCTTGATAAACTATTTGATATAATATATATATTTTTTATTTTCCTGCATTGGGTGCAGTTACAGGTTTCATGTAACATAGTAGGCTATTTGATATCATGTATGCATGTATGTATTGAAGGATGATGACTTTTGCTTTATTACTATACATTGATATTTAGTTGCTTTGCATTATAAATTTGAATGATAAAAAAGATATTTTCAAATAGATATTAAAGAAAAATTTAGTCTTGTATTCAAGCTCATAAAATATGTTCTAATATTTGAGTTATTAAATAATATATCTCCTAAATTATAAAAAATAGCTCAAATATAAATTAAAATTATACCTAATTGTATGACCATATCCATGAGAATATAGTTGAATTAGCAGTGTCTGATTTCTTAATAATGGGTGTTCATAAAATACTATTATTTATAATTTTTTTTTTAAATTATTTTTTATGTATCTTTTATCTCATTTTAACTTTAGTGTTTTCTGTCTTGGTTATCTTGGAAGCCTCTACACCCAAAAAAATATAATAATATAGCACTTAAGAAAAAAAAAAAAAGATATATTGGATTTTGAAGCACTTGTCTTGAAATTTCTTTGGCATGCAGATCATGGGCTTCATTTGAGTCATTTATTAATTTGTTTTGGAATGTCCTTATCACATAAATTGCCTTTCAGGTTGTACCTTAAATGCCAACACTCATAATGTAAAAACATTTTAAAATATTTTTAGCTCAAGTAACATTTTTTTATGATTAATATTTTAATGTAAGCTTAATATCATTGTGTAAAATCTAAACCTTGTCTCATATACTAACTTTATAAGTAGGTTCTCCCTTTAATAATCAAATAATGATATATATATATATATATATATATAAAGAATTACCACTGTATTTGTCCACCTCCAAACTTCTTATATGCTTAGTGTTTATAGATGCTGCACAAATATTCTTAAAATAAATTATCGAGGCTTTGTTTGTGAGGACTTTTTTCTTCTTTTTAAAGCAACTTTATGGTAAAAAAATTTATAGTTAAAAAAAATTTTATACTTAGAAATTTTTATACTTTAAAGCTACTTTCTAAAATAATCAGAAAGCTGTTTCAAATGAAGCCTAACTTTGATTATAAAATTTCATACTAGCTTAAGAACATAATCACAAAATTCAAGAAGTAACATTCTCTTGAATCTTGAACATATGTCAACCATGTGTCTTTATATCATATATTTATAAAGATAGATAAGAGCCTTCTCGAGAGAATTGGGCATTTATCGCTATTGATGATATTTAGAATCATACATGATAGCCTTTTCCCATTTTATAAAGGAATATCGAATCCTGCTCCATAGGATTAGGCCATTTTCAGTGCCAACAACCTTTAAAATTTTTCCAGTCAATTTCTTCCTCAATTTATGGGCTAAACTTTAGACTAGCTCATAAGAATTGTGCTCTTTCCCCTTCCTTAAAGGGCGTATTTATAGTTCTATAAGGGATCAAGTTTGAAAAAAACATTTGAATTATCTAGATTGTTTTAGATTTGTTTGGGAATTTTTAAAAATAAAATTCCTATTTTCTTTTTTAAAATAAACAAAAAAGAAAACATTTAATTAGATGTAAATAAATATACATTAATTTAATCATTTCCTTTTTAAATAATGTTTTGAATTTTTATACAAAATTTTGGTTTTCTTATAAATTTTTTCACAATTTTTGGAAAATATTTTAAAAGGAAAATTTTAGTTGAACAAAAGAAAAAAAATGAATACAAAGACGCTATCACACGACACTTTAGCATGTAAATGGCGCGCACTAACCTAAACATGCATAGTTTGATGAAGAATCATTGGTGGCTGGCCTGTTCAATAGCTAAGTTGCATTCGGGCATAATTTTAGATCTAAAGAGTTTGTTCGATCATTTTTGGAGTCCGCAAGACTATGTTTAGACTTTATGGACTTAGTTTTGGTACTTCTAGAGCCCAACAAAGCCATTACAACCAATTTTAGTCATTTTAAAAATTTTAGATATAAATTCTCCATTATTTCTTGCTCCAATCAACGTCATGATTTAATTAATGCTAAAATAATGATTAAGGACACTTTACTTGGTTCAAGGACCCAAGAGGGGTCCAAATTGACTTTCATGGAGCATTTTGCCTCATAATTATATAGAAATTATAGTTTTACATTCCAACATTTGAAGGATTCATATATATATATATATATATATATATATATATATATATATATATATATATATATATATATATATATATATATATATATATATATATTCAAACTCCTTAAGCTTTGACATCTAAAAATAGGGAGGAAACTAATACATCACCAAAAAGCACTTTCATCGACCATGAATCATGAGGCATATTCTAGTTGGAAATTTATAAAATTAAATGCGAGGCCATATGAACTCCAAATTTAGCAAAACTTATATTCAATTTTAACGTCTCAATGAGATGAACCCAACAAAACCAAAATTGGTCCCATTCGAGCCCAAATAATATCCGATCGAGGGCTTAAAGTATATTTGAAAGCACCAAAAAATTAATTGGATGAACAAATGATATCTAAATATGACATGTTTATAGTTTGATTGATGGGCTCGATAAGATAAATCCAATGAGCCTAAAATTGACCAATTCTGATATCATTAAGGCACATAAATGTTGAACAAATACTCCAGGATTGAGAAAATATGTATGGATCGCCCGTGGAGCAATCTAATTTTATCCATGATCTTCTCCATATTTATGAGTCATGCTTCTCTTAAAATTAATGAATAGATCCCCGCTTCCCACAAGATGAGGGGGCTTAGACTTTCAGAGGCTTAGGCCTTTGGGCTAGAGACTCAAGAGAGCTCTGAGGCTTGAAGCATTATGGAGCTCCACCCCAACACCATTGTCGATGAACCCTTACCACCAGGTCTCCTTTGCTAGACCTCTACCTAAGCATTGCCTTTGAACCTCCATCCAATAGCCATCATTGGGCCTTTATTTGACCTCCATCACCTGTTGACTATGGTACCTCTAACCACTATCACAAATCAATTACAGTTTCTCCAACAACCATCACCAACTAAATATGAACCTAGCAACCACCATTACTAGTAGACTATAGTCTCTTTGACCTCCATTTCCTATCAATTACACTCACTCTAACTACTTTCATCCACTGACTACTTTCTAACTTTTATCGACCATTGAATAAGGTCCCTCTAACATCCATCGGTCATTAAATACTATCCCTCTAACCTACTTTTCCAGGTTAGTATGGTCCCTCTAACCTCTATCACCTACTAACTACAACCCTCCAACTTTCACCACCCACTGACTATGGTCCCTCTGACCACTATCTCTCTCCAACTACAATCTCTCTAACCTCCATCCCCCATCTACTAAGGTCCCTCCAACCTTTGTATTTCACTGACTATGGTCCCTTCTACCAATATGGCCCATTGACTATGGTCACTTTGATCGCTGTCTCCTACTAACAATGATCCCTTTAACTACTATCACTCATTGACTATGGTCCCTTTGACCACCATGACCCACCAACTATGGTCCTTTCGACCTCCTTCGACTACCGATTATTATCCCTCTGACATCCTTTTCCCTTTGAATATGGTCCCTCTAACCTCTATCACCTGCCGACTATGGTCCCTCTGACTTTTTTCACCCATCGACTATGGTCCCTTCAACCACCTTCGATCACTGGTCAATGATCCCTCTAACCTCCATCACCTTCCAACTATGGTCACTTCGACAACTATCACCTGTTGGCTACGGTCCCTCCGACCTCCATCACCTGCCAGCTACGATCCCTCCAACCACTGTTGTCCACTGACTATGGTCCCTTCAACCTCTACCTCTTGCCAACTACGGTCCCTTCGTCCAACAGTGTCCTCCAACTACGGTCCCTCCACCACCATTTCCCACTAACTATGGTCCCTCCTACCTTCATTACATGTCGACTACGATCCCTCTAACTTCTGTTGCCAGTTGACTATGGTCATTCGACCACCTTTGCTTGCCGACTGCAATCCCTTTGACCACCTTTATGCAATAGTATTAATATATTGATTAGCTATAACTATAAAATTTTATATTTAATAAATTAAAATCACCATAAATAGAAACACATAAATAACAATGATGAATGAACTAAGAATAATATCAACTATATGAGTTTATTATAATACATTAGTATATATATATATATATATATATATATATATATATATTGCACACATCTATACAAAAGCATCAAATATAAAATATGATGGTGATATAAGAGGATTATGAACAAGAAAGGGTAATGTACAAACTAAGTATATTAATTAGATTTATTTAATGACTTGGCATATGAATCATTTATCTAGTAGATCACTACTTGAACATAAAAGAAAATGAAAAGTGAAGTAAATGTGCAAGTAAGCTAAATTATAGAGCAAATATATATGATAAATTTTACTGTGGTTAGGCCCTCATGCTTATGTCCATGCTTAGGCTAACTTGGAATTAGGATACTCACTAAGGAATACTGTCAAAATTACTCTCCTTCACTCAATAAGTAGGCATAGACATATTTTTATATCAACTTTCTAATTGATAAGTAATGGAGATACACCCCAACGCTTCTTTTTCAAAGCAACAAGAAAGCTACTCTTAGTATTCTCCATTTGGTCACTACATTCCTTCTTTAATATGAGAAACCTACCAATAATAATCCTTTCTAATAGGTCACAATATTGCTTCTTTAAGGTTAGGAACCTACCACATATAAACTCAATGATTATCACTTATATAATGAAATCTATTTTTAAAACCAAACCAACTCTCTCTTTAGCCTTATATGTGACTCAATGGTTAATTATCACTTATAAATATAACTTGCACAATCCCTTACAAATCCAGATTTCAAGATGAATATAATATGATCAATCAAATACAACAAAACTCCTAGAGATTTGAGTAAGAAAAACTTTGTAAATAGTTGAAGGAGATTTAGAGATGATGAAGAACATTTTGAAACTTTTTCCAATTTTCTTCAAAATATCTCACATATAAACTCATCATTTCTTGACTTTTGTATTAGTTTCTTATACTTGTAAATATCCTAGGTACGTATAGCAATTAGGGCTATTATCAACATCCCTAACTAACTTGTAGACATTAATATCACCTAAATTAAGCATTACTAGTCATTATTTACAATAAATCATTCAAAACGTGCAAGCTTGAGCAGATCTTATTGTATGTTTCTCTTCTTAGCTTTTGATTATTATATTGTATAATTCATATCATACTATATGACTTAAATAAATCAATATATTAATTTATTTTAAAAATTCAACAGCTAGTTTAACAACTACTCATTGAAATAGGTTATACCATACAATTATCAATCATCTAACTAATTTAGTATATTTTCATTATTACAATCCTAATAGCACAGTGCAATTTACTAGAACTTGTGATCCATTAAAATGCTTTATATTGTTTTTAATAAATATCTAAATTATCATGTCTAATAATATCATCAAATAATTTTATCGATTTCTATCATATAAATAATTTTATAAAAATAATCATGACATTCTAAAATTTACATAATGCAATTGATATTAATTTCTTTATACATATTGTAATTGATATTAATTTCTTTATAAATAATTTTTTTTTGTATTTTTTCATTAATTGTATTCATTCCTTCTTGACATGCCTTTTATATATCATCTTAAACTTCTTAACCATGAAACCTAGTCCTAAAACATTAGACTTGGCACCTTGCACTTTACTATTTGCATTTAAATTTTCATGATGAATTTTTTGTTATTCCTACAAATAGATGCAGTTCTAAATTAGTCAATCTCTAAGTTGGCTATAACACAATATGATCATCACCATGAATTCTATTATATTACTAGACTATTATCAAATCATAATAGATGACACCCCATACTTGATTTGTAATTAAAAAATCAATAATATATGAGTCAAATAAGCTCATAATGTCAATAATCTCCTACCATTTGATGATAAAAAAAAAAACTCAAACTATTAATGATAGTTCAAATGGCCTATTTCAAGTGAGATTGAGATTATCTTTCTCAATATTCATTGAAGGAATCTGAACTAATCAATTACATGGATATCTAATTCTACAAATTTTCCAAGTACTTCTACTCAATAAAATTAACCACCAACCCTCTTTGATCTTTCTATAAGATTCCTTCCTATCTTTGCTTTATTAGGAATTCCAATCTCAGCCTTAGAATAGTTTAGATAGCAAATGGCCTTAGAATGACATCATAATCCAATTGCATAGGAGTGAACATAGAAGTAATCTTTAAATAATTTAATATCCAATTAAAATCATAATCTTTTAAATAGAATTGACCTTGGCTAGCCCTAGAGTAGACATCTTCCAATGCTTAACCTTTTTGTTGCCAATAGATACAATTAATGGTATAAGCCTTTAGTTTTCATTTTATTGGTTCAATAAATTAATAATAACATCGAAAAATAAGGGTTCATTATCTTTATCAGCATGTTCTGCTCTGCTAGGGTTCCGCCGCCCTTTCTTCTTCGACGAGATTTGAGGGTTTTTCTCTCCGTTTGAGGTCCAGGTATCATTTTTTACCTTTTAGCGATGGCTAGCCTTCGCGATCCTGGATTTTTAAATGGGGCTTCCGTGCCTCTTTCGTTTAAGGAGGCTTTATCAGGTACTTCGTCTTCCTTCCCTGAGTTAAATATTTCTTCTCATCGTGGCTTGCCGGCTTTGTTAATTTCTGAGGAAGAGGTGCAGTTGCTTGCTGCACCCTTCGAATTTGCTTTGGTTGGCCAGTTTTAGGGTAGACGACCTTCAGTCGATGCTATTCGGAAGTTCTGCTTCAATTTAAAATTGTTAGGGGATTTTTCGGTTACAGTTCTTAATCATCGGAATGTTTTGATCAAATTGGTGAATGATTTTGATTATTGCTGAATTTTTTCACATAGATCTTATTTTGTTCAAAATTGTTATATGAAAGTTGTAAAATGGTCTCCCAACTTGGATGTTGAGGTGGATTCCCCTATTGTGCCTATCTGGGTCTCTTTCACCCTCCTTAGGCCTCATCTATTCTCTCCTAGGATTCTTTTCGGATTAGGTTCGATTTTTGGTCGTCCTCTCAAATCAGATATGGCGACTGCGTCCGGCTCCCGCCCATCTATGGCTCGTATTATTGTTGAAATGGATGTTACCAAGAAACTTGTTGATAAGATTTGGGTTGGTTCGGTGAAATCGGGCTATGTTCAGACTGTAATTTTTGATGATATACCTCATTTCTGTTTACACTGTAATTCCTTAGGTCATCTTAAGGATTTATGCCCTATCTTGCATCCTTCTCTAAATGTTTCTAAACCAGTGGTTGTTCCGTTTGGGAAGCCGGATTTGAATGTCCCTGTTGATGTGAATTTGGATCTCCCTAGGGAGGATATTATTGTGCTAGATGCTGGTGTCAATAATTTGGATGCTGCTGCTACTGTGTTGTCACCTAATGTTACTCCTTTTATTCCCTCGTTGGACGGTATTGGTCATACGGATGGTGTTGTTGCTTTGGTTCCCTCTGTGAATCCCTGTGAGAACTCTTCGTGTGTGGTGGCTCCTCTAGTTTTGAATCCTATTATTGAGGTTCTGCGGTCGGGGGAGCTGGTTGCTCCGAATCTTAATGCTTCTGTACATCCTTTGCCTGGTGTAGTGGAGGCCTGCATTCCGGTCATGGATAATATGGCCGAGAGAGTGACAATGGATAACTTGAAAGACAATTCGTTGTGCTCTAACTCTTTAGTCGATGTCCCTGTTAATTTGGTCGAGTCGCATAATTTGGTCAATCACTTGAGGTAAAATTTGGGCTTTGATTTGCGAAACCATATGGATTGGCTAAATGGATAGTCTGAATTTGAATATGAATCCGAATTTTCGGATTGCGATTTGGCATATACGGACATTTGCGGTGGCTCTGATCCTGGGAATGAGTTTGCTTTGGTTCGAGATAGACCTATTTCTTCGGCTGTTTCACGTGGCCGTTTTCGTGGGAGGGGCCATAGAAGAAGATGATTTTACTATTTTCTGTTTATGTTTCCTTCTTTTGCTTCGGGATTGCCTCTCTGGATGCTCTGGTCGGATTTTTTGGGGGCTGTGATGTGGCTGGGGCTCGTACCCTCATCGCCTTGCTGGTGGCAACCTCTGGTGTTGTTCGTCGAGTTTTGGTTGGTTTGTTGACTTCACCTCATTGGACGGTCCGTGCAAGGCTTCGGGGTGCTGGGAGCCTCGGCCGAGTTATGAGCCCAATTTTTTAGTTGTTTTCTAACTCTAATTCATTTTATTTGTGGGTCATTGACTGTTGTAACCGTTTCTTGACATTTTAATATAAGTTTTCTGTTAAAAAAAATAAGTTAATAATAACAATCTTTAAGCATAACCATTGTAAGTATTTTGACTAGTGGTCAAATTAGTCATAATACCCACATGACATGGCACAACTAGTGAAGTTAACCAAATGATCCTAGTTCTTGGAGAAACCTACTCCATAAAGTTTAGATTATTGAAATATAAATGAAATGACTACATTTATCTTTTGGAATAGGCTAGACCTCTTTGACCTTAGCTTAACACAATATAATAGTCAATATTAATTAAACCCTAAAAATAAGAGGAATTATACATGTCTAACTTATCGGATGGATTCTAATATTTTATCGAAAACCATTTAAAGGAAAATTTACTTTTGGTGAACCATAGTTGGGCTCTTTGACCTTATTATCATAAAATGACTATTTTGCGCTTATAAGACCAATTATATAAATTTTAATTAAATTATTCAAATATATTATTATAAAGTCCTTTAAAATGTTTCAATAAAGAATTTCTAAGTGAATTGACCTAATTGATTTCTTAAAAGACTAGTTCACTACAGGAAAATCGCGTGTTACTGGAGGATAATTTTTTTTGAAAAATGTCCAAAATTCGTTAGAAATTAGTATTTCCCGGGGATTTCCGTCGGATTTTTTTTCGCCAGTTACGCGCGCGTCGAAAAAGTTATACCGGTGAAAATTAAGCCGCCAGAAATATTTCCAGCGGACTTATAGTAGAATTATTCCCCCAGTACAGTTTTCGAAGAACTATTTTGCTCCGAAAATAAAAAAGAAAAAAAAAAAATAAAACACATTGGATGCGGCTGCACCAGCCAGCGCAACCCAGCCCAGCCCAGCCCCATTCGCGTGCCCAAGCAAACCTATAGCCAACCCGCCCCGCTAAGCCTGCCAGTCCACCTAACCCACGTGAGCCTTCCCAGTGGGCCCGGCAACCCACGCAACAGCCCACCTTCGGCGGGATTCAAACCCCCGACCAACAAATAAGTCCCAAACTAATGAGCCACTAAGGCAAAGCTATCTCTTTTTGTTTTTTATTATTTATATTAGAGCTTAATATAAATTTAATCAATTTATTTAGTTTAATTTAATTAGATAAATTTATTTTAACAATTAGTTATTAATTTAATTTAATAATTAAAAATTAATTTTAATACAATTAAGTTAATAATATTTAATTTATTTAATTTAATAATGAATTATTATTTATTATTTTATTAATCAAATTTAATAATATACAATTTAATAATTTTATTTGATAATAAGTTATTAAATTATCTAACTTAATTTAGCGAAATAATTAATTATAGTCATTTAAAAAAAATAATAATTTTGGTCGGAAATTTCGTGGGAAATAAATTTGTCGGAAATGAATCAAAAAATTCGCCGGAGAAACGTCGAAAAACTCGTTGGAAATGTTTTGTCAGTAATCTGTCGGAAAAGTCATTGGAATTTGTGACGAAATTTTTTTCGCCGAAAATTCTGTCAGAAATGAGTTGTTTTCCTATAGTGGTTGTCGTATTTATCCATATTTGACCGTATTGATCCTTTGAGGTCAATTTGATCAGGTTGACTCTCTTAATAAAATTGAGCTTAATAAACTGTGGAAAATCTTGCATTAATTAACTTAAGATGAATCAAGATCAATTAACTCTAAACCAAGTCTAATTTGACTATTATCCCATTGTATCAAATTTATCCCAATATGTTATATAAATCAAATTTTCAAATTTGATCAAATTAATTATAATTGATTCTTAACATGGCTTCAAAAAAATTCTCTCCAAGAAAAAATTAACTTCAATTATCCCTTGGTTGGGATACCTTATCTTGATCGATCCAAGTTAACCCGACCCTAAATGGCCATTAAACCATTTTGACCACAATTCATGGGATCAATCACCTTTAATTATTTAATTATATTATACTTAAGATTAATTTCTTATGGCTTTAACCCAATTAATGCAATTGAACCCAATGGATATAAATTGGACCATCCTTATGATGTCCTTTAGTATTTAATTAATGCAATTGGACCACTTCACAAAGGAAGATCAACCACCATAAAAGGTCAAGTTTAGCCCTTTTCAGTACATTTTGAACCAAATGGGCTTAGATTAAAATATCGCAAAAAAAAAGTAATTTGAGTTTAATTTTTTTTTGTAATTTACAAGTTTTATTTAGATTAAAAGAATATGTGAAGGAAGATTTTATTTTTGATTTGATTTTGTCTCAATTTATTTATTTTATTATTCTTTATAATCTTTTGAATTCATGAAATTTTATTTGGTACATTTCTGAATTATTTTAAAATTTTCATTTCTATGCTATTGATTTATTGTTTTATTAGGACAAAATTTCTATTTTTGTTTAATAACTAAATGAAATAAAAAATAATGTAATAATTTTTCTTAAGTTGGGGACACAACTTCAAAAACATCCCATGAAAACTTGTAATTATTTTAAAATTTTTACAACTTTTTAAATTTTTGGAAAACAAAAAATTCAAATTATCATCAAAATAGGCTTAAAAAATTATGAAAAATTTCTAGAGGTTGACAGTCACCTCAAATATTTGCCATAAAATTTGAGCTCAATTGGATTTATTTTTAATTTTATTTAATTTTGTTTTGCTAAATGACCTAATTTTCTTTTTCCAATTAAATCAATTACAAACTTAGTTAAATTTACAACAAGAGGAAGGTCTTATCCCATGATCTTCTAATAAAAATTTGAAGTCTATTTGACATGTTTTTTATTTATTATGATTTATTTTATTATGAAAATTAACAATGTTATTTTTTTTTTATTTCTAGAAATTTTGATTCTTGCTATTTACAATTATTAAAATGACTTCAACAAAACTTTATTTTGTATTTTTTTATTTAAATTTTTTATGAATTTTATAAATTTTAGGTCATTTGAAAACCTTAACCATTCTAGGAATTAGGGTTTACACTTTAAGTGATCAAACGAGATCAAACCTTCATGAAACTTTCCATACAAGTTACAACATCTCTTTGCTTTGAGGCGTTTTTCGGGCGATCTAGGGCATCCTCTGGTGCGAGCATTTCTGGCCCTCCTGGCCGGCCATTCTTGGAGTTTTCAGTTTAATTTTCTTACCTTTCGCATCTGGTTCTCTCTAGTGTGTAGTTTTTTGCTGGTCTCTTTGCGTTTTCGTGTGGGGAGATGACGACTCCGTCATCATCTAACCCGCCTCCTTCTTTTGAAGGGAAAACACGCTCGTTTAAGGATTCTCTTGCTGGTGTCTCTTCGTCTTCTTCCAAACTGAAATTTGTCCAATCCTCGCTTAAGGGCTGCCCTGCCCTTATTTTTGAGGATTCAGTTGTTGAGCAGCTAGCTGCTCCGTATGCTTTAACCTTGGTTGGTAAGTTTGTCCTTAGAAGGCCTAATCTTGATGTGATACGAAAATTTTTTGTGAACCTTAAACTTTCTGGCTCTTTTCATGTGGGTTTACTCGATCAAAGGCATGTTGCTATTCAATTGGCTAATGATCTTGACTATAGTCGAATTTTTGCTAGGCGTTCATACTATATTCAGGCTTGTCAAATGCGTATTTTGAAATGGACTCCGAATTTTGATGTTAGGGAAGAATCTCCAATTGCTCCTGTTTGGATTTCATTTCTGAATTTACATTTGCATTTCTTTAACCACCAAATTTTATTTGGTTTGGCTTCCGTCTTTGGTCGGCCCTTGCAGACAGACCAAGCCACTGCTTCCGTGTCTCAACCGTCTGTGGCAAGGGTTCTGGTTGAGTTGGATGTTTCGAAGAAACATCCAACTGAAGTTTGGATTGGTTTTGAAATGAAAGGCTATTTTCAGAAACTGGAGTTTTAACTTTCTATATGCATCATGTATGCGTTCAGAGACATCAAAAAGTTCATTATAAGACAAGTCACATACCTCTTCTTTATCTGACTGATCAAGATTATCATATATTAAGCATATATTAGTGACTTCCTCTTCCTTTTCAGTCTCTGACGAGTCTGAAGCTGAGTCCGCCTAGAAAGCTCTTTGGAATTTCTTCTTGCCCTTCTTCATAATTGGTTTCTCCTCTACCTTCTCTTTGCTAGGAGTGGCATTGAGTTTTGGGCAATCTGACTTAATATGTCCAGGTTTCCTGCACTCATAACAAATAACATCATTTGAAACCTTGACATTTCTATTAAATTTACCTTGATTCCATTGCTGGCGTCTCTTTTACTTCCTCTTCAAAAAGCTTCTAAACTGTCTAGTCATTAGTGCGATGTCATCTTCATCCTCAGGTTGTGAGAGTGCACTCTCTGACTACTCCACTTTTAGTGCTATGTTCTTCTCCTTTCGTGATTCACCTGCATCAATCTTTCTTTGACTCACCTCTTGCTCGTACGTAATAAGTGATCCAAGAAGATTGTCAATAGAGTAAATGTTTAAATCTTTAGACTCTGTAATCGCAGTTATTTTAGCATCATAAGCAGTAGGTAAACAACGAAGTATTTTTTTAGCCATTTTTACATTCGTTAGTTCCCTACGTAATGCATGTAAAGAGGTGACTATTTGTGTGAATCTTGTGTACATATCAGAAATGGATTCATTGGGTTTCATTCGAAACAGTTCATAGTCATACAACAAGATATTAAGTCTGGATTGTTTAACTTCATTAGTCCCCTCATAAGTTATACAAAGTCTATCCTATATGTCATTTCCACTCTTGCAAGTGGAAACCCGCATGTAGTCTTCAGATTTAAGAGCACAAAAGAAACTATTCAAACATTTGGCATTTAGTTGTGCTAAGTCACGTTCTTCCACTGTCCAGTCCGCAAAAGGTGTTTCAACTCTAACTCCATCAACTAATCTAGTTGGTTTTGTATACCCTTCATGAATTAAGATCCACATACGGTAATCAAGTGACTGTTAAAATGTAGATATGCATGTTTTCCAAAAATCAAAAGGAATATTGTCGAACAATAAAGGTCTAGTTATAGAGTAACCCTCAGGTGTGTTTTGATTTCCAAATGTAGCCATGGTTGTTAATCAAAAAGTAGTCTAAACTTATGATTTTGAAACAAAGCTCTGATACCACTTGTTGAAACTTGTTAAATATTAATTAGGTTGTTAGACCTAAGCTTATGTCCCAACGGCTAACCAAGAGGGGGGGGGGGGGGGTGAATTGGTAATTAAAAATTTTTACCACCCTATTATAATTTTAAATGGATTCAAAACTTTTTAATGAAATTTTTATAAAAAGATTTTTCAACCACAGATCAAACAGAAACAATAAAGTAAAAAAACAGCAGAAAATAAAAAGACACAAGATTTATAGTGGTTCAGTCAAACACGACCTACATCCACTCCCTGAAGTCTCCCACTTCAGGTATTGCACTATTACCACGTAGTGTTTCTCCTTTTGCCCCTACATCAAGGCAGAGAAGCTTTTATAAAAACTCTCTTCCACCACTATCCGGTGCGGCAGAGAACTATCGTCCTTTTATACCCTCCAAGTGTAGGCAGAGTACCTCCCGCTGTTCACACTCTCCAAATGTAGGCAGAGAACCTTCCCGCTAATCACACTCTCCAAGTGTAGGCAGAGAACCTTCCCGCTGTTCACACTCTCCAAGTGTAGGTAGAGAACCATTCGTCCTTTCACACTTCTCCACGTGTAGGCAGAGAACCCTTCGCTGTTCACACTCCTCGAGTGTCGACAGAGAACCGGATCTCTTTGATAAGATCTTCTTACGAGAAATCTGGAAGGACAAGAGAAAAGAGTGAAGTAATCTCAATTCACAAATTAAGATCCTTACCTTTGAGTACTAAGTGAACCCTTCATGCTCCAATAGTAAGAAATCTCCTTCAAACACTCTCTCCTTCAATCTCTTTTCAATTTGCACGAAGACCAGTGGACAAAAAGATTACACTACAGTTTTAAGTGGACCTTTTATAAGAAAGACACAAAAAATCGTCCAAAAATTGTAATTTTTCAAATATGTGCGTACTCGATCGTTCCGTACGATCTAGATTCATATGTATGAACAGTGTAAAAACTATTGTGTACGAACTCTATCTGCATTGGTATAAAATGACTTCGTACCTGATCATCATCCAGTACGAACATAGTGTTGCAAATCTATTTTTCATGGCTTATGTTTTGATGATTGACAAACACTATTTCTCTTGTACTGCTTGTTGCTTCTAACTTTTTCAGGAATCAAAGATCGGACGAACAAGACAAAGCCAGTTCAGGATTGCGTAGGTTTAGGGTTGAGTCAGTCTGTAATCTATTTTTTCTCTTCTTGAGTCAGTTTGTAATGTTCAAAAGACTGATACTAAGTAACCCTATACACACACACTTGAGAGATTTAGAATATCTGTTTTTGCTCACATCGGCCAGGCTGATCCATTGGATCGTCCTGGACGATCGGGTTAAAACCAGAGACACTAATCAGGATTCTTAATTAAGGCAGCCGACATTACATATCGGCCTGGACGATACGTGTATCGGCCAGGATGATAAGCTCAAAACAGAAAGATGTTACCGCCATAGACAGATAAGGTATACTGTATTTTTAAATTATCGGCCAGGACGATCCTTGATCAGCCTGGACGATATGCACAATTATGCCTTAAATGAACAGACAAATCAGGGAAGTAATTAAGGATGATTGATACGATCACATCATCCTGGACGATCGCAGGATCGGCCAGGATGATATATTCCATATCCTTTTTAACTCCTGGACGATCAGGATCGGCCTGCATGAAAACATGGTGATGCTCAGGACGATTTTCTTCTGAATTGAACTAATCGGCCTGGACGATCAAGTCAAATTTCAATCGTCCAGCACCCAAAACATGGCGATGCCCAGTCCGATCTTCTGTGATTTGTACTGATCGGCCACGACGATGTCCATATCGGCCTGGACGATATTGTCGGCAACTTGCAATTAATGAGCTCCTTTGAAGCTCTTCTATTTAAGAGCTCTTGTTCAACGTTTTTGAACACCTTTGGTTGCTGCCTTGACCTGAGAAGACCTTGAGGAGAGAAAGAGAGAGAGGAGAGAGAGAGGATCTTGTGAGGGGGAGCTTGTCAGGGGATTCACAAGGGTTGCTTCAAGGATCGCTCTGCTTCGTCTTCGTCTAGAGTTTCTCGTCCGTGGAAGGGTCGGTAGAGGTAAGGAGTTTGCTTTTGGTTTTGGTTCTCTGCCAGCTTCAGGAGGAAGCAAAAGGAGGTAGGTTCTCTGCCTTGCCGGGGTGGCAAAAAGGAGGTTCTTGTAAAGGCTTCTCCGCCTAGCCGTGGGGGCTAAAGGAGAGTCATGTTTTGTAGTGCAATACTTGGAGGGTGCCTCCAAGGAGTGGACGTAGGTCGAGTCGACCGAACCACTATAAATTTCTATGTTCTTTTTTCTTGCTTCCGCACTTTTAAATTCCGCATTTATTTCTGTGGTGTGATTTGGTTTATGCAATTTTTTATTCTTTGTGAAAAGAGGTTTTAAAATACCAATTCACCCCCCCTCTTGGTTAGCTTGGGACTAAGTTCATAGGGCTTAACATCCCGAACGAACTTTCAAGTGGTATCAGAGCGGGATTCGAAAATTAAAGTTTGAAAAGTTTTTGAATTTGATCCATGGCTAACATTGGGAATCGTAACACTACGGAAGGGTATTCCATTACCCGACCTCCCCTGTTCGATAACCTACCTTTTGATTTTTGGAAAACTCGCATGTCAACATTTTTACAATCTACTGATTATCGCATGTGGATGCTTATTCAAGAAGGTTATTCTCCACCTTCTCGTGAAATTAATGGTGTTAAAACTGAAATTGCTTTTACTGAATGGACTTTTGATGAATGAGATTTAGCTTAATTGAATGCGAAATATTTGAACTGTTTTTTCTGTGCTTTGAAATCTGAGGATTACATGCGTGTTTCAACTTACAAAACTGGTAAAGAAATTTGGGATAAATTGTGCATCACCTATGAAGGTACTAATGAAGTTAAACAATCCCGTTTAAACATTCTCTTGCATGACTACGAACTTTTTCGTATGAAACCTCATGAATCGATTTCTGACATGTACACTAGGTTTACTCAGATAGTTACTTCATTGCATGCACTAGGAAAAGAACTTTCGAACTATGAAAAAGTTATCAAGATTCTGAGATGCTTACCTTCGTCTTATGATGCAAAAATCACTACAATCACTGAATCTAAAGATTTGAACACCTATTCTATTGATAACTTACTTGGCTCACTCATTGCTTACGAGCAAGAGGTGAATCAAAGAAATCTTGATGCAGGTGAGAAGAAAAAGGAGAAAACAATTACACTGAAGGCGCACAAATCAGATTCTGAATCTTCTAGGTCTGAAAGCGATGAAATTGCCTTCATCACAAGGCAATTCAAAAGCTTTCTAAGGAAGAAACAAAAGCATCATCAAAGTTGGAGAAAAGGTAAGGATCACAAACATGTTAAAGGATCTTCTGATATTGTTTGTTTTGAATGCAGAAAATCTGGACATGTGAGAGCCGATTGCCCTACACTTCAAGATCATTCAAGCAAAGAAAAGGAAAAAGGTGAGGAGAAAGCCAAGTCGAGGAAGGACAAGAAGAGAATCCAAAGAGATTTCTAGGCAGAATCTTGTACTGATTCCTCTGAGACTGAACCAGAGGAAGAGACTACAAACTTGTGTTTCATGGGAGAAAATCAAAGTGATGAGGAAGAGGTATGTAAACCAACCTATGATGAATTGTTTGACATTTGTGAAAAAATCCATGTATCATACAAAAAACTTAAGAAGACTCATGCTAGCCTAAAATTAGAACATTCAAATCTACAAAAAGAGCATGAAGTTTTTCTCAAAGATCATGCAACGATTGATTCAAATCACATGGCTCTTCTTGATGAATTTGATGAGTTAAACAAAAATCATTTGGAATTAGTTGATGAACATAATGCATTAAAAGCTTCACACACCTCACTTAAGGTTGATCTTAAGAAATCTAAAGAGATTGAGAAAAATTTGAGGATTGAGGTTGATGCATTAAAAAGAACAAATTTGAGGATTCAAAATGATTTGGAAACATGTAAGAAAACTAGGATGACACCAACTACTAATCAAAAGCCAAAACCTAGGAAGAGGCATTTTTACCCTAACCATTTAAGAAAATCTTTTCCTGGAGTTCAATGTTTTTCTTGTGGCATGCTAGGACACATCTCACACACTTGCACCATACACCGTAATACACATTGGGTGTGGAGACCTAAGATGCATAATTTACAACACACCATACCTGCATTGCATTCTACGTTTTCTAAGAAGGATCCCAAACCTGTTTGTGTTCCTAAATCTGACTGTTGTTGAGTTTTGCAGGAGTGCTCTCACCAAAGACCTCGTGGGAGCATAGGATAATTGGACATAAGGAGGTTTGCAGCTCAAAATTGCTTAAACTCGCTGCTTTATCACTTGCTTGAAATTTTTAATTTTTTGTGTGTCTTTTATTTTATTTTTGTGCTAGTTTTTGTACTCACTTTGTGTTGTTTTTCGTTTTGCTTTATTTTCATTTTTTATTTTGTTTTTTATGTATTTTATTTCATATTGTTCTTTAAATTTGGCCTTCCATATGATGAATATTTTCAAGCTTTTAGATTTTGGAGTTTTGGAGATAGTGTTTAGCTTTTCTAAAATTGGTTAAAGGGAGTAAACTGTTGATGTTTTCCCTCCTGAATTTGTTTAGTGGTATGATTTTCTTCTCTAAACAAAAGTCTAAACTCAGTTTAACTAATGGCTTTTCATTTAAGATCTTTTTCTTATCTTGCTACATTAATTTATCTTATGCATAATAGCCAAAGTTCTTAGATATCATTCAAGCTTTTGAAATCTTGCCATTGCATTTATCACATGATTTTGATTTTATGTTGTGGATTGTTCTTCCCTATGTTAGAGAGAGAGCTCCTATTCTCTAATATTTGGAGGATATACTCACAACTAAGTCTTTTTTAAGGGTATATTAAAGAGTTTCTAGCTTGCAAGAGTTAAAAAGGAAAGAGGCCAATGAAGCCAAATTGAAAAGAAAGTTGTATACACAAAAGTGTATCAAAGAATCAAAAGATGCTCAAAGAGCCAATCAAAGTAATAAGAGGAATAAAATGAACCCACTAAATGCAAGTTATCATCTCTTTGCTAAAACTCTTAAAACTTAGAGAACTCATTGATTATGTGATACTTTCAAAAACTTGATTTCAATTTTCATGATTGAGAAAAATTACTTTGGTTTATTAATTATGAGATATGTTCTTTGTAAACAAGTTTTGAATGGATCTTTGTATCATATTTAGTTATTCTGAGTTAGATTTCTATTTTCCAAAAGAATTTTGTACACTGAAAGATGTCTGATCTAGGGTTAACAGAATCGGATGTTCTACCTTCTTCTGATTGGAACTTGTTAAACTCATTGATCTCCTGGAATTCTAAAGTTTAAAAATATTTGAGATTTTATCATATGAAATGCTTTGCTAAAACAAAAAAAAAATTAGAAAAATTAAAATCCAAAAATATTCTTTTTTTTATTTTCGTTGTGTTTTTGTTTTTTGTTTTACTGTGTTTTGACTATTTTTTCTTTTGTTTTATTTTTGAGGGTCTTGATCATCACCATCCTTTCTTGTTTTCAATTCCTAGTCACATCATCCTGGCCGATATTTTTATCGTCCTGGACGATATGACAAATTCTCTTCAAAATCCATCCGCTGAACTTTTCTGTGCTTAATGTAACTCATCGTCCTGGACGATACTATATTGTCTTGGACGATTTGATCGAACTCATGGTGATGTTCCTGGCCGATGGAATATTTTGTCTGGCCGATACACTGGATCGTCCTGGACGATCCACGTGTCAGCACGTTTTGATCTTTAAATTCGGCCCCGGACGATCCATTATTGGGCAATCGGCCGGGCCGATCCACTGTTCGTCCTGGACGATACACGTGGCAAGCATTTTAAACGATTTAACTTCGGCCGGTACAATCAATTATTGTGCATCATCCTGGACGATACACCTAATCAGCCCGGACAATCTGCTTTTTCGATGGTCATCCGGAATGACTTCTCGGGACGATCGCCTGTGTCTAATCGGCCTGGCCAATATCTGATCGGCCCAGACGATCCTATCGCCTTTTTGACCAATTGGCCTGTACGTAATTATTGAACCATATCGACCTGGAAGATTCTGCGATCGGCCAGGACGATATGACCATTTCTTTAAATTCAGGCCAATTCCAGCCATGTTTCCTCACCCTCCACCTTTCTTCCTTGTGTGTTTTCTTGCTAGCTCTCTCCTATGGCTGGTGGGAAACATGTTCGCCAGGCGTCTGGAAGTTCTTCGAGGGCGACTTTGGACCCTCGATTCAGGGAGGTAGAAGATCAGGCTGCCTATCATCGCTACAAGGAGTGTGGCATCACCCTCTCCCGGATAATTAATCCCGCACATCTCTCATATCCGGTAATGGACCTTTTTACCTACACCTCTCTCTGTTTCATACTCACTCTCGCCATCCCATTCTCTTCCGAACTCCTCCTTGAATTTTATGCAAACCTGCGCATTAACCGCACCTTCACAGCCCTGACCTCTTATGTGAATCGACGCCCTGTCGAAATCACATATCAGGATTATGTTGATCTTTTGCAGCTATTCACCACCGGGGATAAGCTGCACCTAATTGCCTCTGATCCTGATTTTGACTGGTCCACGGTGAATCACTTCCTTCGCCAGATCAATGCACCTTTCCACGTTGGGGAGACTAGCTCTTTAGTTAAAGATGCTAGGACAATCCAACATGTCCTTCGCACCTCCATAATTCCAAAAGGTGGGGACCGAATCCACATCACCCCACTACTTTCCCTCACTACTTTCTACATTATGGCCTAGAGATAATTCAATGCCACTGATCTACTTTTTCGTTACATCGATCACCTAACCACAATTCGCGATCTAGGCCATAAGAGAAAGCCCAATCTAGCCTTAGGACACATCATTGCCTATGTCCTTGAAACTAAATACAATCTTCAATATCCTACTCGTCCTGACCTTCACCCCCCTTTCTACTCAAATAATTCATTCACTGCCTTTCATAGTACTCATCTCCACCCAGGAGATGGGGAAGGTCGGGGGGCTAGCGAGGAGGAGGCTCCCGCTCCCGCTCCCATTCCTGATCCTGTTCCTCTCCACCAGCACTCACCGGTTGATCAGTTGATAGAGAGGTTTGATCTTTGGGAGACTCGTTTTGACACCTACGTTGCTGCAGAGGAGCAGCAACACTCTGAGAATATTGCCCGCTACGAGCAACACCGCGCTGAGGATTTAGTCCGATTTGACAGTTTTCTTACTCAGCAGCAGCAGTAGCATGACCAGGACATCGCCTGGTTCAATGCTCAGTTCACCACACTTGCCAGCTACTTTCAGCAGCCACCTCCACCACCTCCATTAGATGATCTGGATCCCTCGCTCTTTTAGTCTGTACTTTCTGTTGTTTGTTTCATATTTTTTTGTTGTTTTGTTTGCTTTATTAGTCTTTGTTTGTTGTGGTATGTTTTCGTTTGTATCTGAACTCTCTTTTTGTGATGACAAAAGGGGGAGTAGGGTACGGTAGGAAAAGTTGTTGGGTTTGTAACTTTGAAACTCTAATGGACTTTTTTTTATATTTTCCTACTTGTGTTTGCCATTATCAAAAAGGGGGAGATTGTTGCAAATCTATTTTTTGTGGCTTATGTTTTGATGATTGACAAATACTATTTCTCTTGGACTGCTTGTTGCTTCTAACTTTTTCAGGAATCAAAGATCGGACGAACAAGACAAAGCTAGTTTAGGATTGCGTAGGTTTAGGGTTGAGTCAGTCTGTAATCTATTTTTTCTCTTCTTGAGTCAGTTTGTAATGTTCAAAAGACTGATACTAAGTAACCCTACACACACACACTTGAGAGATTTAGAATCTCTGTTTTTGCTCACATCGGCCAGGCCGATCCATTGGATCGTCCTGGACGATCGAGTTAAAACCAGAGACACTAATCAGGATTCTTAATTAAGGCAGCCGACATTACATATTGGCCTGGACGATACGTGTATCGGCCAGGATGATAAGCTCAAAACAGAAAGAAGTTGCCACCATAGACAGATAAGGTATACTGTATTTTTAAATTATCGGCCAGGATGATCCTTGATCGGCCTGGACGATATGCATAATTATGCCTTAAATGAACAGACAAATCAGGGAAGTAATTAAGGATGATTGATACGATCACATCGTCCTGGACGATCGTAGGATCGGCCAGGACGATATATTCCATATCCTTGTTAACTCCTGGACGATCAGGATCGGCCTGCATGAAAACAGGGCGATGCTCAGGACAATTTTCTTCTAAATTGAACTAATCGGCCTGGACGATCGTGAGATCAGTCAGGACGATCAAGTCAAATTTCAATCGTCCAGCACCCAAAACAGGGCGATGCCCAGGCCGATCTTCTGTGATTTGTACTGATCGGCCAGGACGATGTCCATATCGGCCTGGACGATATTGTCGGCAATTTGCAATTAATGAGCTCCTTTGAAGCTCTTCTATTTAAGAGCTCTTGTTCAACGTTTTTGAACACCTTTGGCTGCTGCCTTGACCTGAGAAGACCTTGAGGAGAGAAAGAGAGAGAGGAGAGAGAGAGGATCTTGTGAGGGGGAGCTTGTGAGGGGATTCACAAGGGTTGCTTCAAGGATCGCTCTACTTCATCTTCGTCTAGAGTTTCTCGTCCGTGGAAGGGTCGGTAGAGGTAAGGAGTTTGCTTTTAGTTTTGGTTCTCTGCCAGCTTCAGGATGAAGCAAAAAGAGGTAGGTTCTCTGCCTTGCCGGGGTGGCAAAAAGGAGGTTCTTGTAAAGGCTTCTCCGCCTAGCCGTGGGGGCTAAAGGAGAGTCACGTTTTGTGGTGCAATACTTGGAGGGTGCCTCCAAGGAGTGGACGTAGGTCGAGTCGACCGAACCACTATAAATTTCTGTGTTCTTTTTTCTTGCTTCCACGCTTTTAAATTCCGCATTTATTTCTGTGGTGTGATTTGGTTTATGCAATTTTTTATTCTTTGTGAAAAGAGGTTTTAAAATACCAATTCACCCCCCCTCTTGGTTAGCTTGGGACTAAGTTCGTAGGGCTTAACATCCCGAACGAACTTTCACATAGTTCATCCGGTACGAATGGTTATTTTAAAGCTTCGTTGAAACATAACTGCAGACGGTCCATATGTTTAAGGAACAGAGATCATCGTCCAAGGATAAATATACAAGTTCGTCTGGAAGAATAGTACAAAGCTTGAATCCAGAGAACTTTGTCCGGGGACAAACAGGATAAAATCGTCTGGACAAATAGTATGAATGTGAAATTAGAGAACATCGTCGAGGGACGAATTAGTCAATTTGTCTGGATGAACAGCATAAATGAGAAATCAGAGAATATCGTCTAGGGACGAATGGGGTAAAATCATCTGGATGAATAATATAAATGTGAAATCAGAGAACATAGTCCAGGGATGAATGAGGTAAAATTGTCTGGACGAATAGTATAAATATGAAATCAGAGAACATCATCTTGGGACAAATTAGGAAATTCGTCTAGACGAACAGCACGAAGTGATAAATCAGAGGACATCATCCAGGGATAAACTGGGTAAATTCATTTGGACGATCAGGACTTAGAAAATTTTTCTCGCTTCCTGTTGGTTCCATTGCTCTCCGAGGGATATAATTGACTTGATCATCCCGTATGAACTTGGTTCGTCCCGTATGATTAGTATAAGAAATTTTAACATTTAAAGATCTCCCCTAGTGTGTGTGTGTGCTGAGTTACTCAATTATAATCACACTTTCTCTGACTCAAAGATGAATAAAATACAGACTCCAAATTACAAAATATTATAATCAAATCTTTATTTGAAGTTGTGGACCTCCGAAGGAGCACCGCTCGTGGGGTACGAACGCAGAGGGTACGGCCGCACTATCCCGTAGGACAAAACGGTCGTAGGCCTCTACACTCGACACGAATGGGTCGATGGAAGGGCAGATTGGATCGTGCATACGACTATCCATTGGGGATAGAGGTTTTCACCAACACATCCCTGATGGGTAGCAATATACACGACCTAGTCACGGGTTTCCCCCACCCGAAAAAAAGTTCGAATGGGGCTTAGTAGGTTGTGGGAACCAAGTTTCCCACGGGCGCAAGCCCCCGTGGTTAATTACATCCCAAGCCGGAGCCAGAGAAAACTCTCGATTAAGGATCATAGGTTATCCTCTCTTAAAGTGGGATTGACACAAAGGGGGGTAGACTAAGAAGTCCTACTCAAAAAGAAGAAAGGTCCCAAAGGGCTGAATCAGACATACATGACTCATACCAGCATTCGGAGTCTCTAGGGTACTAAATAGAAACTGGAGAAAATCAAAGTCAGGCATCCGATCACATGCATGAGAGAAAAGATGGAGGTGGCGTCATCCTGTGACGCAGATAAGTAGGATTTATGGCTCCTGAAGAGGGAACCTACCCACTATTTTAGGCTTACTACGAGACCGAATGTAGTAGCCCCGAATCCTAAATCTAGTTTGGACTTACTGTTCGACACACACTAAGACTAGTGTCCTAGCTAATGCAATGCAAAGATCTGGGCTTATCCCGGCCTGGATGAGGGAGCCAGCTAACCACCTAATCGATTCAAAACCATGCTGTCAAGTCAATTATGAAAGATGGGTGGGTGGTACAGTTTCTGAAAATAGGACCGACATTTAGAGAATTTCCTAATTTGTCCTGAACTTATGTAGGTTAGATGCTCCTAGCTAATGCAATTAAATCTTAATTAGTTGGTTACTAATGCAATGCATGCTAGTTGAAATGTCAGCTCATGAATGCTTTGGATTTTAAAAACAGGCTTAATATAAAATAATTTTTAGAAAAGACTGGGTCTCCCTAGGTCCGGCACTTCATCCTCATAGGCCAGATTATCCGGACTCTACCCACAGGCAGGGAGATGTCTTATAAGAAGGAGAGAGAAGAATGCAGTAATATGCATGCGACCCCGGACGGTTCCGACAAATTTCCTAGGTTCGTTAGGTTTCTATGTTATTTAAACCTTAAAATTTTGGAAATTAGTTATGAGCATAAAAATTTTTGAAGTCCTTAAAGAGCCTAACGAAATCCAGGCGAAAACAAATAACGGCATGCAAGAAATAAACCTAGAAAAAGCAGGTATTTCTAATGCGCAATCAGGTAAACACATCAATATAAATCCAGAATAATCAACTAAATGTCCATAGGCAAACTGCCCTTATTACACCCCAGATATACAGAAAATAAAGTGGCCGGGCACCACTGCCAACAACCCGGATTTCTAAGCCTATGACAGACGCAAATGACTTTGAGTGGGATATTGGTCTTCAGTCTTCTAGGTGTCTCCTTTTCCTTGGACTCCTTGGAACTCTCCTCCTGGACTCCTTGGATCTCTCCTCCTTTGACTCCTTGGACTCCTTGGATCCGTCGTGGCTTGAATATCCAAACGAAGAGACAATCCCCCTAGGTAGGGGGTATTGCCTTTTCTCTTTGGATATCTGAAGCCATCCCACTTGATCTCCCAAATGGAAGAAGACTCTCCCCTATGAGGATGCCTTCTTCTTTTGGGATTCAAGTGGGATAAGAATATCCACACTCAAAGATCACTTTCACAACTCTTAACAAATTTATTACAAACAAATTACATTAATTGAAAGTAATAAATCTAAGAATCCCTGCAAGGTTATCCTAATAATAATAAAAAAATCTCAAGCAGTTTATATGAAAATGAAAGTGCTAACACCATTGACCCTGTGCCAAGCCATGCTCTTAATTTTGAGGGCTAAGCGCTCCACCTGTGCAGTTATAATTAATTTAGCCCTCATTTTTATTTAGGGGGAGCTGAGCAAGCACCTGCATAAAATATTATTAGAAATCATGATATTGCTCCCCCCTTTTATTAGCTTGAGTATGGCCACCTGCACGGAAGAACAATATATATATATGACGCTCCTAACCTATGGGTAAGTCTAACGATCACATCCAGAGTGCAGAAAAAGTAAGCAAACACAGCAATCAATTTTCAAACAACATGCAGTGAAAACTACGAAAATCTCCGGCACACAGCAGAAAAGTAAAACACAGCGGCCTAACCTAAATCTAGAAGTGGTGCCCTAGCAAACCATTCTATGTGTATGTAAGGCTTGTGTGGTTTAGATAGATCATAATATGGGTAGTTAGTTAAAATTGTCTAAAGTTCAGGTCTGTTGTAGGCCAGCAAAGGAAATTTTTGTTGAAATTCAAATATTAGTGAATTCGGGTGCATTTTAATTATTTCAGTTTGTTGATCAGTTTTGAGAGCTTGGGATATTCATATTTGAAGTTTAAATTGCATTAGCCTATTTTGGAAAGTTCCGGGTCCTCCTAGGTACTAAGCTAAGGGTCCAAAAAGTCATTATGGGAAATAGGTCAGGTCTGGGCCTCCTATCACCTTAGGAAAATACTAGACCTCAATACGAGTAATTAGCCAGGTAGTAGGCTGAAATCGGAGTTTTCTAGGCGAAGTTATGAATTTTCTAAGTTTCGGGCCCAATCCTATAGACTAGGGTTGACCAAAAAGCTGACTTTCTAATCTAGGCCAGTTTTTGAAAATCTAATAATTTTGATAAATACTAGACCCTAATAGGAGTCTAATGCCACTGAGTTTACCTAATTTGGACTTTTCTACAATTAGTTATGAATTTTCTAAATCTGGGGTATTTATGGAAATTTCTAAATTAATTAGGAGAAGGCCCTATTTTGCAATTTTGGCCCAAATCAGCCCCAAACTGAGTCGAATCACTCCCAAAAGTCAAGGATGACCTGAGAAAGTGATCCCCTAGGGTTTGGAGGGGATTTGGGATTTTTAATAATTTTTAATAATTTATTAGGGGCAAAAAGGTAATTTCCACCTATAGTCAAATTATGGGTCAACCTAGAGTCAAACTAAAGAGCCCTATTTATCTAAAGTCAAGGGTCAGATTCTGGTCAGTTTGAGGTATTATGGGTAATTTTCTGACATAAGGTGTGTTTACTGTATTTTTCGGAAGGTCTCGGGGCCTTATTTAACGAGTTAATTAGGGTTGGTTAATTAAGGGCTCTAAAAGCTCCTAAAAAATCCTAGAAAATTCAGTGATGTTTTAGATGTCACTAAGTTTAAGTGTTGAGGTTTTCATATTGTTCTGGGGTCTATCCTAATCCCTAGAAAACTTCTACGTTCGCTAGGCAGGTCCTTAATTTTTGTCCTTAGGGTGTCACTACGTTATAGGAGTTTAAAGTGATGTTTAGTCTAACCCTTCAGGTAATAAATGCATGGGATTACAAAAATGAAATAAACACACCATGTCCTTAGATCTAGGAGAGCCTAAACTAAGTGCTCGTGGTGCGACCTACACATGCAGACTACAAATAACAAGAAATTAAAGACACCTAAAGAAAGGATTGGTGAATGATTGGGACTCAACCATTCACTAACCCACTCCCCCATGATTATTGTTCACATATAGAAGCTATGTTTAAAGTTTCATGAAATAGCGGATCTCCCAAAATTAGGATTTACTAAAATAGATAATTTCAAAGTAATTAAAAAATGCTTAAATATATAAGAGTTTTTGGAAACTAATATAATTAAAAATAATTAAGTTGATATCTACATAAATATAAGAGAGAACCACTGGCTATTCTCACGCAGTCTCAAAACGATTTGAAAGTAATTTGTATTTCAAAACTAATTATTATAATTAAATATTTAAATAATATCAAAATAGCCTAATATGGGGATAAAACAGAAATCTGACAGGGAAAGCAAAACCAGTTTCTGAAAACAGTCTTAAAATGTAAAGCTCATTTTTCTGAAAAGTCCAAGGGGTTATACGTCAAAATCCGACTTAAAACGACAAAGATACGAATTTTACAAGCTTAAATACAATAAAATAATATTTTAAAATAATGTAGTTTTGCTGTTTTTGAAATAACAGAAAATACAGACAAAATTTTCATCTGGAAATAGTTTTAAAATATGCAGAATTCAGATTACATCCAAAACAAGGTGTTGTTCCTCAAAATCCGATTTAAAACGACGAAGATACGCAATTTCGAAGTTTAAAGGCAATAATTAAATAATTTTAAAATAGTACAGCTGGCTGTTTTGAAAATAACTGTGCACAGACCCAAAACTTTTGAGTGAAACCACTTCCAAAGTGTGCAGAATCCAAATACGCTCAAAACGAGGTGCTGTGCATTGACAGCGGATTCAAAATGAGAAAGATATGATTTTATGAAGTTTAAATACAATAAATGAATTTTTAAATAATCAAAACTAAATAATATGTAAATATATATATAAAAAATAATTTTTTTTTATAGTTCTGAAGACTTAAAGTAATTGAAACAAATATTTGTTAATACTATTTTTTAATACTTAAAATAATCAAACAATTAAACTAATATTTAATCACATTGAACTAATATTTAATCATTAAAAATACAAATTTTCTTTTAATAATAATAATAATAATAATAATAATAATAAAAGACAAAACAGTAAACTTACAAAAAAAAAAAAAATAATTAGTATGATAAATAATTATTAAAATGATAATATAATGATAATTAAATTAAAAATAATTATCTAAATAATACAAAAAAAAAGGTTTTACTATTTTTAAAATAAATTAAAATCCATAGGTCATTTTTATAAAGTAGGGGACGACGATACGAATCCAACGAGGTATTGTACGCAAAAATCGGACGAAAAACGAATTTTCTGTGAATTTTTAAAGATTTCTGGTTTTAAAAAAAGAATTTAAAACTAATTTATTAAAATCGGCGGCGGCAGCGGCGGCGGCGGTCAGACACGTGGCGAAGCGGGAGTGGTTCCGCGGTCTCGGCGCAATCATTTCCAATGATTGCGCCGCCGCGCAATCATTGGAAATGATTGGCGCGGCGCGGGATTCAGAGCCAAGCCACTCATCCACGTCGGCTCAATCCAGAGCCGTCGGATCGTCTGCTATTTAAAAGGACGCTCCTGATCTTGTCGGACCGAGAACTCATCCGCCAGATCGATCCCGCGGTCGGACAGAACCGCGGGAAGGCTCGATCAGAGCCGTTGATCGAGAGATCAACGGTCCGAAGAGCGGATCGGCCAACCGCCTGCGAGACCGAAACCCTAATTCGTTTTTTGGCTCGTTCTCTCTCGATTCTCAACCGAATTTCACGAAATTGGAAACACTAGTCCTAAATATGAACAGAAATCTTGGGGGGTAGCTCTTTTGATGCAAATGAAAGCGTATAGAAATCTATTTAGATCTAAGTGTTCAATCTATCCTAAGAGATTTCGAGAGATTTTACCGTCCGATCTTCGAATCTTTGACACGGTTGAGCTTGTAGACTGTCCTTGTACGTTTCTCCTCTTGAATCCTCGGTCAAATAAGCTCCGGATCGAGTGGATCGAAGCCTTGGACGTTTAGACCTTCGGGTCGCCGGAGGCTCGCCGGCGTCGGCCTTGGGTCGTCGGGATCTACTTGGAAAGTGTAGAGGAGGGTTCTCTCAAGCTCTCCACGAAAAATCTCGAGCTTAGGGGGAATAATTTGCAAGATCCTTTAATTGGAACCCTAAAATCACTATTTAAAGGCTTGAATTGAATCTCAACGGCCACGATTCGATCCACCGTCCATCACCAGGCTAGATCAAGTGATTTGGGCGGGATTTGGAGTTTCAAAACGTTTGGAGGAGTTAAGGGCATTAATTGGGTCTTAATTGGGCTCTAAATAGGTTATTTAACCCTATTTAAGACTTGGTTTGACCAAGTCAACGATTGACTTGGTCAAACCAGTCAAGGGAGTCAAGGGAGTGGGGCTCGAGCTCAAGAAACCATGAAAAATAAATAAAAAAAAAAAAAAGATTTTAGGCTTAAAGGGTCCCGTTTGGTCAATTCTGGTTGACCTGGTCAACCGGGTTGACCCAGGGTCCAAGCTCGGGCTCGACAGACTTGACTCGACCCACTGAACCCAGTGGGGAGGGCCATAGGGTCTGGCTTGGTCAATTTGACCAAGTCAACTCTTTAGGCCCAGGTCTGGGCAAAATCGAGGTCAATAGAAGTCTTCAACAATCTGTAGTATGATTTTCCTGAAATGTTAGTACACACAAGAGCCAAAAATATTTCTTCCAAAATGTGTTGGGAGAAAATACTAATCAATATAATAATATTTGGAATCATCAAAATAACAAGTTGCATGAATATAAAACATGCAAAAGCTAAGTAGCAACTGTTCTAACATGTGGTATAGAGCATAAAACTCATAGAAGTGCCCGACCACCGCATAAAGGATATCAGCCTTAGAACACATCAATAACCATAGAAAATTCAACCACATAATAAGGAAATTAGAGATAGGGAAAGTAGCGAAGCCAAAATGAAACCCATATAAATAGATAACCTCTAAACTAGCCAAGTAGATATGACAATATCATTAAAGGAGAGTCCAAAGAAACCCACAAAGTGGTCCCAAAACTACATAAAAAGTAGACACAAACATAAAGTCACAGTTCCCAAAACCAAACCCTAATAATTGATTACAAAAAATGGTCACTAGGAACCCAAAAATCAAATTATAATCACAGAAACACCACCGCAGCCAAACACCCAAAATAGGTAAAGGAAACACATCATAAAGGCTAGAATTAATAAAAAGAAAATTTGAGGAGTTAGGAAACACAAGCTCAGGTGTTTAGTATCAACAAAAATCATAAAGAATAATATCCAGTTGCTGCTCGAATCTAATACAAGACCAACACAAACACTATGGGTATACACGATAGTTACGGTTGGTATCATACCAAAATAAATGACATATGGGTAAGATAATTCTACATAACCTATAGAGAATTAGGAGAGCCTCACCAAACAAAAAGACGTTGTAACTAAGAGTTAATCCAAAAGTGAGAGTACAACACCTTAAACTAATTCTAGACACAAGAAAATAGGTGCATAAAAAGAGCAGGATAACAGACCCATCACCACTCCTACACCAATTAGTAAAAAAAGGTACAACTAAGAAGGACAATACCACATTCAACAAAACAACCTTCCCACTAAACATTATTGGATTTGATGAGTAGAAAATGAATATAATCTCAAAATCCAATGATCAATGCTAGGGTCAATCAAATTAAGACAACCAGAAACAACGAAATTCACAAAAGGAAAGAAATAAAACCAAGGCCAAGATTGACTATTAATACCTAGAGACACTATACAATCTTTAAGAATTGACCTAGAAGATCCCAAGGACAGCCAAAACTAAAAGCAAATCAAAACCAAAAACATACAGAAAGGGTTACAGGATACATCCTAAAAGAGCTCAAAAGATAGCCCCAAAAACCCATAAAAAGGGTTCCATAAAAAATTGAAACCAACATTAGAAACCATCAATTAGTGTTTGAAAAACAAGTCAGCAAAACAATAAAACATCAGACCTACAGTCCATATGGTAGACCACTTTTATCCAATCTAATGAGGCCTTTCAAAAAGACATGAAAATTAATATATGAAAGATCCCTAAGGTACTTCAGACTACAACCATAATTATCCATCTAATCAACAACAGAGTTACCTTCCCTAAGGTTATAAGAGATGTTGAAATTAAAAAGAGCTAACAACTTAATGTCCCGAATAAAATAAAAAAGGTCAGGGCTACAGACATTATCACAAGACTCCTTCAAATAACGAATACTCCACCTCAATCCAAATATTAGTTTTACCGAAAGATAGGCACAATTTAATACCATATAAAATACCAAAGAGCTCAGCATAGATTAAAAAAAAAAAAAGAACTCAGCATAGATAACATAATAATCATGTAAAGGGCCAACATAAGCAATGATAGTATTGTCAAAAGAATATCTAATGATACCACCACAACCACAATCAGAACTTTTAGTAGAACCATCAATGTTGAATTTAAACATATGCAAGTTGGGTTTAATCCCATAAACCAACTTCGATTCATCAATGGTATTATTAGGAGGCAAAAAAATGCCTAACTTCTTAGCCACAAAATAGCAACCACAAATGTTCTTAATGCCCAAAAGGTTAATAAAAAAAAGATTAAGCACTTAATCTTTCATTTTGTTTATAATAATTGTGTGGTTCATGCTAATTATTAAAAAAAATGATTCATTTTTAGCAAGCCAAAAAAAATAAGAGAAGGAATAGCCTTCTTAATAAAGCCTTTAGAGTTGGTAAACCAAAAAATTAAGCATATCTGAAATGCAAATAGTACCATAAAAAATGATTAGAACCAAACAAATCATCAAAATAAATCCAAACTTTGGTAGAAATAGGGCCAAATAAACAAACACAATGCATATTCTTAATATGAAAAAAATAATTGACATTTAGAATATAAAATCAATCTTGTAGATATCAAATTATCATCACTGGGGATATACCTATGCATAACTCTCCAAATGAAGATAACAATCGTAGAGGGAATGCTTTTGTGACATATCATAGATGACACCAAAGAAATATGATTCTTCATTCTAAAACCATTCCAAGCTTCTTTCAATCTAATGTTACTAGTGCTAGAAAGTTTAACTAATAGGAAATCATTAGAATTGACATTCAGAGGAATATTCGTAATAGCACTAATCACAGACTCAGGGATCACCTCCGATAATTTATTGTAATCCTAAGTACTACCAGAAATAAAATAACTCACTTTGGCAGTAGAAGTAGAATTCATTTTGAGTAAATAATTAATAGAAGAAGTTAACAAATGATCTTGCTAGGAAAATATTAAGCTAGCCCAAACACTATTGGATTAAGTTTTTGACCTCCCATTTAATATTAGCCAATCTCCTATAGATCTTGGAATCGCCTTTTTTTATAAAAGTATATAGTAAGATGCTTAGGAATACAATACTTAGCAATCATAAACTTAGCCCACAAACTTTGTTTGACACAAAAAATGAAATCATAGTTTAATAGATAAAATATGGGACAAATCAATTATCCTTTTGCAGCCCAGACCACCCTCACCAAACACCCCACAATAATGACTCCAAGTAGATAGTAATTTGGAATGGTTAGGGGTACCCCTCCAGAAAAACGTATTGAAAGTATCTCCAAACAAATACAAATCGCAAGAGTGGGTTCGATAGTTTGGAGAATACATAGAGGTAAAGAGCATAAAACACTTTTGATGAGAGTAAGTCTACCACCATAAGTAAGAAATATTGAACTCCCAAGAAGCAAGCCCATTTTAATAGAAGAAATGAAATCATCAAAAAGAAAATACTTCTTCTTGCCTTTGTAAACAGGGACCCCAAATATTTAATAGTTGAAAAATTATGCATAAAACAAGTATTGCACTTAATGTTATTGATCTTCTCCAGTGGCACATTTTTTGAAGAAATAAAATAACTCTTATTGTTATTAAGAAAGTGACCACTATCATTCTCAAAATTATGAATAAATCTCATAAGAACATTAATCATATTCGAAGTGCCATTAGTAAAAATAATGATATCATAAAAAAAGCTTAAATGTGAAATAGAAAAATTACCCAAAGTCCTATAGGACAAATTGGGGTATTTATCATAAAGATTAGAAATACCTCTAGACATGTACTCATATGCTATGATAAATAATACATGAGAAAGGGGATCACTTTGTCTCAAACCTAGAGAGGACTTGAAAAAACCTTTACTTTTACCATTAACAATCACAGAAAAATAATTACCTTCAATGCAATTCTTAATGATCTTAATATAAGGCAAGTTCAAATTGAATAAATGAAGAATGTTATAAAGAAAATTCCAATTGATGTTATCATAGACTTTAGCAACATCTAATTTAAGAATAATGTTACCCCCTCACACATTGGTATCAAGATCATGAAGCAATTCTTGAGCAAGCCGAATGTTATTAAAAATGGATCTTTCCTTGGCAAAACTAGTTTGATAAGGGGAAATAAGTTGGGGAAGAAAAGGAGCTAAATTAGCCATTAAAATTTTTGAAATAAGCTTGCTAAAAAAAACAAAGACTTATAAGCCAAAAATCATCCCAATAATTGGTAACATTCTTCTTAGGAATAATAATAATGGAGGTGGAAGTAAAAAATTTGGGGATAGGATTATCCTAAAAGAAATCCATAGCAGTCTCTATTAAATCCTCACTAATAATGTTCCAACTTTTTTGAAAAATTTAGAGGTAAAACCATCAGGCCCTGCCACAGAATCAGGATTCATATAATTGATAATGTTAAAGATCTCTTTGCAAGTGGGTGGCTGAATAAGGATCATATTGTACTCTTCCTTGATAATAGTAGGTATAAGATGAGTAAATTCAATATGGTTTGGGTTAAAACTTTTATTAAGTAAAATTTTAAATTACTCCACAATCAAATTGACAATATCCTCAACATCCTCTAGAGTTGACCAATCAGGTAGAGAAATCTTGTGAATATAATTCTTAGCACTTCTTTTATTAACTAAGGAATAAAAATATTTAGTGTTATTTTCACCCTCAACAAGATGTTTAGAAGTTATTTTTGTTTCTGAAAAACCTATTCTTGGGCTTGTAGTTGAAAAAGAGAAGTTTTGGCATCATTTAAGAGCATAAATTCTCAACAATAGGGTCTTTTTGATAATAGGCATCCCTTAAATTCACATATCTTCACCAGCTAAAATATTAATGAAAGCATTTTTAAAGACATGCTTATTCCACCAATTGATTTTGAACTTCAACCTTTTAAGTTTCAGCTAAAACCTGCTCATGCCTTGAGCATAATTATCATGATGCAAAGGATCTTGCCAATTATAATGAACCATACTTAAAAAAGAGATATCTAACAACCACATATTTTGAAATCTAAAATTAGGCAGAGATGTGCTTTGAACCAATTTTATACCAATTTGGAGGGGAGTGACCATAGAGAGTCCTACAAAGATGCTCAACATGAGTGCCAGTGTAACAATTTATACAAAGATTATTAAAAAGCACACAATCTAATCATTTCCATAAATTACCATGATTATAAGTAAAAGTTTTATTAGAAAATTCAATATCAACTAATGTGGACCTCCGAAAGGACACCGCTGCAGCTATGGAGTGCAGAGGGTGTACGACTGCACTACCATGAGGGATAGAATCAATCGTTGGCCTCTATCTTCTTCTTGAGTTGACTAATGGGAGGGCAAATTAGGTCTTATATGAGATCAACCAATGCATGTAGAATTTTTGTGTTGCGAATCTATTTTTCAAGGAATATGATTTTGATGATAACAAACACTTCTACTTCTCTACGACTCCCTTGCCTTCTAATATTTCAGGTCCATAAGATCAGACTGCAATTTGAACCAGCTCAAGATTAGGTATACTAGGTCTGAGTCAGATTGTATACTTTTCCCTTTCTTGAGTCTATTGTAATAAATGTGGTTCCTGATGCTAAGTAACCTTGCACACACACACTTGGGGGAATCTTTTCTATCTGATTTAAAGTTCTCAGGTAAAAATAGAAATCCTAATTAGGGCATCCTAATTAAGGTAGTCGTCATTAAGCTCATCATCCTAGAAGATATTTGTATCGGCCGGGACAATATACTCAAATCAGAAAGAATCAGCTGTCAGATCTATTTAGGTATTATTTATTTTTGGACATCATCTAGGACATCGTCCAAGACATCATCCTAGACGATGCAATATAATTATGCCTAAATTAATATGATAATTAAGGAAAATAATTAAAGCTTGATTGATACAATCACATCATCCTGGACGATCGCAGGATTATCCGGGAAGATCAGTTCAAAAACCTTAGTTGTTCCTAGACGATCACATATAAGACAGCTTCTATTCAGGGCAATATTCTGGACGATTTTCATGGATTTGAACTAATCGTCCGAGACGATTGTAAGATCATCCTGGAAAATCAAGCTATTTTTCAATCCTCCAAATATCCTTTCAGTGCAATTATTTGGAAGATATTCCATGATTTGTACTAATCGTACATGATGATATTTTATCTTCTTGGATGATATGAACAAATTTCTTATGATCGTCCTGACTAATTGAGCTTAATTTACACTGATCGTACAGGATGATATTTATATCATCCTGTACGATAAAGTAAATAAGTTGCAATTAGTGAGTTATTCCAAAGCTCTTCTATTTAAGAGCACTTGTTCTACCCTTTAGAACATCTTTTGTTATTATTTTGACCTGAGAGAGCCAAGAGGAGAGGGAGACAAGGGAGAGAGAGAGAAAGGATCTTGTGAGGGGAAGTTTTTGAGTGGGTTCACAAAGTTTGCTCCAAGCAAGGATCCGTCGTAGTCCTTAGTTCCTTGGGGGTTGTAGAGAGGTAATCTTCAGCATCTGATCAAGGTTCTTTACCTGCTTCAGGAGGAAGCAAAAGGAGTTGGCTTCTCTGCCTGCTTCTGGAGGAAGCAAAAGGAGTTGGGTTCTCTGCCTCTCCTAGGTTGGTGGAAAGGAGGTTTGTAAAGGCTTCTCCGCCTTGCTGTGGGGGTAAAAGGAGAGATACTGAGTTTAGTGCAATACTCGGAGGGCGCCTCCAGGGAGTGGACGTAGGTCATGTTGACCGAACAACTATAAATTTCTGTGTTCTTTATTACTGCTTCCTCATTTAATTTCTGTACTTTGATTTCTGTGCTAAATCTTGGTTTTTGTTTTAAGATTATATTTTGATCGAAAGAATTTTTAAAATACCAATTCACCCCCCTCTTGGTTAGCCTTGGGACTAGTTCATATGGGCTTAACATCCCTAAAGAACTTTCAGTTTGGACCGTATATGGGATTGTTGCACTTATAGACTGTCCACACTCCTAATTGAAGAAGAAAATGTGGCTCAAAATGCAATGGATTGAATACAAAACACCTTGAAATATTTAAGGTCTCGGTTGGCCGGAGATCTCGCCATTGGCGACCCTTGGTCGATGGATTCGACTTGGAAGATGCGGAAGGAATTAGGGAGAGCTCTCAAACTAAATGTGTAGGCTTGGGAGCACTTAGGTAGAAAGTTATGAGCAAAAAGATCCTCAAGTAAACCTAAATCTCCCTATTTATAGACCTAGGCCTTGGATGGATGGCCTAGATCACATCTAGGGTTAATTAGGGGAGAAATAAGAGTTATTAGACGAACTTTTCATTAAGAGAGCATTTGGAAAAGTTTTAAATGGATTAAAAGCCTTTAATTTGACCTAAATAGGTCAAAATTGACCAACGGAGACTTGGGTTGACCTGGTCAACCCAGTCAATTAGGTCCAAGGGGGTGGGTGTTTGAGTCAAAGAAGCTTTTGAATTGGTAGGATTATAATTAGACCCATTAAGGCTAATTGGGTCAACTTGGGTTGACCTGGTCAACCAGGTTGACCCAGGGCATGAGCCTAGGCCCATTAGGTTGGGTTTGATCCACTGAGTCCAAGGGTGAAGAGAATTGGGGGGTTTGACCCACTGAGTCCAAGGGTGAAGAGAATTGGGCTTAAGAAGCACTAAAATTGATTTGAAATCAAGTAGGGAGCATTTGTGTCAATTTGGGTCAATCCAAGTTGGCCCAGGGCCTAGGTCTGGGCTCAATATACTTAGCTTGACCCATATAATTAAATGGGAGAGAGGTCTTGGGGCCAGGCTTGGTCAGTTTGACCAAGTCAATCTCTTTGACCGGGAGTTTAAGCAAAAAGAATGTCAACAACTAAGTTACAATCCAAGATCATGTTAAAATCCCCCATAGACAAATAGACATGATGAGAACCACCAAGTCTTTTTGAGGACGAGGCTATAATGTTATAATCCCCACCAACTAACTAAGGTAAGGAAACCATGCTAGGAAAATTAAGAAAGCTAGTCTCACAGAATTCTTCTGGTGATTTTAAAGAAGAAGCATAAAAAACAGAAGAAAAATATTTAAAATTCTAAAATTTAATATGACAAAGAATCAGTTGGGTGAAATCACCAATAACATAAATAAGAACATGGACCTTCCAAAACACCCAAATTTTGTTGGAGACATTGGCAACAACATGGTTAAAACCCAAAAACCAACTAGTAGGAAGCAACTTAACAATAAAGATTAATGGCTCAAGCAAAATAAAAAAAGAAATATTATGATTTGTACACATATTTTCAACTCTCAACCAAGACGAGGGGCATACAATACCCCTAACATTCCATATAAGAGACTTAAACAATCAAAAAGGTATTAACTGCAATTTGAGATCTAGAACTCCTATGAGATCACAAAATAAGGTTTTTATATTTCTTAGCCTTCTTTCCTTAAACTTTAGTAAAACCATGAGCCTTATCCTCCATGCTATCATCATAATTATTGTTCACCTCATTATTCATTCTATCATAATCAGCAGCATTAGGATAATTAGTAACATTAAGATTAGGAATCAAACCATTTATCCGAGTCAGCTTCCTAAATAAGTTCACCTTCTTCGATAATATACCGTTCATAGACAATAGGATAATTAGTTGTCGAATGAGGGAGTTCACCACAACAAACACTAAGAAATTGAAATTCAATAAATTCTGTATTAAAACCATAAAGCATTTGAGGTGAAGCTAAAGCATTATTATGTTATGAATCGATCACAACAATCTAATCATCTAAATATGATGAGACAACAAGATTAGCATACATAATAGATTTATCCATTCTCTTAACATTTCCATTTTGTAAAACATAATGGAAATTCTCCATCAAAGCAAAACAAGATGAAAATCTGAGGCATTATTAGGAATCATATTAATAGGTTGTTGTTCATTTCTAGATCCAGTAATATTGGGATTAGCATAGATCTCATGGATGCCAACTGGAGAAGATGTAATTAAAGTCTTAGTTTTTGTAGGATCTCTAATAAGTTCTTTTAGTTTATGAAGATGAGGAAGCTAAAAAATTCAGAAATGCCATGCCCATGTATTTTGTAGTGATTCTAGAAAATTGGAAAGTTTTCAAATTCAACATGATGAAGATACCCACAATTTTTTTTGGCCTAGTCAAATCTTCTTGAACTTTTTTTTTTTGTAACATCAAGTTCCACTAAGACATAGGAAATAGAGGGTCAACAAGCATAAGCTGTCACTTGATCCGTCTGCAATGGTCTTCCAAAAATAGAAGCCAAACTGTACAGGATTTGCAAATTGAACACATGCAAATGTAGTTAGGGAAAGAAATCCAAATAAGAGCTATAGGTGATTCTTCTTTAACATCAAATAATGGAGTCCATTTAAGAAACCTCATTTAGCAAGATTGAATATAGTAAGATTGTCTAGAAAAAATATGACTGTAATCAAGATCATTGGAAAGTTGAATTGTGATATGCCGTGGATCAAGCAAAATAAATAGAGAAAGATCTAAATAGGTTTAAATCAACAAAAAAAATTCTGCTCACATCCATATTTTTCCTACACAAGACAAATTTACCAACAAGTGTGAATTCTAAGGGAACAATAAGTTTAGCTATGACATCTTCATCAAAAATTAAAGTAGAAAACATTTGAATGAAGTTTTTGTCATGGGAAAGGAAGGAGTAGAATAATTTCCAACATCATATATGACATCATTAAATGAACATGATTTAGGTTTATATGACAAGATAGTAAAACCCATGTGCTTACCAGACAAAGCATTAAATGGATTAATCCAAGGAGTAGTAGACGGAGTCATCACCTAGTCTAGGAGCACAAAAAATGGTCAAAGAAAATGGCTTAAGAGAAAAAATTAAAAGCAACCAAGGGTTGTAGAGGCCCCCTGCCATGCAGATCTAATAAAATAGCAAAAGAAAAATGAATAAAAAGTAGGAAAAAGTCAAGAGAAGATTGTTGTAGATGATGCTCTAGAATCTTCTGAATAAAGGCCAAAGCAAAGACGAGTTGAGGCTATTAAGAGGTTTATAATGAGTTTCAAAGTAAAATAATAATAATAATAATAATAATAATAATAATTATTATTATTAATTAAAGAAAATTCCATTAGATAAAAAATGCATTACAACAAAAGCCCAAAAAAGAGGCCACATATAAGGAAAATATAGTGGAGGACAGAACATATAGTGTCCGGCCAAACAACCTTAACAAGACAATGAAAAGAAAAAATACAAAAGCAACTGGACTCAGACCTCCACCTGGTTGCCAGGCTTGGGCCATCCAAGGAAGAAACAGAGGCAATCACGTAGATTCTAAACACATTAGGCTCACCAAAGTAAACATATAAGGAAAAGGACCACCAAGGTTGCAAACCAAGCCATGTCCATCCTCGGGGCATACAAGGATACTTCTTCATCATAGTCCAAAGCCAGTTCCAAAACCACAATAGCGCAGGTAAATAACATAAGAAACTAATCCATAAGAAGGAACCCAAACCTGCTTGGGTTCCTAAATCTAACATTTGATAATTTTGTAGGTGGGCTCTCACAAAAGGCCTCGTGAGAGTATGTGGTACTTGGAAAGCGGTTGCTCTCGACATATGACTGGTGATGCCAATCAATTTGTTTCACTGGAGTCCGGGACTGCAGGCAAGGTTACTCTTGGATACAACACCACAAAGAAGGTGGTAGGCGCAGGTATAATTGGTAATTCCAAGAACCTTATGATTGAGAATGTTTTACTTGTAGATGGATTAAAGCACAACCTGCTCAGCATCAGTCAACTCTGTGACAAAGGCTTCATCGTGCAATTCTTTGCAAATTCATGCATTGTAAGTTTAAGTAACAACACTATTTTGCAGGGAAAGAGGATCAACAATGTCTACATGCTTGATTTAAATAATATTGAATGTGCTGCTTCATTTTGCTTACAAATAGTGATTGATGATTCATGGTTGTGGCACCAGAGACTATGTTATGCAAGTATGAAAACCCTTAGGAAAGTGACCCAAAAAGACCTAGTTAGAGGTGTCCCCAAACTCAAGTTTTCAAAAGACCACCTTTGTGATGCCTGTCAACTAGGAAAGCAAGTCCACTCCACCTTTCACCCCACTAAGGAAATTAGCACCTCTAGACCTTTAGAAGTACTACACATGGATTTGTTTGGACCCATAAGCACTGCCAACTTGGGAGGGAAAGTCTATGGTTTTGTGATTGTTGATCTACTCAAGGTTTACTTGGACTAGATTTCTTACACATAAAAATGAGTCTTTTGAGAAGTTTAAAACATTTTCTACTTGGATTCACTAGATTACAAACTAAGGGAGACATTGAGTTACACCATGTGACAACTGAAAATCAACTAGCTGACATCTTTACTAAACCACTGGCCTTCGACACTTTCAGCTCTTTAAGGACCAGATTGGGTGTGATTGACATAACTGTATAAAGTTGATCTTCTATTTGCTTTACTTGGTTTTTGTTCTTTTTCTTTTAAGTTGCTTTTCCTTTTTGCTCTTTGTTTTCTTTTATTTTTTTTATTTTGTTTGATTTGGCTAACTTTCTTTTTCCTCTTTTCTTTCTTAATTTTTTAGCTTTCAAAAAATTATCGCTGAAATGATATTGTATGCCTTGTCCTTGCTTTTGAGAATTTGTAGTCAATGTTTTACATCTCTTAATCTATTAGATGGTAAAAATATTTCGTTGATTGTGTCTTCTTCTATAACCTATTTAGTGGCATAGTTTTCTTTTCTAATCAAAATTCTATTTCAAATTAAAGATTGTGTATGAAATTAAGATCTTTTCTAAACTTGCTTAAACAAATCTATCTTGTATTTATAATGCTTAAAGTTTTTTTTGTCACATCAAGATTCCTTGTTACTCTTGTCATTGGTTATTGATTCTGTTTTGTGGATAGTTCTTCTCTATGTTAGAGAGAGAGCTCCTATTCTCTAATATCTAGAAGATATACTCACAACTAAGAAGTCTTTTTTAAGAGATTGAAAAAGAAAATTTAGCTTGCAAAGATAAAAAAAAGGCCAATGACGCCAAATTGAAAAGAAAAAGTATATACACAAAAGTGTATCAAAAATCAAGATGCTCAAAGAGCCAATCAAAGTGACAAGATGCATAAAATGAGCCCACTAAAAGGCATGCTATTCTCTCTTTTCAAATCTTTTAAAACTTAGAAGTTTTCATGTATCAAAGACTTGATTTCGATTGTTTTGTGATTGTGACTAATTTACTGTGGTTCATTATTCTACAAGATATTTTGTTTCTTAAACCAAGTGATGAATGGATTCTTTTTTCTCATATCCAATTGATTTTTTGAGTTAGATCATTGATTTCAAAAGACGATTCTACCATAAAAGAAAGTCTGAGCTAAGGGTAATCATGATCGGATATTCTACCATTCTTTAGATTATTGATGTTGTTAACTCATTAACTCACAAGTTTTTAAAATAATCACATGGAATACTACATCATCTTCATGCCTTGGTTAAAAAAAAGATGTCTTGTGGTTTGCTTTTGTTCTTGATTCCCTCCTTTTTGAGATGTCAAAAGGGGGAGTAGTTTTAGGATGTTTCTTGCACTTTCGATTCCGTGTTACACTGCTATTTTTTAAATATTTGTCGTAGTGTTTTGCCATCATCAAAAAGGGGGAGATTGTTGCAAATTCGGGTCTATGAACTATGTTTTGATGATTGGCAAACACTCGTACTTGTCTTGGACTGCCTTCTACTACTAACTTTTCAGGAATCAAAGATCGGACGGAAATCGGAATCAGCTCAAGATTGGATAGATTAGGGTTGAGTCAGTCTATAATTTTATTTTTCCCTTCTTAAGTCATCTGTAATCTTTGGTGTGAATGATGCAAAGTAACCCTACACACACACACACTTGAGAGACTTTGAATTTCTATTTTTACTCAAATCGTCCAGGACGATATTTACATCGTCCTGGATGATCGGGCTTAAAATAGAAAATCTAATCAGGGGTTCTTAATTAAGGCAGCCATCATTAGCCAATCGGCCTGGATGATACTTGTATCGGCCTGGCCGATAGGCTCAAAACAAAAAGAAATTGTTGCCATAAACAATTAAGGTATTCTGTATTTTTGGTAATCGGCAAGGACGATCTTTGATCGGCCTGGACGATATTCACAATTATGCCTTAATTGATCAGATAATCAAGGAAGTAATTAAGGATGATTGATATGATCACATCGTCCTGGACGATCGCAGGATCGGCCAGGACGATCTAGTAAAAAAAAACCTTAGTTATTCTTGGGCGATCTGGATCGGGCAGCTTGAATTCAGGGCAATTCTCAGGATGATTCTCCTCTGATTTGAATTGATCGGCCGGGATGATCGTAAGGTCATCCTGGACGATCAAGCCAATTTTTCAATCATCTAGTTTGTATTCAGGGCAATGCTCTGGCCGATCTTCTGAGATTTGTACTGATCGGCCAGGATGATGTCCATATCATCCTAGACGATATAGTCAGCAACTTGTAATTAATGAGCTCCTTTGAAGCTCTTCAGGTAGTACCGGCAATTTTTTCCGGTTGTTAATCTATTTCTACCTATGGTTTTAAAACTAACCGGCAGCTTTTCGACTGTTCCAAAGTCGCCGGTAAAGACGGCGTCGGAAACCGTTGCCGGCGATCTATTTTCGGCGGTTTATTTCACCGACGATTTTATAACGGTGTATACCGCTAGTTATTATCGGATTTATTACCAACAGCGTTCCGGCAGTCAAACTGCCTGATTTATTACTGGCAGTCCTTGCCGACAGTTATAGCCGCCGGCGTGCTGCCGAAGAATCGCTGGACAGCATCGGCATTTCGCCGGTAAAATACCGTCGACTATCCGGCGGTCATTGTTGACGGCATTGCCGGTGGTAGACACCGCCGGTGTATCGCCGGAGAACCCTGGATAACGTCGTAAATCGTTGGTAAAATACCGATAGTTAAAGGATAATTTCGGTGGCGTCAATCAGCCGTCCGTATCGTTATTTCCGGCGGTCAAATCACGGTACCCGTCGGTAGACCGCCGACAAATGTCGGTGGTTTGAGTACATTTTCGATGACTTAAAATAACCCGTCCGGTATCATCGTTTCCGGCGGCTAAACCCCCGATTAGCCACCGGAAACCTGTTGCATCTGAAAAAAAAATGACAATCTCCGCTCTATTTGAGGGAGGTTCACCCTAAATTCTAAACCTGCACAGAAAGAAATAACAACAGGTTTTGGGAAACACACCGCTATATTCAATCAATTATCACAAATATATACATAAGCACAACCAAATAAAATAATAAATGTAACCAAAGTTAATATGTTCAACCAAACAAAACAACAAATTCACAAGTTCACAACTTTACAAGTTCACAAGTTCTAAATTCAATAAGTTTACAATCACAAGTTCATAAGTTCTAAATTCAATAAGTTCATCAAACATAAAAAAGTTCTAATCCTCAGTTGTATCCTAGCTGTCTGGAGATGCATGTGGCTGCTCCTCTTGCTCTTTCTTCCTTTGATTTTCAACTCTATTGGATTGCAGCTCTGCTTGTATTTAATTTTGAACCTTTCTCATCTCTTCAATCTCTCTAGTCAGTTCTACAACCCTCTGACTTATAATTTCTTTAGCTCCACTTGAATCATAAAATGCTGAGATGGATGAACTGGCCTCATAAGCATAGCCCCGTGAACCCAAGCCTGATACCCTCCCCCCTGTCTTCCACCAACAACATCTGATCATGTATGATACTCAGAAATCTGGGCTGATTCTGAAGATGATCCATCTCCAGTGGACTACCGACTTTCTCGAGCTCGTACAAAATCATCCTGTGAGAATAAATCCATAAAATATATTGATATTATAATTAGTTTTATTAAAATAAATTTCTATTCCCAAACTCCAAAAAATTATACTCACATGAGCCTTCTTAGCCTTTTCATCAACCCACTGATGGTCAGCTTGATGCTGATGAGTTCTTGTATGCAACTCCAGTGATGTTGGCTCCCGACCAAGGCACTCTTTATAAAAATTTAAGATATAGTTATAATAACATAGATTTATTTAATAAACTAATTTAAAACTCTTACCAGTCGTCGTCTATGTTTCGTATGAGGAATATATCCACCAGTATGAAGAGAGCTTCTTAAACCCCCATAGTTAGAGGTTCTATTCTGCTTATTCTGTTCTCTTATTTTTGTAAACTCAAGGGTCGCCCAAGCACTACTCAGATCAGCCCATACACCCTCTCCAATCCATATTGGATGCTACCCAGACTTTCTAATGTCTGTGAACATGTCTCTGAGATGGGTCGCTCCTCTCCTCTCAAAATTGATTCTGATCCTCGTGCTATGCTCAGGCAACCACCTAAATTCTTTCTGTAAAAATTTAAGCATAACCAAAAAGATTAGTACAAATTAAATCAAATATTTGAAATCATACCAAATAAGTATACCTAAAATTCTCCAAATCACATATCCCTAACCTCCTTTGGAATCTTCTTCCAGGATAAGTAAAGTGCATCATATTTGTTCTTTATAATATCCCGAATCTTATATGTAGGTGGCCTTAAAGGATTGAAGCTGCAGGTTTATTTCTTTGTCAATAACATATAATATATCAAAATATAATCAACTTAATAATGTAAACTTAACTTACTTATCGCCCTCAGGCTCAATGTATTGGCGCTTATCTACTGCAGCTGCCTGACCCCCAGCGCCAACCTCTACTGGTCTAGATGGTCCACCGTGTTCTGGCTACACCGGATAAGGGTAATAATATGGGTAGGGGTAAGGAGGGTGATGACCAGTGGATGGACCTACTTCTTGTGATGATGATGGGGGGTAATATAGATAGAATGGAGCAGCATATGCCTGATCTGGAGAGGGAAAGTGAGGAGTCATCGAGAGAGGAGGGAAGTTGCCAGGAAAGTGTGGAGGTACAGCAGGTGGATCTAATTAACCCTGACCCTGCTCACTCGGGGACTGCTGCTGGCCCTTGGTTGGTGGTGGTGGTGGTGTAGGTATAACCGGTGGAATTGAAGGTCCCTCACCTTCATCAGGCTGTCTGACTATGCTGAGAGTAACACTCAACTTCTTACGGTGGAACTTTGAGGCAAATGATTTATGAGGAGGATCATCATCTGAAGCTATCTACATTAAAAGAAGCAATTAGTAAAGCATTGTAATATATAAAAAGTATAAATAAAAGAAGCAATTAATAAAAAAAGTACAATTCTATAATTCTAAATATAACAGAATACAAATTAAAGAAGCAATTAATAAAGCAATTAATGAATTACAAAAATACAGAATGCTAGAATATAAATAAATAATTAACATTTTTATTGCTCAGAATTCAAAAAATACTATTCAAAATATTATAAAAAGTAAAATTCTATAATTCTAAATTATAAAAACTATAATTCTAAATTATAAAAACTACTTAGAATTAAAACTATTTCACTGCTCTCCAGGGTATCTTCACTTTCATCCTCGTTCTCTTCTTCGCCTGAGCTAGTTGAACTATTCACATCTTCTAACTGCATTTCAATACTAAAGGTTGTAGGTGGCATCTCCTCAATTTCAACAGGCCTATAACTTGACGTCTCATCCTCTTGATGTGTAGTTGCTATAATGTATTATTGATCAATTATTCCCCGTACTTTTGTTTTTATGACAGCTAGCCAATCTTGTTTATCTCTACAACCACTGAGATATTTGCTGAAATAAACTTGAATAGATTGACTTGCTAACACAAATGGATTATACTTCCCATATCTTCTACTATGTTTTACATCGACTGAACCATACGCAGGATGAACCCTTGTGCCTCTATTATTTACTGGATAATACCATTGACAGTTAAACAAGCATATAAAGTTCTCATTTTTACCTGGGTACTTTAGGTCAAGAACCTCATTCAGAATACTGTAATAATCACACTCATCTTCTTCATGAGTGTTCCCTCTAACACGTACTCCACAATTTTCAATTTTTCTTCCTTCACTCCATGACTTGGTATGAAATCTGAACCCATTCACTATATATATTAGTCAAGTTTTTACTTTTTGCATTGGATCCCATGCTAGTACTTGCTAACCTTTATCGAAACATTTATTATCAGAGTTTTGTACCTAGAAATATTTTAAAATATTAGTATTTTTTATAATAATAAGATGTAATTCAAATTAAAATTTTAAAATTTATGAGCTCACATATGATCTGAACCAAGTTGAAAATTCATTTGCAACAACTTGCTCAATATCCCTCAAATATGTCAAAGGCAAATTGCTTACGAAATACCTGGTGACAAATAATACAGTTAAGTAGCACAATTTTAAATAAACATTACTCATTACTACATTATGCAAGAACTTACTCTAAGATGGGCTCAACTTCTTCACAGTTTAGTAGCACATATAAATTTGCTGTTTTGATTTCTAAATCGATGAAAAATCTTTCAACACATTTGCCACTAGGCTTTCCATGACTTCTAAATACTGATAGTGCAGCATGTGATTGTTCTTCTACATCGAAGTCCATGTTACGACCAATCTTTGTTCTTGTACTCCTTACATGGGGCTTGAAGTAGTAGGAGCAAAAGTGAGTGGTTTCTTGAGACAAATATGCTTCAAATATCGATCCTTTTGGTCGTACTTTATTCTTAACATATTTCTTCAACTTGTTCAAATATCTATTAAATAATTACAATTTTATCAAGTTAATAAAAATATGTTATCTCAACTTATTCAAAAATATTGGAGACTTAATAAAAATATATTTTACCTCTCGAAAGGATACATCCAATGATATTGTATAGGTTCACCAACTCTAGCTTTGTAAGGTAGATGGACTGGAAGATGTTCCATAGAATCAAAAAAACCCAAGGGAAATATTTTTTCTAACTTGTAGAGGATGATTGGTATGTTATCCTCTCTCCTCCGTAAAGCATCTTTGCTTAATTTAGATGAACATAGGTCTTTGAATAAAATGATAAGCTAAGTCAACAGATTTGATATGTAATCGTGTAACATACATACTATGATCGGAAGAATAACCTCCATAATTATGTGACAATCATGACTTTTTAGTCCAAATAACCTTGCAGATTTCATGTTAACACATCGGCTTATATTTGATCCATAGTCATCAGACATTCTTAAACCTTTAAACCACTGACATATTGTTCTTTTTTGCTCTAATATGAAAGAGTACGGTGCTTTGGGCTTCATTATGTTTCCATCGATTGTTGATACTAACTCCAGATTTTTTCGCCTGCAGTACTCTTTAATGTCCATCCTTGATTTGACATTATCTTTACTCTTACCTTTAACATCCATAATTATATTAAAAATGTTGTTCAGGAAGTTCTTCTCAATATGCATAACATCCAGATTATGTCTTATCAAATTAGTTCTCAAATATGGTAATGTCTAGAAAATATTTTTTTTAATCCAATTATGTTCAACACCATATCCCAGATATTTAAACTCTGATAGCATTGGAAAATCAATAATTGTTGGAATGTCAGAAAGTCTTTATAGTACATCATCACCACTTAATCTGGGTAGAGGAGGCGACCGCTCAACTCTATTTCTAACGAATGCTTCCTTATTTCTCCAAAACTGATGATTAGCAGGTAGAAACATATGATGACAATCAAACCAAGTATTTTTCCCTCCATGTTTTAGTGTGAAAGCTTTACTATTCTTCGTGCAGTAAGGACATGCTAATTTTCCTGCTGTGCTCCAACCAGACAACATACCATAAGCTGAAAAATCACTAATGGTTCACAACAATGCAGCTCGAAGGAGAAAATTTTATTTTATTGATATGTCATATATGACCACTCCTACTTCCCATAATAACTTGAGGTCATCAATTAATGGTTTAAAAAAAATGTCAATTTTTTCTTTCGAATTATATGGTCCAGGTATTATAAGAGTTAAGAACATGTACAGAGTAGTCATACACATCTCTGGTGAAAGGTTGTATGGTGTTAATATAATTAGCCAACAAGAGTACGGTGTAGCTATTTGACTATATGGGATAAAATCATCGGCACATAATCCCAATCTTATGTTGCGGGGTTCAGCAGCAAATAAAGCATGCACTCGATCAAAATATTTCCATGCTTTAGCATCTGATGGATGAGAAGGAACACCATTTTTTGCTATTTTATCCTTATGTCATCTCATATGACCTGCTGAACTCATTGATGCATAAAGTCGCTGAAGTCTTGGAATGATTAGTAAATAAAATAAATGGGAATATGGAACATCTTTCTTTTGACAATGTTGTTTTCCCGAGTTTGGCTTAAAATAAGGAGCATTACAGATGTGACAATAAACTTATGCTGCATTATCCTTGTAGTATAACATACATCCATTGATACAATAATCAATTTTTATAGCAGTGAGACCCAAGTTGGATACTAATTTTTTCGTTCGGTACAAGTATGAGGGAATTAAACTGTCCGTTGGATTAGTTTCCTTGAAAAGACCAATAAAGTCATTGAAATAATCATGGGGAATATTATACTCAATTTTAATACTTAGAATCCTCACTGTAATGGATAATTCTGAATGGGTACTGTAACCATCCCAAATTGGTTTTTGAGCTGCATGTAATAACTCAAAGAATTTTTGGGTTTCTGTATTTGGTGGCTCTTTCACACTAGCCCTTAAATTAGGACATGCTACATCAAAAATAAGTTCTTCATAGGGTCTACTCATTTGATCTTCATCAAATATTTCATAAGCTGTAGATGAACCGGCATGAGCATCTCTGTATGGATTGTACTCATCATGTGATGTCTAAATCCAGTAGTTTGGAAGAAATCCCCTACGATATAAATCAAGCTTCACATCATCGGGCTTGAGGAATGCTAGATTTTTATGGTTCGAACATGGACATCTAAATATTTTATCAAACTGAAAGGAAGACAGTTGAGATTCAATTTCAATGAAAGTTTCAACTCCCTGTATAAATTCATCTGTCAATCCTTTTCGATCCGACAACAATCTATTATACATCTAATATCTCTCTTCTTGGATAGTCATTTGGACGTTAAAGCAAACGTCCCCCTACATAGTTATGAAAATATTTATTAGAACCCATGTGTAAACCTTAACAAGTTTACGTGCTATACTTAAAAACAAGTATACTTTACTTGAATAGGAATGCATTGTCTACCTCTACCTTTATTAACATAAGTCAAATCTAATACCTCAACTTTCCTTATCGGGTCATCAGAAGGCCTTCTATTTCACCATCACTTTGAACAAAAGATCCAAGATATCTAAAATGTGTATCTTATTAATGACTTGATCGTCCAAAGTCACAATCCCCTCACTATGTCTATTTCAACTAAAATTACACTCCATATATTCAGTTTTAGATCTACTCAAGCGAAAACCTTTAGACTTTAAAGTTGACCTTCATAATTCAAGTCTAATGAAAGTACTTGGTACATCCTCTTGCAAATGTCTAGTGAGAATATCCATGACTAAAGCAAAAAATATATGGACTTAAGGCTTATCCTTGATGTAATCCAACTGAAAGTACTTGGTCAAACCACCTTGTGTCTTGTTAAAAGTTAAATTCTCATCTAAATCTAGTAAAGAAATATCATTTCTAATATTTTCTAACCAAGTCTTTTAAGGTCTACCTCTACCATGCTCTCTCTCTCTCTCTCTCTCTCTCTCTCTCTCTCTCTCTCACACACACACACACACACACACTCACTCTCTCTCTATTACCTCTCTCTCGCTCTCTCTCTCTTGGTTTCTCTCTCTCTCTCTCTTACTTTTTCTCTCTCGCTCTCTCTCTCTATCCCTCTCTCTCTCCCTTTCTCTAGCTCTCTCTCTTGCTCTCTCTCTCTCTCCCACTCTCTCTTCTCTCTCTCTCTCTCTCTCTCTCTCTCTCTCTCTCTCTTTCTCTCTCTCTCTCTTGCTATCTTACTCTCACCCAAAGTCACAATCCACCCATTAGATCTATCATTACTAAAATTACACTTAATATATTCAATTTTAGATCTACTCAAACGATTACAAGATTACAACCTCTTGCAAATGTCTAGATTACAACCTAAAGCATACACTAGATTACAAACTCTTACAAATGTCTAGTGAGAACAAATAATCACCAAAAAGCATTCAAGTTTACCTTCAACTCCCAGTTTACCTTCAACTCCCATGAACACTAGGGCGGCCGGTGTGAGATCGACAGCGGCAAGTCAGTGAGGCTTCGAAGGCGGCCGGTGTGGGGTCGGCGGCCAGAGACAGGTGTTGGCAGTTGTCAAGCCGCTCGGTCGTTCGAGAGGCAGTGGAGGTGACGGGGGAGCACGACCGAAGAGAGAGAAGGGAAGAATAGAAATGAAATGGGAGGCTCGGGTTGGTTAATTTTAGGGCTTTTACTGACGGTGTTCCGGCGGCTTATGCCGCTGGTAATAAAATTACTTAACACCGGTAGTTGTAGCCGCCGGTATATCGCCGGTAATATTTAGGTCCGGTGGTTAATCCGGCGGTTATATGACCGCCAATAGTTCCGGCGGCCTATACTTAAATAACCACCAGTTAGGCCGCTGGAATTAACCGGCGGCCAAACCGCCGGTGAAACCACCGTTATTACCGGCGTCTATATAACCGTTTGTCAAGGCCGCCAGTAACAACTAAATTTCTTGTAGTGAGTAGACTGAATAACATTAGTAAAGCAACCAAGACTACAACCCCAATTAGCGAGCCAAGAGGCACAAGAATTACCAGCCTTATTAACATTAAAAAAAGATGAATTGACAAACAACAAAAGCCTTTTAAATTCCCTAAGAAGATAGAAATTATTGGGTTGCAAAAAACCTCCTATATATCTTGTAAAGGAATAATGTTCACAGTAGAATGAACTTTAATATACAAATTAGTTAAGGGGGATGCATAATTAAATACCATAAAGAATAACCCTAATAAGAGCAGTATCAGTATTACCATTATGCACCGGGCCCGCAAAGGCAACAATAAGATGGCCATTACTATCCCGAATAAGACCACCACAGCCAACCATAGAATCAGAGATATGACCATCAACATTCAATTTAAAGAAATTAGGAGGGGGCTTGTTCCAATAATTAACATTACGAGAAGAGGGAGCTCTCTCCCAATTAACCCCTAAAGCATTACATACATCATAACAGTTTTTACAGCTCTTAATAGAAATTAAGTTAACAGCCACCATAGCTAAAATCTTATCCTTCAACCTTTGAATAATATTGAGATGGTACATTTTCACTCCATTGAAAATGGAGTTATTCCCCTCCAACTAAAGAAACCAAAAAATGAGAGAAGGTATATCATTATGAATATGACCTTTAGTATCAATAAACCAAAACTTAAGTAAAGAATAAAGAGAAAGAAGAGCATTAAAACAACTAAGCTGAAACATATCATCAAAATAAACCCAAGTTCTAACATCCACAAGGCCAGAAACAAAAACATGATGCATATTCTCCATGTAAAAACATCATTGATATTTAGAGGCTAAAATGAAACCCTTTTTAATGAGATTGTCCTCCGTAGGAATAAATCTATGTAAAAACTCTCCACACAAACACAAAAACCATAGAAGGGATGCTCTTATGCCAAATTTTGGAATAAATATTTTCAATGTTGCCTCTATCTCTAAAGAAGTGCCATGCATTCTTAAGTTGAAAACCACCATCAGTAGATAAGTCACATAAAATAATATCTTTGGAAGAAGTATTAATGGAAGGTTTAAAATACGGTGGATAATACAATCAGGAATCAAAGTAGAGAGTTTATCATCATCCCTGCAATTATCATTGAAGAAAAAATTAACTTTAACGGATGTAAAAGACGTAGAATTAAGGATAGAATCAATAGAATCTTTACATAGCCATTTATCTTGCAAGAAAAAAATGTTACCTTCACCAAGCCCCCAAGAAATATAGGGCTCCACCTCCCATTTGATCTTGCAAAGCCTCTTCCAAACTTCAGAGTCCCTATTTTTAGGAGAGATATTGGTCGGATTGTTACTCACACGATATTTAGAAATCATAAACTTAGCCCAAAGAGACTCTTTAGAGTGTAAATTATACCAAAGTTCAAAGGAGAAAGCCTTAGCAAGGTCATATAAAGTTTTGCAGCCAAGAGCACCTTCAGCCAAAACACCACAACACTTGTCCCAAGAAGCCCAAGTAATTTTAGAAGAAAAGGAAGTACCTTTCCAAAAGAACTTGTTAATCAGCTTGTGGATCCTACTGCAAACAGCATGAGTAGGAAAAGTAGTTTGAAACATATAAACAGGTAAAACACAAAGAATACTTTTGATCAGAGACACTCTACCACCAAAACTAAGAAAATTAGAGTCCCCAGATAAAAGCTTATTCTGCACAGAAGCAATAAGATCATCAAACAAAAAAGTCTGTCTTCTACCTTTAAATAGCGGAACACCAAGATATTTGATATGCAAGGTAGAATGAGTAAAGCCAGTAACATCTTTAAGAGCTAACACTCGCTCATTTGAAATCCGCTTAGAAGCAATAAAGGATCATTTAAAAGATAGGACACTAACCATCTCAAAGAGATGAGAAAACTCCATAATTTTATGAATTCTATTGATAGTCGCATTAGTAAACACAATAAAGTCATCAGCAAAGCATAAATGAGAAATATGGAAGCCTCCCAAAGTTCTAAAGTAAAGACCAGGATTCAGCTCAACTAAATTAGAGAGACCCCTAGACATAAACTCAACTATAATAATAAAAAGAGTAGGGAAAATAGGATCACCTTGTCTTAAGCCATGAGAAGATTTGAAGAAACCATGATTGAACCTTTAAGAATGATGGAAAAATAAACATTTTCATTACAATTCTTAATAAGATTAATAAACACAGAGTTGAAGCCAAAAAGCTCCAGCATAAAGTAAATGAAATACCAATTAATATTGCCATAAGCCTTAGCAATATCCAATTTCAGAATCACATTACCCCCTCTAACCCAAACATCCAAATCTTGACTTAATTCTTGATCCAAAAGAATATTATCCGTGATGGCCCTACCTTTCACAAATCCCATTTGATAAGGAGAAATAATTTTAGGTAAAATTGAAGAAAGAAGATAAGAAATAATTTTAGAAACCAATTTGTTAAAGAATGTACAAAGGCTAATAGGAGGGAAATCAGTCCAAGTTTGAACAGAATTGTTTCTAGGAATAAGCACTAACAAAGTAGAAGTAAAAAATTTGGGAATATAATTACTAGTAAAAAAATCCAAAATAGCAAAAAAAATATCATTATGAATAACATGCCAACATTTTTAGAAGAAAAGAGTCGTGAAACCATCAGGACCTGCCATAGAATCACTATTCATGCCCAACAAAGTTCTTTAACCTCCTCCAAAGAGGGAGGCCTATAAAGAGAAGCATTATCCTCCTGGGAAAGAATGTTGGGAATAAAAGAATGATCCATAACCTGCATAGGGTTTAAAACTTTTTTAAAATGATTTTGAAAATGATCCACAACTAAATTAGCAATTTCAACAGGGTTGTTAGAATAGGAACCAATTCTCAGAAGCCTTCATTGCGGATTCTTTAAAGTAGGAATAAGGTAACGAGCTGAGTTCCATAGAACCAATTTCTCCATCCTCTAAAGCCATGTCATTCTTTTCACCTTCCTCTAATGGCATATCCTTCTTTTCACCTTCTTTAAGGTCTAATTGAGTATCACCATTTGAATCCATACGTCCATTAACATCCATACAACATTCTTGTTTATTTAATGAATTAGAATGCTCATGAAAAGGTATTATAGCATTGGAATCAGAAACATTTTGATTAATGATGCAAGATAAAGAAGGCCCATCATTGACATCCTTTGAGCTTCAATAATAATAAAATTATGTAAAATATTAAGAGAACAATCAATACTATAATTATTTAAAATGCTATTAGAAACTCCCTGATCATGAGTTAAAATATCAGTATCGATGGCCTCATTAGGCATCTGAGGAGAAGGATTCTTCTCAATCACCACGATCTGGCCCACAATTTGTTGAGAAGGATTAGTAGTATTACCCACCAGAGGAGTCGGATTAGAAACATCCAGGTCCACCATCTCATTCATTTGTTTCACAAAGTTTGTATGAAGGTTTGGGTGTTTCTAAAAATAGTTATTCATACCATGCCCATGCATTTTACAAAAAGAGCAAAAAATTAGTAAATTCTCAAATTCAACTCTTTGGAAATAACCCTTGACTTCGGATCCAATCCAAATTTTTAAAGGATGTTTCTTAGAGACATCCAACTCCACCAAAACCCTAGCAATTGACGACCTTGACACTGAAACCATAGTTTGATCAGTTTGTAAAGGGTGACCAAAGATGGAGGCCATACCAAACAAAATTTGATGATTAAAAAAAAATGCAAGCATAAGTTAGGAAAAGAAATCCAAACCAGAGCTATAAGGGATTCCTCCCTACCATCAAAATCAAAAGTCCATTTTAGTAAATGCATTTGACATGCTTGAATATAATATGATCTATGAGAAAATATGTGGCTATAATCAAGATCATATGAAAGATGGATAGAAACATGTTGTTGGTCAAGAAAACCAATGTGAAAAAATCCAGATAGCTTTAGATTAAGAAAAAACTTTCGTATAACATCAAGATTCAGCCTCGTCAATATAAATTTACCAACAAAGTTAAAGCTTAGGGAGCAGCTAACTGAGCAACCACCGATTCCTCAAAAAGAATGGTCGAACAACCCTTAAAAGATGAATGACATTTGAAAGTTGGATAAAAACATGTCGTTGGTCAAGAAAACTAATGCGAAACATCCATATAGCTTTAGATTAAGAAAAAACTTTTGTATAACATCAAGATTTGGCCTCCTCAACATAAATTTACTAACCAAAGTTAAAGCATAGGGAGCAACTAACTGAGCAACCACGAATTCCTCAAAAAGAATGTCCGAACAACCCTTAAAATAAGAATGAAAAAAGTCCAGTTCCAATGATGAAGATGAAGATCCAGCGACTACATCTTTGAAAGATCGAGATTTTCCCTCCAAAAGAGAAGAGGAAATCGGGAGAGATGATGATGGAGTCATCATCACATCGCACAAAAAACCAAAGAGGAGCTCAAAATCAGTGCACGAAAGAGATGAGGATGAGAAAAGTGAAAGAAAACAACTGAAAACACAAAAAACCTTGTCAGGAAGGTTGAAAATCACCGCACGAGGGAGAAACCCTAGAATCGCCAAGGAATCACACCAGGCTCAAAGAGATGTTGCGACCTAATGTGTGTAAGGGTTGATCTAACATCAATTCTCAAATTCAACTTTTTGAAAATAACCCTTGACATCGGATCCAATAAAAGTAATGTCACCCTTCAAAGTTAAAATTATGGTTTCCTTTCTTTTCAAATTAGGGTTTGATATTTAACCCACCAAAGGGCATCCAATCTTTATATATTTATACCTAAAGATTATTCCCTAAAAATTTAATCTAATTTGGAGGAATTTTGTATTTTATATATTTTTTTAGTTTTTAATTAAATTTTCTTATTAAAATTTGAAAACCCTAATTTTAAACCTTAAAATGGTTTGCAATTATTTTTCTTAGTTTCTTGATAATGTTTAGAATTAACAGTAAGTTATTTTACATTTTTAAGCTTTTATTAAATTATTAGTGAATTATTAAGGTTCCTTAAGTCCATAGGTATCCTAAACTGACCTAGGACTAGGTTCAAAATTTTTAAGAAAATCTTTATAAATTTCTATGAAACTAAATCCCTAGATTTGTAACACCTCAAGATCATTCCTTGGGAATTTTTAGTCATTTTGACTTGAAATAAAGTTTTTATAATTTATTTATGTTTCGAGGTCATATACTTTTAATGATTTTTGAAAGATTCATGATAGATTTTTATGGTTTGAGAAAATTCTTGTCTGATGTTTTATGCAATAGGATTTAGGTTTTAAATTTCATTTGATTTATAGTGATAGGTAAATTAAATGATTTTCTAAAAATTACGGTCATTTAATGACACTAGGCTTTGAAAAATAAATTAAGGTTGATTCTTCAAATTATCTTAAGAAAATTTAAGGCTCTACTTGACACCTAAATGAACTTCCCTAACAAATTTAAAGTTAAATTGAGGTGATTAGAGTCCATAGATAATACGTTATCATTTTATTAGCCTTATACCTTATTTAATGATTTGAGGTTTTGCATGACAGCTAAACTCATTGATTTAGCCTGATACCTTATTTAATTAAAATAGTATATAATACCATATCATATTATTTTTTATATTTTTTCTTTATTCTTCTATGAATCCATAGATAGTTTAGAATTTTTTACATTTAAAAAGAATTCATTATGAATTTTAACAAATTTTAATTATTTCTTAAATTTAATTAAATCTCTGTGAAAGATTTAATTAGTTCCTTATAGACATAGCAACCCTTTACACACATTGGTGTGCAATTTGTCTCTATTAATAGTTGGAGATCCTATGTGACCTGTAAAAATTAGTCTCAATCATCTTATTATATATCAGACAACTCAAATTAATTTTTCGAAGAGCATGGGAGGTTTCATGTAAAATTTGTATAGTTAAACCATCACTATTCATGATAATCATAGAGAATGGATCGGTTTATTTTAGTCTTCCATATATGGCTATTAATAAAGATTATAAAGATTTTATTTTATTATTTGAGGGATTTTATTAATGGATTTCCATCAAGTCTAACTAAGAGGATCAAGAGACTATACCCTTGCAACCTGACAGTTAGATTACATTAGATTGCAAGTTAGTTTCACAATGTGTGAAACCTTATCTCATTCAAGCTAAAAAATATTAAATTCCTAGATTTGATGGGCTTCAAATATAATTACATATGGATTTAAGTTTATCTAAACTTGAGGAACAATATTGTTAAATATTGCATGAGCTAAAAAGGGCTCATCAGAGCTTGGTTGATTTCATAGTTAGAGATGCTATAGAAGCTGAAGAACCCCTAGGAATCTTGCTCACACATATAAGAGTTTACAAAATCAAGATTTATGTGCTAATTCTCACCCCTAGTGGCCTTATTTATAAGACATCAAATTTGAATATAAATAAAATCCCAATCATCACCAATGATTCTAGCATGTAAGGTAGTTATGGACTAACCAATAGGAGTCCTGTAGCTATTTTGGAATGATCCTAGGGTAAGATATGAATTGTCTCGACCATTTTATGGGTTAGTCTACTTGGATGCAATAGCATTTAGTTTAAGCTAGCATTACAAGTGTTTTCAACTAGTTGTTTGAGCTAGAAAAGCATCTTAAAACTTCAAGAAACTTGGAGAAGATCTTGGGTTGAGTAAATATAGTTGGGGCAGAACTAAATCAAGTTTTAGGTCCAATATTAAGCTAAATGATTCTAAAATAAATTAAAATTGTTAAAATAAAATTTGATGGCAAATGCCTAGGTTTAGGTGTTCGGGTCCAATTTAAGCTTTTAGGGTTTTTAGGTCAAAGTTAGGTCAAAACACACATAAAAGAGGTAAAGAGTACTTGAACTCAATTCCCAAGCTAAATGAACACATTGAATTTTTAGATACTTTTAGAGCTTGATTTTTTGCTTTGGTCAAAATAGTTTTGACCAAGGGCCAAAAGGTTTGACCAATAATTCTTATCCCATGGAGTGAGTTAAAGAGTTTATCTATGGTCTCTATGGTAAGTCCTAGGAATAATTATCACCTAGGGTAAAATATATGGCTTAGGGTACTTAAGATATTTTAGGTAATTTCAGAGTTTGACCTTGGATTGACCAAAGATTTACTTGGTGGGTCCAATACCTTCCTAGACTCACTAAAAAGTGTTCCGAGACCCCTAAGAGGTTTATGGCTCATTCAAATTATTGATTGGCCCAGGAATAGTTTAATCAAGACCATAGAGCTCACTTATAACTTCCCCTAGGATTTGGATTTTCTAGGGATAGTGATGTAGCACATCATATAGATGAACATAATCAAGCTAAATGACTAATGATAAAATCTAAGACCAAAGCCTTAAAAAAATGATAAAAGAAAATACTCAATTATCATAGCCCAATAAGGAAACCTTAATATTAAATATTTTAACTATAATTTATATTTTATTTTCCATCTAGAAGCTTGTATGGTTAGCTATGAAATGATTAAGTAGGGATGAAGGATAAAAAAGAGGTAGTTAGAACTCTTCTTTAATGCATATCAATTCCTTTCCATCCCTTTTTTCTCTAAAGTTAGTCTTGTAATTCATATAATTATGGGTTGATATGTATTGTCATTTTTAGTTTTTAGAATGCAATAATTGTGGAGCAGCGTTATTCATTTTCTTAGTGCATGTTGGCTTCGTTTATGCATTTTCTTTTCAAAGAATAGGTAGTTATCTTTATTTATTTTATGCTATTCATAACTCCTCTCAAACACCTACTCTAAACTATTCACGACTATTTCTACATTTTATAAGCATATATCAAGTAAAACTATAAAATTATTCTAAACACTTTCACAAAACCATTGACCTAACTAGAGAACATTTAGACCTAGTCTTATTCCGTATACATATAGATCCTTTTAAACTCCATCAAAATTTATCATCAAATATAGATCACAAGTTCACATCCTAAGCTAAATCAGATGGGGGCCGTGGTGAGCTACACAAAAAGCTAAAGTGCAATATGAATATGCTTAAATTTCCTTTAATATAAAAAATAATGAAAGCCCACTAGATATATAAGTATACATGATGATCAATTAATAAAGTGATAGACAAGAGTGTCGATCCCGTAAGGAATTTTTTTTTGCTTGCATACAATTAAACTACTACTATCTAATATAGATGCATGATTTATCCTATTGAATAAAAAGCGGTTGTTTTTGAGTTTTTTTGTCACTTAATAGAGACTTGTAAGAAAAATAGATACTGATGTAAATATAGTATTTTGGACTAATGAATATAAAATAGCATAATTTTTTTAGTGAGACTCTTAATTTAAAATGTGGATCAGAGCATATGCATCCTTAGATCTTTATTGAGAATGTAGGGGTGAAAAGGGAGGTTTATGTCCTTCCTAATATTATAATGTCTCCATATAACCTAGAAAGTTTAATATCATATGTTTAGGTATGCCAACATTTCATTTTAGTACTCCTATTTATTTTACTATCTCCATAATATATATATATATCATATTAGATATTACCTACATATATGGCCATTATATTTATTAAATTAAGAACATGAGATATTAAATATATTTATAAACTAAGGCACAAAATTTTACTTTAGTACTTTTTTATATATTTACATCATTAGCTCAAAACTCATAAATTTAGCGAGACATGGATAACACAAAAAACAAACTCATGTTCATTTCATTCGTATAAGTGTTGACCTCATTTTTCATGAGGTCATCAGGACCTACTAGACTCTTACTTGGTAAACCTAAGGTTGACAATTTTCCAATTGTCAATCATAGACACCCCAATCAAATTTCAATCCAGTCTTCAATTCAATTTCCACCTCATACTGCTATCCTTCCTACAATCATAGTTCAATCTGATATTCAATCAAACCATGGTTTTATCAAATCAAACCCAATCATTTATCTAACTATTGATTTTGGTATTCCAAAACTTAATTAATCAAACCCAAAATCTAGCTCAAACTAAGACTTTCAATTCAAAACCTAAGGCTAAAAGCTAAAGTCCTGAAACCCTTTCTGGGTGAATTTTATATCACCTGGAAACCCAGTAAAATGCCATTGGATTCATGATCTATTAGTTATATATTGATAAGATATGTTTTTAAAGTCAACCCTTTAAATTTGAGCTCATTCTGAGATCTCTAGCCCTAGAAACTAAATCTATTTTCATAGGCTACAAAACTTTCAAATATTTATGGCATATGCCACTAGACTAGTTCCTTTATTAATTTTTGACCTTGGGACCTCTCCCAAGGCCTTTGACCATACCCATAACTATTGTTAAGGTATGCTGACTAGTAAATTGTACTTTGCTAGGACCAATTTGACCCATAGTTGACTAGTGGTCAAAATGGCCAAAATGCCCTTAATAGGAAACTTTGGATTTTTGGCCAAAACTCAATATGGTTTCATCTCTTCAATCCTAGAAACCTCTTTTATGAACCCCAAATGTCATTTATGATCCATTGGATCCAAACTCAAGTTTTTTTTTGACTTGGTTGATCAAGTCAACTATAGTTGACCAAAAAGACCCTTTAAGGGTCCAAATAGCCTTTTGGACCAAATAATTTCACCAGTGCATGGGACCACTTCTAATAGTCTCAAATGATCAATTTGAACTTGTTGAGCCCAACCCCTATCCCTAAGTCAACATGGTTAACTAGGTTTACCTAGGTTGACAAAAATTATAAAAAAACATATTAAAATTTCATAAAAAATGAGTTTTTATCCAAAATTACAAGTAATTATTCAAATACTTCAGAATTTTACCCTTTTCATTTTAAAATTAAAATCAAGTATATATGTTTTCTGAATTCTAATAAATTCTAGCTATTTATTTTTTAGTTTTTAACTAATATATTGTTAAATATAATCCCAAATACTTTGAAATTTTGAGATGTCCGTCTTTATCCTGTCTTTAATCCTTTGTAGTTATTTTAAAATATTTTAACCTTTACATTAGCATCAATTAATTTTATATGTTAATACATTATGGGTATATTTTAAATATTTAAAATTCCTTGAAATTTGGATTTAGCTTGCTTCTTCTCAATCTATTCCTTCCACTGATGTTTTAGAGAGAGCTTGGATGTATATGAGTGTGTCAATCACATCCTATGCAGTTGTAGATCTTTTGCATACAATTCCTTATTTCAAGTTGCATGTTCATCATTTAATCCTTTCAAATTTATTGCATTTAGACTTGATTTTGAATGGTAAGTATTCATCTCATTACAATATCTTGATGTCAACAACTTGGGGAAGTGTTTGATGGGTGAACTTTCAAATGTAAAGGCTATGGGTTAGCCCAAACATTTGAAAGCTCACTCATCTATGTGCACTTAAAACTAGGTTACATTCTTATTTTTGAATTGTGTGATGTGGCTGGTTGTATGCATATGTCTAAGGGTTAGTGACCTCAACTTTGAAACCCATGCAAGTTAGTGACAATCTAAGGAAAACAATTAAGGACTATTTTAGGGAATTTTTGGTAAATTATAGGAGCTAGAATGCACACTCATTAAGGGTGAGACTTACAAGATTTGAACAAAGTAACATCATCCATCCTAGGCTAGGAATTTGTTGATTTTGGAAGGCCATTATACCAAGGATTTTAACCCTAAAATTAACTTAAAGACTAGAGCTTTAATTAATGTAGAACTTCTAAAATTCACAACAAATTCAATTCAATTCAAAAAATTTTAGATAATATATTAAAATGTTAATAATTAAATCCCCAACCCAAAAAAAAGCTTTATAATAAAACCTTTAATTTAATCTTTAAAGGAAAATTGATAATTAATTAAATTAATTTATTAAAAATATTTAAAAATTGAAAAAAAAATCCCTAAATACTTGGAAGCATCCCCTTATGTCGTTTATGATCTTTGGGGATGATTTCAAGAGGTTTGGGACTAATTTGGAGCAAATTTTAAAAATCCTTTCTAATTAAAGAATTTTCAAAATTCCAAAATATACCCAAACTTTAGAAAATCACCAATAATTCTAAGAAAATCAAATTCAATTAAAATCAAAGACATTCAATTCTAATTAAAATATATTATTTTCTAAAAACATCAAAACTCCAAAATTCAATTAAAGTCAAAAAGTTAATGTTAACCATATTCAAAACTAGGTTAAAACTTTGAAAAATTATAACATAATATAGAAAATTCCAAATTGTGCAAATTTAGAGTCTAATTACTCTTCTTATGGTCTAATATTTAAGAAAATACAAAAATTTTAAAAATCACATTGATTTTAAAAATTAACTTTTGGCCCCTTAATTAATGTAATTAAATAATTTCATAAAATAAAAAAATTAGTAATTCACTTAAATCCCATAAAACTTTAATTTAATTATTTAATCTAGTATATGACACACTTAATTTAAATTTATCAACATTTAATCCTCAACTAACTAAATCAGCTTAATCAATACTGGTTATAACTAGGTAACCAGGCCCTACGAGGTTATTAAATTAGCCCAAAGGAAGGTGAAATAAACTTCACTGTTGTGTACTAGGCTTTTCGAGTTTTCATTGCATGTTGTGATTGAAAATGGATTGATATGAGTGTTTACTTTCTTTAATTGTAATCTATGAATTGATATGATGGGCAATAAGATATCCTTAGATTATGAATGATATGGTTGCTCACTAGATTTTCTACAGGTAGCAACGCTCGTACAACGCCATAAATCAGGCGGGAAAAGTTAACGATTTAACAGATGAATTTTTAACTAGTTTCTCACTTGAAATCAAAAGAGCATGGCAAGGTGTGGATTGGTTTTTAGTTTAATGCAAATGTATAAACTACTTGGGATTTATTTGGTTTCAAATGCTTAAGATAATCTTGTAGGAGATTCTAGATTTTCATTTCAATATTGATGTAATTTATTTAAACTACCGAGTTATGAAAATTAGACCTTTGAGTCAGGATACATGTATGTAAAATTGGATTCCAAAGAGGAAAGGATATCCCTTAGTGGAACAATCCTTTTCCATTTGGAAGCTTAAGTTTGGATAATCATAGTGCCCAAAGTGAAAAGATTAGCCTCCTCTTCAGCAAAAGAGTTTTCTTTTTTCTCTGGGTATTAAAATATGATGAATCCAAGGAGCTCAAAAAAGAGGAGGATGAGGAATTGAAGACAAAGAGTATCCCACTCAAAATCAACTTACATTGATCCTAGGATTAGAATACAGGTTCATGGTTAATGGTGAATGGCCACTTTTAATTTATGTAAATTTTGGGTTGTAATTAAAGGGGCATTTTGTCTATAAACATTATTTTATGTAATTAATTTGATTATTAATGTGATTGTTTTAATTTGATTTTGATTAAAGCTACCTATTTTTCCTAGTTTTTTTTTGTGATTGCATGTCATTTTTGTTTTAGCCTAAACACACGGAGGCTTGTGAGGGCACATATAAATTTTTTCTACTTAAAATTAAAATTAAAATTTTAGTTTAATATAGAAACTCCAACAATCTAAGAAGTAAATTCGGGACCACCGAGAGTCAGCATAAGCATATTATTGACTTTCTCCCCCTTATTAGGCACTTCCCCATATACGGGTTCTAGCAGATCACCTAGCCTTGAGGGTGCAGATCTGTAATGGGGATGTTGTGCAATATATAGGGAGAAATAATTGTTAAGCCTTTTTAAATTGTTATATATCATTTTATACATTTAATTGAGTTGATCAGCATGCATTGCTTCAGAAAAAATTTTAAAAGTATAAAAAATTTTAATTAAATTTTATTTGAGCATTTTGACTCAACATAAGTCAAGGGACCAATTAGGATATGCTCTAGACGTCAGTCCCAATTCTAAAAAAAATTCTAACTACAACATCCCTACTACTCTCTCATAATAAAGACCAGGCTCATGGATTTTAATCGACTAGGAGGTTAGCTAGATCCCTAATCTAGGCCGGGGTAATTCCATATTTTGAATTACATTTATTAGGATAGGATCACTATTGTCCAGTGCTCAATTTAGATTTAGGATCCGAGAAAAATTCTGAATCATGAGACCCCAACCTCCGAGGATATAATCCAAAATTTCTAATAAATTATTTAACTTAAATTAAATATTCTATCAATCTAAAATTTAAAACCCAATACATAACTTAAGTGGGACAATTTTGAATTATTTTATAATCTCAAAGTGTCTCCTACCACTCCTCCGTTGATTCCAGAAATAAGTGCTCCAACTTGATCCAGTCCCAATTGAGATTCTGAATTCAACTTCTTGGATTCTAATCCTTGAAAACTCTAAATAGATTTTTTTGTCATTATTTTAATCAAAAGTATTTGTAGGAGACCCTAATTTCCTATGATATAATTAACTATAATGGCTTACGCTTGTAGGAGATTTAGGACACACATTGACTTTTCAAACATTAATTTTCAAAACTCAATTAGTCTCCTTTAGAGAAAATCAATATCAATGATGATCATTATCATCAAGTTCAGATGATCAACGATAAGTGATATCTTCTTCCTACATGGAAATACATCATTTATATTAGTGTTTTCAAATATGAAATTAATGATATTTTTCAACGAGATTATAATAAACAAATACATGTAGAACCTCATTTTGACCATTCAGGGCCATATGTAGTTCTTCCTTGGAATTGACTATTATAATCTAGAAGAAGTTTTTGGTTTCATTATCTGAACCCATTAAAGATTGATATATTTGCCTCCCATGGCAATATATCATTTGTAGTGATGTATTCAATTTTGAAACTAATATTTTGACTTAAAATTCCCAAAAAAAATTTAATCTTTTAAAAAACCACATTTCAAACACCAATAAAAAGAAAAAAAAGATACATGAGAATTCTATCAGATAAACCAAAAATGAATAATTGATATTCTCCACACTCGTTCTTTCTCTAATAATAAAATTGCTTACAAAATACAAGCCAAGATCTTCAAATGAAAGTATCTTACCCTTTTCTAACATCCCTTATATTTTACTGTAAGTGAGAACTAAAGAGAGACACTCCAAGGAAAAAGAATCCACTAAATAATGATAGAACTCCTTAATAAAAGAATTGAAAAACTATTTATAACTAGTACAAGAATAGCCTCAAGAACTATGGTGTTCAAAGTGTGGGTGCTACAACATTATTAAATAAACTAGCACCTCAATGCTGTTAGGCTTACTCAACTATGGTGTTATATTGACCGGATGCGGTTAATGGTTGAATTGACACTTCTTTTGGCTAAGTCGATACTGCTCCTCATTTTTGCAACTACTCTGTCATGGTGCTATAAAATTCTAGTGTTACGATGCTTAATAGTGTAATCCAACATTGCAACATCATGAAGCTTGTCACTTTTGCATTTAATTTCTTGAGACTAAAGTGATGTAGTGTTGATTTATGGCATAATGATGCTATGGTGCAATACGACGCTAACCTTAGCTCAACACTCAAATAATTTTTTCTTCTCCTCAATATTTCATGCATAAAATAAGCTTAAATAATACATTTTCACTGAATTTTAATAAAAATAATTAATACAAAATTTACACTTAACAAATTCTCCTCGGTATAAACTCTTCTTATCCTTAAGCAATGGTATAATTATCAATTTATTAACTTAATAGTCAAAATAAAAATTTGTAATTTAAAATTACTAAAATATAAGATAATACATCACAGTTAAGAATTAATTTGGAATGATCAAAGTTATAATACAATAACGACAACAATAACATCAATTCTTTATCCCATTATCCGGGGTCAGCTACATGAATTTATTTTCTTCATTATGTCCTGTTAAGATTTAAATTATCATTTAAATATAATAAAGAAAGGTCATTTCTAATATTTTCTAACCAAGTCTTTTTAGGTCTACCTTTAACTTTCTTAACATAAGTCAAATCTAATGCATCTACTTTCCTAACCTTGTCATCATAAGGCCGTCATTTTATGTGACCAAATCCTTTACGACAACTCTCTATAATCTTATCCTCTATTAGAAACTTCACCTTTTTCATGTATATGCTCATTTCATGTCCTATCTCTAAGAGTAAATCAACTCATCCACCTGAGAATTTTCATCTCTATAATACTTAACTTAATATTATACTTCTCTTTTAATGTCTGATATTCTTCCCCATAAATCATTGAAAGTATAACTAGGGGTATAACTGAGTCAAGCTGACTCGCGAGCCTGCTCAGGCTTAAATCCTTAACGGGTTGACCAATATAACTTATTGAGCTCATGAGTCAAGATAGAATAGGATTATGAGCTTGATGGGCTTATCTAACTTGAGTTCAAACACGCCTCTGCTTGACTCAATTACTCATCGAGCGCCTCATAAAACTGAATGTCAAGATTGGGGGTCACAATTAGATATGGAACTAAATGTTAGTAGTCCTGAGACTAGAGCTTAGCCATATGGGAATATAGAACATTGAACTCAGGATTACATGTAGGAAGATGTTCTTAACATTCCTTTTCACTACTATCTGCACTCGGGACTCGGTATCTCATGCAGCCATGTAGGAAGACAAAATGCCATGGGATTAAAGACGGACAGGAAAACAAAACTGCGTGCGAGAAGATGGGAAGGTGGGTGGGTAAATGAATTCTCACATGGGACACAGGATCATAGGTCAAACTCAACTAGTTATTTTCCCCTAGTGCATTGAGCTCGAGCTTGAATTTTGATCTTGACTTAAGTTCTATCTTGAGTTTGAGTTTGATACTTGGCTTGTGAGTTGAATCAACGCCCTTGTTTGAGCTCAACTTTATTCTTAAAAATAGGAATCAACACACTCATTTTCCAGTCATCTGGCATATTTTTATTCTTCAAAATAACATTAAAAAGTTTAGCAAGCTAAGAAATTCCTTCATCTCCTAAGCCTTTTAGCACCTTTATTGGAATATCATCAGGTCTACAGATTTTCTACACTTCATTTTCTTCAAAGCCTCTCTAACTTTGATTTGATTAATACACCAATAAAAAAAAAAATCTTTGTTTTTATTTAGGGGATAAGGTCACTAAATTCATAGTCTTCATTAAAAAGTGCAAAAAAAAAAAAAAAACATCTTATCCAACTTTGAATATCCTCTTCTAATAAAAGTACTTTTAATTTTCATCCTTAATGCACTTCACTTGAATAAATCCTTAATACTCTTATCTCTTTATTTTGCTATATATATATATATATATATATATATATATATATATATATATTTATATATATATATATATATATATATATATATATCATTTACCCTACTTAGTATATAATCTAATATATAAATCATTAAAAGCTAAAATCTTTGCATCACATATTACTTTCTTAAACTCCTTATGAGCCTTCTTTGTATCTTTTCCAATCATCATAATTTTTGCATTGAAACCTATTTTTATAATAATTTTTTTTAATCTTTTCTTACACATTTTGATTCCACAACCAACTACTTTTTTACTATTAGGAGCATTTTTCCTTTGATAATCTAAGCACATCTTTTGCAACATTCTTAATATCAACAGTTACTTTTCCCACATAACATTAGCTTATGCACAGAAAAATTCTTTAGATCTAGTATCTTACCCTCAAAAATATTTTTTAAAAGCCACCATCTAATCCTAGAACAATGTTTTACTTTATTTTTTATTTTCTTCTCATTCATTTTAAAGTCCAAAATTAATAAGTGATTTTGGGTACATAAATTTTCTCTTGGAATAACTTTACAATCTTTGCAATCTAAATGATCTATTTTTCTTATAAGAAAATAATCAATTTGAGTTTTACTCTATCCATTCTTATTAGTGATGAGATGCTCATCTATTTTCTTAAATAAGGTATTAGCAATTACAAAATTATTAGCTAAAAAAATATAATATGGTCTTACCATATTCATTAGTCATTTCAAACCCAAAGCCATCATGAATGCTTTACAATTATTTACCTCTCTACCAACATGTCCTTTTAAATCTCCTCTACTAAATTTTTTTCTTTAAGAGGTATATTTTATATTAATTCTTCTAATTCATTCTAAAATTTTAATTTTGAACTCATATCCAAACCTACTTGAGGAGTATAAGAACTTATAATATTAATAGACTTAGCATAAAAAACAATCTTTAAAGCTATAATTCTATATCTAATTATATTAATTTTATAACATTATTCTTTAAACTCTTATTTGTAATCAACATACATCATTTCTAGTATGACTCTTAAGAGAATACCCTGGTTTAAATCCTGAACAATTTATCTCCTTATCCTTTGCTCCAACCCATTTAGTTTCTTGAATGTGTGGAATATTTATCTTCTTATGAATCATGATATTTATTAATTCTATTAATTTTCCTATAAGGGGACCTATATTCCAAGTTATTATCCTAATTTTAGTTTTAATGACTATCTTATATGCCCAAATCACTCCATAATGTGGGAACCCTTGCATATTTAACATTGTACCCATGCATTAGTGCACTGGCCCTTACATACTTGTCATTGTATTTAGGTCATACAGTGCATCGCTTTCAGGGAACACCCTAACATTAACATAATGTATTAAATGATTCATGTCATGATTACTCGACAAGTTTTATGCTGGTTGTCGAGTACCTAACACAACCCTCCACTTTTCTCATCCAGGACTTGAGACCTAGCAACGACAGTGTTAATGATCAAAGTTATAATATTAATTAAAGAAAAATTAATAAACTAAGTAATCATCCTTATTATTTCTTTAATTAATCTTATCCACTATCATTGTATATGTAAGATTGACTTCTAATTTCACAAATGAATAATAATCATTATTTATTAGTTGTATTTATAGTTTAACTTAAAGTTCATTAATGCGCAATCATATGTATTAGTTCACTCACCTTTTCCTATTTGATTTAAAGTATTAGGATGCTTTTGACTTGAACTTCAACTAATACTAATTTTTTAATGTAATCATCTTTTTATTTCTTTTCAACCTTTTTTTTTTTTTTCAATTTTGTCACTTCTTTTGGAGTACATATTAATGATTTTGAATATCAATTTGTTCTTGTCCCTCTAACAACCTTAATTGATTTATGTTGGGATTTAGTAAGATCACTAATTTCATATTTAAGTTTACTGTGACTTTAATAATCTAAGCAACACACTTCTTTCTCCTAAATTCAATAATTCATTCACAAATATAGTAGCCAGTGTAGTCATGTATAGATTCTAATGTTCAAGTCAAGTCAATAAATTAAATGATCCTTATTAGTTAATTATTAAGATTTTAAAATTATAAATTACTATACTCTATCTATTCATTCAAATTATCATCTAAGATTTTATTATTATCTTCATTTTCATAATTTTTAATAATTATTTTTATTTTGTTTAAATAAATAATCAATGTGAAAGCGCTATGTAGAGGGTATTTTTTTAATAGTTAATATATATGATAATTTAAATTAAATATAAATAGCATAACAAGATAATTTAAACATTAATAAATAAAGACTATAATCAAATACAAATAAAAATGACATAAAATTATTCAAATATATAACACAATTGGGTTGCCTCCCATCAGTGCTAAGTTTATAGTATTCAACCAAACTATGCCAATTATTCATTTTGAGGACAAACCAATTTAAAGATATTTAATAGACGATCTGTGTCACCTCAGAAATAAGATAACAATCCATGGCCATTCAATTTAAAGACATGTAAAATTTTCTTATCCCGAACTTCAACAGCTTCGTAGGGAAATACTTTCAAAATATTGATTGGTCAAGACCATCTAGACATTACTTTTTCTGAACATAATTTTCATCTAGTGTTAAAGAGAACCACTTGTCCATTGGTGAATTCTTTCTTAAGAAGCTTACGATCATACCATTTATAATTTTATCTTTATAAAACTTGATATTTTCATTTGCCTCATTTCTAAATTCTTTTTATTCATTAAATTATATTAATTTTTTTCTTCTACTAACTAAAGATTGAAATTTAATTTCTTTATAACCCAAAATTATTTATATTTTTAATTCTACAGGAAGCTGGTAAGCTTTTTTGAATACTAACAAATAGGGAGACATTCTAACGGGGGAATTAAAAGCAGTATTATATGCCCAAAGTGCATCATCTAACTTAGTAGCCCAATCTTTCCTATTGTCACTAATAATTTTCTCTACATTTAATTTCCTTATTCCTCATTTCAGCTTGGCCACATGTTTGGGGATGAAAAGCTATTGCAACCCTATGATGAATACCATATTTTATTAATACTTTTTATACTAATTTATTATAGAAATGACTTCCCCCATCACTCATTAATACTCTAGATATTCCAAATCTAGAAAAAATATTTTTCTTTAAAAATTTAATCACAACCTAAGCATCAGTTTTAGTGATAGCCACACCTTCAATCCATTTTGATACATAGTCAACATTAATAAGAATTTACTTGCATCCATGAGATTGCACAAATGATCCAATAAAATCTAACTCTGAAATATCAAATAACACAATTTATAAAATATAATTTAAGGGCCTTTCATTTCTTTTAAAAATATTGCTTACTCTTTGATATTGATCACATTTCCTAATATATTCATTAAAATCATTAAATAATATAGGCCAATAAAATTCTTATTGGAGAATCTTAGAAGTATTTATAAATACTCCAAAATATACTCCATAATGAGACTCGTGGCATTCCTTAATAATAGGTTCTACTTCTTCTTCAGGGACACATCTCCTAATGATTTGGTCATTACAAGCTCTGAACAAAGATTGCACATTCCAAAAATAATATTTGGCATCATTGAAAATTTTCCTTTTTATAGTAGAGGATATATTAAATAAAAGAAAACCACTAATAATAAAAATGAAAATATTAGAATACTATAGTAATCTACTTAGATACAAAGCAAACAGTTATTCATCAGGAAAAAAACTCATTAATCTCAAGTTCATTAGATGCATGTTATTCAATTGTTAGTCTTTCTAGGTGATCAATAATTTGATTTTTAATTTCTTTTCTATCTAAAATTTCTACATCAAATTCTTGTGTCAAAGAAATTCACCTCATGAATCTTGGTTTGGTGTCTTTCTTTGTCATAAGGTATTTGATTGCAGAATGATCAGAGTATATAAATATTTTTGTGCCAATCAAATAATACCAACATTTATCAAAATAAAAGATAATGGCTAAAAGTTCTTTTCAGTGGTGGTGTTGTTATATTGTGTAGCATTTAAAGTTTAACTAGTATAAAAAATAACACGAAATTTCTTATTTTTCTTTTGGCCATGAACTGCACCTACAACAAAATCACTTGCATCACACATGACTATAAAATACGGGGACCAATCAAGAGCAATAATAATAAGTGCAAAAATTAAATATTATTTTAAAGTTTTAAAAGCTTTAAGATATGTAGTACCAAAAATAAAAGGAATATCTTTTTCTAATAAATGACAATGGTTTTGAGATTTTTGAATCGTTCTTTATAAATCTTGTATAAAATCTTATATGTATAAGAAAGCTCCTAATTATCTTAACTAAAGTGGGTGAGGGGTAATTTCTCTATGAATTAAATTTTGGCTTTTTTACTTCTAATCCTCTCTTTGAAATTTTATGCCCTAAGATAATTTCTTAGGTCACCATAAACTAACATGTTTTCCTAGTTTAGCACTAAATATGCCTCTATATATCTTTAAAAAATAGAAGTTAAATGCTCAAGATAAGATACTAAAGTAGTGCTAAAAATAAAAAGGTCATCCATAAGGATTTTAATGCCCTGCTCAATTAAGTTTAAAAAAATTAACATCATGCATCTTTGAAAAATATGAGGAGTATTACACATACCAAAAAAAATTCTCTTAATGGTAAATTCCACACAAGGACTAGTGAATATATTCTTATCTTGGTCCTTAGGTGCTATAGGAATATGGTGATACCCTTAATATATATCTAAAAAATAGTAAAAAGAGTGTCTTGCCGGCTTATCTAACATCCGATCAAGGAAAGACAAAGGAAAATGATCTTTTCTAGTGTCCTTATTCATATTCCTATAATCTATACACATTCTCCAACCAAAGATAGTCCTTATAGAAATAACCTCATTATATTCAATAGATATTATAGTCAAATCACTCTTTTTTGAAACACAATAAATGGGAATCACCCAAGTGCTATCTAAAATGGGTTAATTATTTTTATCATATATCCATTTAAGTGTCTTCTTTTTGACAACCTCTATCATAGAAGGGTTTAGTCTTCTTTGAGGTTTAGTTTTTGGTATAAAATTAGCCTACATTAAAACCTTATATATACATAGTATGGGGCTAATTCCTTTGATATTAGCAATAGACCACCCAAAATCTTTCTTATAATCTCCCAAAAACCTATTCAACTTGCCTTATTCTTTTTCCAAGAGTGGAAAAATTATTATATGCAAAATTGATTTTTTACCTAAAAAGACAAAATTAAGATGGTTGGGTAAAACCTTAAGCTCTAAAATAGCTGCAACCTTATAGATGATCTTAAAGTTCTTCCCATAGATTAAGCATCTAAAGTCACAAATATCTCCCTAAACATTCTAGTAGTTTCTCCAATAGAATGAACATATTCTCCTAAGTCCTCGCCATTTTCCTCAAAGTCACCTTCCAATGAATTATCCCCAAACAACTCTTCCTTAAATCTCTCCATTATAGTTTCTTCCAAATCAACTGTAAAATAGTCTCTGAAAGTGCTCTACTGGCACTTGAAGTTTGACAGGGATGTTAAGCCCTTATGAACTAGTCCCAATGCTAACCAAGATGGGGGGTCAATTGGTATTTTAAAAAATCTTTTGATCAAAACACAATCTTAAAAAAAAAATCAAGATTCACCACAGAAATTAAAGTGTAGAAATTAAATGCGGAAGCAGTAATAAAGAACACAAAAATTTATAGTGGTTCAGTCAACACGACATATGTCCACTCCCTGGAGGCACCCTCTGAGTATTGCACTAAACTCAGTGTCTCTCCTTTTGCCCTCACAACAAGGTGAAGAAGCCTTTACGAACCTCCTTTCCACCAACCCAGGTTAAGCAGAGAACCCAACTCCTTTTGAGGCAGAGAACCCAACTCCTTTTGCTTCCTCCTAAAGCACACAGAGAACCTTGATCAGATGCTGAAGTAAACCTCTCTAGAACCCCCAAGGAACTAAGGACGATGACTAGAGAAGATGATGATGGATCCTTGCTTAGAGTAACCTTTGTGAACTCCCTCACAAACTCCCCCTCACAAGATTCTCTCTCTCTCTCCCTTGCTCTCCCTCTCCTCTTGGCTCTCTCAGGTTAGAACAATAGCAAAAGATACCCTCATGGGAGATACAAGAGATCTTATATAGAAAAGCTTTGGAATAGCTCTTAATTGCAACAAACTGACATTATCATCCAGGACGATATAAATATCTTCTTATACGATTAGTGCAAATTAAGCTCAATCAGCCAGGATGATCAGAAGAATTTTGTTCATATCATCCATACCAATAAAATATCATCCTGTATAATTAATACAAATCATTGAATATCATCCAGACAATCGCACTGAATGGATGTCTGGACGATGGAAAAATAGCTTGATCATTCAGGTTGATCTCATGATCGTCGTGGACGATTAGTTCAAATCCGTGAAAATTATCTAGAGCATCGCCCTGAATAGCAGCTGGCCGATGTTGATCATCTAGGAATAACTAAGGTTTTTTGAACTGATCATCTCGGTCGATCCTACGATCATCCAGTATGATATGATCAAGCAATCAAACCTTAATTGCTTTCTTTAATTACCATATTAATTTAGGCATAATTGTGTCCAAAAATAAATAATACCTATATAGATATGACAGCTGATTCTTTCTGATTTCAGCCTATATTCCAGGACGATGTGCTTAATGATGGTTGCCTTAACCAGGATGCCCTAATTAGGGTTTCTATTTTTAGCTGATCGTCCAGGCCAATATTTGGATCGTCCTGGATGATGTGAGCAAAAATAGAAAACTCTAAATCAGATAGAAAAAAATCCCCCAAGTGTGTGTGTGCAACGTTACTTAGCATTAGGAATCACATCGTTTATAATAGACTCAAGAAAGGGAAAAGTTTTACAAACTGACTCAGACCTATTCTACCTAATCTTGAGCTGGTTCAAATTGCAGTTTGATCTTGTGGACCTGAAAAGTTTTAGGTAAGGCAGTCAAAGAGAAACATAAGTGTTTGCTATCATCAAAATTATATTCCTAGAAAAATAGATTTGTATCAATCTCCCCCTTTTCTATGATGACAAATATTTAAACAATCAAAACTAAATAAAACAACTACAAACACTACTCCTTTTAACATCACAAAAAAGTAGGAGGAAAAAACTAGAAAGAAAAAAAATGAATGAAAGTAGAGTTTTTTTTTAATCAAACCATCAATATGACACAGTTTTCATGTGATCTATTTTCAATACTTGTAAGACCAATGAGTTAACAACGTCAAAATCTAGAAAAAGGTAAAATATCTGATCCTGTTAACTCTTAGCTCGGACTTCTCTAAGGGCAAAACTATCTTTTGAAATCAAAAGACCTAACTAAAAAAAACCAATTGGATAACAAAAAAGATCTGTTCAAGACTTGGTTTCAAAAAAATATCTTATAGAATAATGTATCAAAGTAATTTGTCAAAATCATAAAATTCAAAATCAAGCCTTTGAAAATCTCAAGTGATACATGAATTCTTCTAAAATTTAAAAGTTTGTGAAGAGAAGAGAACTTGATTTTGGTGGGCTCATTTTATGCCCATGTCAATTAAATTGCGCACTTTGCACATCTTTTGATTTTTGATATACTTTGTGTATATTTTTTAATTTGGCATCTTTGTGCATCTTTTATTTTCGCATCATTGGCCACTTTTTTTTGTTATTTTTACAAGCTAGATTCTTTTTTCAAAACTCTTAAATGTTCTCAGTTGTGAGTATATCTTCTAGATATTAGAGAAGAAAAACTCACTCTTTAATATAGGGAAGAAAAAACCACAAAACAGAATCAGAATCATATGATAAATTCAATGACAGGATAATAGAGAAATCTTGAAGTAATATAGAGACTTTGAACATTATAAATATAAGCTAGATTACTGTAGCAAGGTAGAAAAGATCTCAATTGTAAAGTCCAGTTGTTAATTTGATATAGACTTTTGTTTAGAAAAGAAAATTACACCATTAAAAGAGGTTAGAGAAAGAGACATAATCAACAGTGTTTTCTCCTTTTAATAGATTAAGAGATGTAAAATATTGACTACAAATTTTCAAAAAGTAAAAATATGGTATAAAATATCATTTCAGCAGTGACCACAAAAGAAGAAAAATTAAAAAAAAGAGAAACAAGAACTAGTAAGCAAAGAGAAATAAAACAAAAAGGCAATAAAATGGAAGATTCAAAAATCAGTAAACAACAAGTTCATGCATTTATATCAATCACACCCAATCTGGTCCTTAATGTGTTGAAATTGTCAAAAACCAGTGGTTTAGTAAATATGTCAGCCAATTGATTCTCAGTTGTCACATGGTGTAACTCAATATCTCCTTTGATCACATGGTCTTTAATAAAGTGATGCCTTATGTCAATATATTTGGTCCTTGAATGTTGGATAGGATTCATAGAGATGCAGATGACACTAGTGTTGTTACAATAGATTGAAATTATGTCTATAGGCAATCCTAAATCTAGAATTTATTGCTTTAACTAAAGGACTTGGGCCACACAACTTCCTAGGGCAATGTACTCAGCTTTAGTAGTTGAAAGTGCAACAGAGTTTTATTTTCTACTAGACCAGTAGACTAGAGACTATCCTATGAATTAGCAAGTTTCAGAAGTGCTCTTTCTATCCACCCTACATCCTATAAAATTAGAATAAGAATATCCAATAATCTCAAAAGAAGTATTGTACCTAGGATAATAGATTCCTAAGTTTTGGGTCCCCAAAGATATTTAAGAATTCTTTTAACTACAGTCAGGTGGGATTCTTTAGGATCAGCTTGAAATCTAGCATAGAGATAAACATAAAACATTATATCAGGTTGACTAGTAGTCAGGTAAAGAAAAGATCCAATCATCCCTATATACTTTTTTTTTATCAACAGATTTTCCACTTGTGTCCTTATCCAACTGAATATTAGAAATCATGGGAGTATTTATTAGCTTAGATTTATCCATTTCATATTTCTTCAATATGTCCTTAATGTACTTTGATTGACTTATAAAGGTTCCATCATCCAATTATTTTATGTTAAATTCCAAAAAAGTAGGATAACTCTCCCATCATACTCATCTCAAACTCCTTACTCATTATTTTAGAAAAATTATCATATTGATTTTTATTAGAAGATCCAAAGAGTATATCATCAACATAGATCTGAATAACGAGTAACTCATCTCCTACTTTTCTTAGAAAAAGGGTGGTGTCTACACTTCCCTTAATAAAATTCCTCTTTAGTAAAAATGTGCTAAGCCTCTCATACCAAGCTCTTGGTGCCTATTTTAATCCATATAAGGCCTTTTTTAATTTGAAAATATCATTTGGAAATTGGAAACTCTCAAAACTGGGGTTGCTTACAAATACATCCTCTTTTATTACCCCATTTAAAAAGGCACTCTTCATATCCTTTTGGTAAAGCTTAAATCCCTTATAACAAGCAAAGTCTAGTATCACTCTAATGGCTTCCAATCTAGCTATAGGGACAAAGGTCTCCTCAAAATCAATCACTTCTATTTGTTTGTACCCCTTAGCTACCAATCTTGCCTTATTCCTAACCACCACATCAAAATCATTCATCTTATTCTTAAAGACCCATTTGGTTCCAACTACACTTTGTCCCTTTGGTCTTTTTATAAGCTCCTAAACATTATTCCTAACAAATTGGTTTAATTCCTCTTGCATAGCTAAGATCCAAAACTCATTAGATAAGGCTTGATTAATGTTGGTGGGTTCAGTCATTGAGATAAAGGTAGAGTGGTTCACTTCCTTCCTAAGTCCATGCCTAGTCCTAATACTTTCAGAGGGGTCTCCTAAGATCAGTTCTTTAGGATGACTCAAAAAATATCTCTAATCCCAAGATAAAGTGTGTGTAGGATCAACCCTTTCCTTAGATTTGAATTTTCTACTCCTTGGGTAATCTCTCCTGCTCCTTCAGTGATTTGGGATTCTACTCTCTTCTCCAAATTTTCAACTCCTTTTAAAATCTCTCTAACACCGTCTTCATCCTCAATTCTAGACTCCTTAGGATCAAATCATCAAACACTATGTGAGTTGTCTCCTCCACCACCAATGTCCTTTTATTAAACACCCTATAGGATTTCCCAAACACTTGAGTAACCTAAGAACACTCTTTCATCAAATTTTGGGTCAAATTTTCCTAAGTGTGACTTCCCATTTTTATGAACGAAAACCTTACAACCAAAGACATGGAGGTGGGAAAGATTGGGTGTTCCACCCTTAAGGATCCCATAGGGTGTCTTATCAAGTTTGGCTCTAACATTCACCTTATTCAACACATAACAAGCTGTGTTTACTACTTCATCCCAAAAGTATTTTGGAAGTGAATACTCAGCAAGCATGGCTCTAGAGGCTTCAATTAATGTCCTATTCTTTCTTTCAGCTACCCCGTTCTACTGAGGGTTCCTAGGAGTTGAGAAGTTGTGACTAATCCCTTTATCCTCAAAAAAGTCTCCAAATATTTCATTTTCAAACTCTCCCCCATGGTCACTATGGATGGTAAAGATCTCACAACTTAACTTTTTCTGAACCCAAGTGGAGAAGGATCTAAACTCATTAAAAGACTCACTCTTATGTGACATAAATTTAATCCAAGTGAACCTCAAGTAGTCATCAATAATCACAAATCCATAGACTTTCCCTCCTAACGTGGCAGTGCTAATGTGTCCAAATAAATCCATGTGAAGGACTTCTAAAGGTCTAGAGGTGCTAATGTCCTTAATGGAGTGGAAAGAGGATTGGATATGCTTTCCTAGTTGGAAGGCATCACATAGATGGTCTTTAGAGAAATTAAGCTTAGGGACACCTCTAACTAGGTCTTTCTGGGTCACTCTCTTAAGGGTTTTCATACTAGCATGGCATAATCTCCTATGCCACAACCAAGAATCATCAGCAATAATTTTTAAGCAAAATGAAACAGCATATTCAATATTATTTAAATCAAGCATGTAAATATTATTCATCCACTTTTCCTATAAAACAATGTTATTATTTAAGCTTATAATGCAAGTGTTTGCCAATAATTTTATGATGAAGCCCTTATCACAAAGCTGACTGATGATGAGCAAGTTATGTTTTAGTCCATCTACAAGCAAAACATTTTCAATCAAAAGGTTCTTGGAACTTCTGATTATACATGGGCCCATCACTTTCATGGTGGTGTTATCTCCAAGAGAAACCTTTCCTCCTATCCTGGTCTCCAGCAAAATGAATTGATTAGCATCTCCAGTCATATATCGTGAGCATCCGCTGTTCATGTACCACATGCTCTCACAAGGTCTTTTGTGAGAGTTTGCCTCTTCTTGATTAGATTAACTAAGATGATCACCCATTTAGCATAAATTTATTATCTCCTCTTCAGCTTCAGTCTCAGATGAGTCAAATGCAGAATCTATCCAGAAAGCTTTTTGGTACTGCTTCTTATCCTTCCTGTATTTAGGTTTCTCCTCACCCTTCTTCTTGTATGGGTGCTCCTTAAATGTAGGACAATCAGCAATATAATAAGTGATCCAAGTACATTATCAATATAATAAGTATTTAAATCTTTAGATTCAATAATTGTAGTAATCTTAGCATCAAAAGAAGAAGGCAAGCATCTTAAAATTTTATTTACCCTTTCATAATTAGTTAGCTCTCTTCCTAAAGCATGCAATGAGGTAACAATTTGAGTAAACCTAGTATATATGTCAGAAATTGATTCATAAGGATTCATATGAAAAAGTTCATAATTATACAACAAAATATTCAAGCAAGATTGTTTAACTTCATTGGTTATTTCATAAGTTGCACACAATCTATCCTAAATTTTTTTACCAGCACACAAGTTGAAACATGCATATAATCTTCAAATTTCAAAGCACAGAAAAAATAGTTCAAGCATTTTGCATTAAGTTGTACTAAATCTCTTTCATCAAAAGTCCATTCAGTAAAAGGAAGTTCAGTTTTAATGCCATTAATTTCACAAGAAGGTGGTATATAACAAAGGTATGTGGATGCTTGTTAAAGAAGGTTATATAGACATGCATGTAATATATCACCTTCTGTGGATATTCTATTACACGACTACCAAGGTTATATAGACATACTCAAGAAATATTATCAAATAAAGGTAGTCGTATAATAGAATATCCTTCTGTTGTATTATGATTACCAAAGTTAGCTATCGATTAAAATTCAAAAGTTTTTAAAAATTAGATTTTATTAATCCCTCTCTGATACCACTTGAAAGTGCTCTGATGGCACTTGGAAGTTCGATAGGGATGTTAAGACCTTATGAATTAGTCCCAAGGCTAACCAAGAGGGGGGTGAATTGGTATTTTAAAAATCTTTTGATCAAAACACAATCTTAAAATAAAAACCAAGATTCATCACAAAAATTGAAGTGCAAAAATTAAATGAGGAAGCAGTAATAAAAAATACAAAAATTTATAGCGGTTCGGTCGACACGACCTATGTCCACTCCCCGGAGGTGGCCTCTGAGTATTGCACTAAACTCAGTGTCTCTCCTTTTTCCCCAACAGCAAGGCGGAGAAGCCTTTACAAACCTCCTTTCCACCAACCCAGGTAAGGCAGAGAACCTAACTCCGTTTGCTTCCTCTAGAAGCAAGTAGAGAACCCAACTCCTTTTTCTTCCTTCTGAAGCAAGCAAAGAACCTTAATCAGATGTTGAAGTAGAACTCTGTAGAACTCCCAAGGATTTAAGGACGATGACTGGAGAAGACGACGATGGATCCTTGCTTGGAGCATCCTTTTTGAACCCCCTCAAAAACTCCCTCTCATAAGATCCTCTCTCTCTCTCTCTCTCTCCCTTGCTCTCCTCTTGGCTCTCTCAGGTCAGAACAATAACAAAAGATACCCTCATGGGTGATACAAGAGATCTTATATAGAAGAGCTTCAGAATAGCTCTTAATTTCAGCAAACCAACATTATCATCCAGGATGATATAAATATTATCATGTATAATTAGTGCAAATTAAGCTCAATTAGCCAGAACGATCTGGGTCGATCAGAAGAATTTTGTTCATATCATCCAGGCCAATAGAATATCGTCTTGTACGATTAGTACAAATCATTAAATATCATCAAGACAATCGCACTGAATGGATGTCTGGATGATGGAAAAATAGCTTGATCATCCAGGTTGATCTCAAGATCCTCCCGGACTATTAGTTCAAATATGTGAAAATCATCCAAAGCATCGCCCTGAATAGCAGCTGGCCGATGTTGATCATCCAGGAATAACTAAGGATTTTTGAACTGATCATCCTGGTCGATCCTGCGATCATCCAGGATGATATGATCGAGCAATCAAACCTTAATTGCTTTCCTTAAATACCAGATTAATTTCGACATAATTATGTTGCATCGTCAAGGACATTGGATGATATCCAAAAATAAAAAATACCTAAATAGATCTGGTGGCTGATTCTTTCTGATTTGAGCATATCAACTAGGCCGTTATAAATATCATCCAGGATGATGTGCTTAATGACTGCTACCTTAACCAGGATGCCCTAATTAGGGTTTTTATTTTTAGCTGATCGTCCAGCTTAATTTTTGGATCGTCCCAGACAATGTAAATAAAAACAAAAAACTCTAAATCATACAGAAAAAAAATCTCCCAAGTGTGTGTGTACAAGGTTACTTAGCATCAGGAACCACATAGTTTATAATAGACTCAAGAAAGAGAAAAGTTTTACAAACTGACTCAGACCTAGTCTATCCAATCTTGAGCTGGTTCAAATTGCACTTTGATATTGTGGACCTGAAATGTTAGTAGGCAAGGCAGTCGTAGAGAAACATAAATGTTTGCTATCATCAAAATTATATTCCCTAAAAAATAGATTAGCAATAGTCTCTAATATTTTCATGAGGGAATTTCATGAATTTAAGAACATTAATGGTCACTTCTTGATCTTAAATTCTTATAGTTAATTCCCCTTTTTGAACATCAATCATAACTTTCCTTATTACTAAGAAAGATCTCTTCAAAAAAATTTGTATCTTCTTGTCCTCTTACATGTCTAAGATAATAAAATTAACAGGGGAAATAAACTTATATATCTTAGCAAGGACATCTTCTACCACCCCCTTAGGATAAGAGAAAGATCTATTAATAATATAAAGGGTGATAGTGGTGGGTTAAACCTCTCCTACATCTAATCTTTTGAAAATGGATAAGGGCATAAGATTGATGGTAGATCCTAAATCACACAAATCTCTACCACAAAATTTATCTCATATTATCTTGGGAAAGGTGTAGCAACCCAGGTCTTTCAATTTTTTTGTATGTTTTTTTTTTGAATAATTGCCTTACAGTTCTCAGTTAAAGCTATAGTTTTAAACTCTCCTAACTTCCTTTTCTTATTAAGAATTTCCTTCATGAATTTCACATAAGTGCGCATCTACTCTAAGGATTCAGAGAAGGGTATGTCGATGGCTAATCTTTTAAACACTTCCAATATCATAGAGAATTGATCTTTTAATTTTTTTATCAACTTTTGGGGAAAAGCTGGTGGTGGTCTCTTGGAAACCTTCCTAAGGGGTCTGTCAATTTCTTTGATGGATTCAGATTGTTGAGTAGGAAGTTCAACTTTGTCAAGATCTTCTACACAATTTTCCTTTTAAGGTTGATCATTGATCGTAAAAGGGTCTTCCAAATCTTTTCCATTCCTAAGCTAGATATTATTGCATTACTCCTCAAATTTCTAATTATTGATCAAACTAGTAAGTTTCCCTTTCTAATTTTCTATTTCCCTAATAGTTAAAGGTTAAACCTATAATTGAATTCCTATTTGCATTACAATCTTTTCCAAAAGTGCCTTCCTATTCCAAAATTGATTTCTTTGATCAAGACTTGAAGGGAAATGCTACAATTATAGGTGCTGCAATGCTTGAATGAATAAATCTCTCCCAACTTTTATAAATAGTATCTCTTTAAACTAGGCAAAAGATCTGATATCATTCCTAAGCTTGATGATTTTTTTTAGATGAAAAATACTTAGCTAAAGATTTATGTACAAACTCATTCCAAGTGGTTATAGAGCCTAAGGGCAAGGAATTCAACCACATTTTAGTTTTGTCTCTTAGAGAAAATTGAAACAATCAAAGTCTAGTAACATCATCACTGAAACCATTATACTTAAATTCTACACAAACTTTTAAGAAGCTAGTTAAATATATCTTAGGATCCTCAATAGGAGTTCTTTGAAAATAGGAATTTTGAATCACCTGAGTTATGGCGAGTTTTACTTCATAGTTATTAGCTTGGATAGTAGTTCTATTCATACTCTAATTGATTCCTTCTACTATAGGGTTTTCATACTATCTAAGGGGTCTATGATGGTAATGATCTTAAACATATTCACACATCTCTAAAATCTTTTTATTTTTTCAAGAAGCTAGCTAAGTATATCATAGGATCCTCAACAGGAGTTCTCTAAAAATAGGAATTTTGAATCACCTGAGTTATGGTGGGTTTTACTTCATAGTTATTAGCATGGATAGTAGTTATACTGATACTCTAATGGATTCCTTCTACTATAGGGTTTTCATACTCTCAAAGGTGTCTGTAATGGTCATGATCTTGAACTGATTCACACATCTCTAAAATCTTTTTATTTTTTCAAATTTTTGTAAGGGTCTTTCTATCTTAGAATTAAACAATAAAGGCCCCTTACTAGATCTACTATGCATGCAACAACAAACTAAAAAGTAAATAACAAAAATTAAACAAATAATAATTTTTCATTTAAATTTTTTTTAAAAACAACTAAATAATAAAGATACAGGATACAATCAGGAATAATGCAATTAGTTTAAACTATAGTTTAAAATTGCAATGCACACATTACTTCGTTGGCAATAGCACCAAAACCTTGATGGGGGCTATGATGAGCTACACACAGAGCAAGAGTGCAGTATGAATATGATTATGTTTCCTTTGATATAAAAAATTAATGAAAGTCCACAAGATACACAACTATATGTGTCAATCAAGTAATAAAGTGATAAATAAGAGTGTCGATCCCACGAGAAAATTTCTACTTAATTATAATTAAACTACTACTTTTTAATATATATGCATGATTTATCCTACTAAATGAAAAGTGAGTATTTTTAAGTTTTTATCACTTAATGGAGACTTGTAAGAAAAGTAGATACTAATGTAAATAAAGTCTTTTATACAAATTAATATAAAATAATATAGTTTTCCTAGTGAGATTTAATTTTAAATTTGGATCAGAGCATATGCATTCCTATATCCTTATCAATCTTGTAGGGATGAAAATGGAGGTTTACGGCCTTCCTACAATTGTAATGCCTTCATAAAACCTAGAAGAACATCCTATATCTAAGTATGCCAACATTCCATTTTAATACTCTTATTTGTTCCAATATTCCTCCATTGAGGCGATATATCACACTAGATATTAATAATACACATGACCATTATATGTATAAAATTAAGAATAGAAGATATTGAAAATATATATAAACTAATTCAAGACACAAGAGTCTACATTAGTATTTTCTATATGTTTACATTATTAGCCCAAAACTCAAAGATTTAACCATACATGGATAACATAAAAAGCAAAATCAAATTCATTTAATTCATATAAGAAGAAGATATATGAGAATTAAATAAGATAAATGTCACTATAAAGGATCAATTAATATTCTCCACACTCATTCTTCCTCCAACAATAAAATTGCTAACACAAAATGGGCTAAGATTGTTAAATGAAAGTATTTACCCTCCTTGGCCTCCCTTCGAATTTACTCTAACGGGGGACTACAGAAAGACACTCAAAAGTATAAGAATCCACTAAAAATAATCGAACACCTGGATAAAAGAATTGAAAAATTATTTATAATAAGTGTAAAAATGGCCTTAGGCACAATCAAATGAACTCAAAGTGTTGGCAATAAGATGTTATCAAAAGAACTAGTGCCTCAGTACTGTTAGGCTTACTCTGTGGTCGCCCTATACTGGCCTGACACGATTAAAAGTTGAACTGATGTGTCTTTTGGTTGATTCAGCACAACTCCTTATTTTGGCAACTACTCTATTATGTTGTTGTAAAAGTCCAGCAGTGTGGTGCTCAAAAGTTTAATATGGTGTTGCAGCATCATGAAGTTCGGCGCACCATCATTCTATTTCATGGGATTGAAGTGTTGTGACACTAATTTATGGCACAACAATATTATGGAGTATTGACCTAGACTCCGCCAAGGTGTTGACTTTTCCTTAAATTCTGTAGTGATCGGTGTTATATTGTGTGATTTAGGTGTTGGGGTGTTGTAGATAAAAAAAATATAATGCAGAATCTACGAGCGCTGCAATATTGTTTCAAAACTTATAAATTTTTGCTTTCTCCTAAATATTTTATGCACAAATATAACTAAAATAACACATTTTTATTGAATTTTAATAAAATAAATAGTTCACAATTTACACTTAATAAAATCCCACCATCTTTTTGAATAATTTAGCTCCTATAAAGGTCACTCCGTAAATTGGACCAGTCTTGGAATTTCTACTAATACAACCCTCTAAACCCATCATCATTCCACCATAAACTCCTGAACACCTCTCTATATATTAAATTAAAGATTCATAGCCTTTTGTAGCAATTAATCTCACTAAAAGTCTACCCACCACCATCATCTAAGGTATCAAAGTGAATAAGGGAAGAATACATCTAGTCAAGATTTTTGGGCAATTAAGAAGAATTTCTTATAGAGGAATTACCCCAAAAGATTGAGAGTTACTCAAAGAAATTTGATGTTATTAAATCCATTTTATGATTGATTTATTTCATATTAATACATTGTATATATATAGTATATTATTTTATATATCTATGGTATATGTATGATATGTAATTAATGAGCTCTATTATAAAGGATGTTCAACATCTTTGTATGAACCAACCCATAAACTTTTATCATGTGTGAAAATCCTAGTAAAGGCGTGATTCACCTTAAAAAAATAAAAATATTACCTTGATGCTTATAAAACTTTATATAACATTCTGTAACTTTTGTTGTTATTTGCTTATGGTAAACCTAGCTGTTTATGTGTCAAAATTTGAATAATTTGCCATTTTAAGGGCTTAGGCTCATAGATCTTTGTATTATTTTCTTGAATTCAAATTACATGAATGAAAAAATATGTTTATAAAATTTAACATATTTGAAGTTAAAAAGAACTTTACAAAATGGCCTAAAATACCTAAGGTGAGCTTGAGACGTAAAAGGTCTTTGTACCCCCCTCTTCACCTGAAAGTTTTTTCAACTTAAATTTATTTTATTTTTATATCTATTTTTTAACTTTATCTCTCTATATAATCTCTCTCTTCATATTTAAAAAGAAAGTCATGTAATGGTACCTAAATTAATTTCTTAATATTAGAGTGAAAGCTTAACCAAGATTATATATTCCTTAGATATTAGGATTCATGAATATAATATTAAAACCAAAAAACTATTTAAGGAGACTAAAATTCAGATAAAGGACAAATAGATTAAATGCAATCTATTTTGAGTCATCTACATATTAATAGAAATCATGTCCTATGCTCTGCCCAAAATCATAATACACCTTTAGAAGATGATTATTTCTTAAACTACACATATCACCAACCAAATATAAGAGGATCCAACCTTATAAATGGTGGCAGGAGAGATCATCCTCATAAGAGTTCTGATGATTTTAATGATTCCTCTAGAAGAGTTAAAGTTTAAGCTCCCACCTGTGATGGTACTCATGACCCCAATAGGTTCTTAGACTAATTAGTCTAATGGATGACTTCTTTGACTAGTATAATATAGATTATTACCAAAGAGTTTCTTTTACTAAAATGAAATTAACTAGACATGTTAAGATTGATTGGGCTAATACTTTAGCAAAAGAATAAAGGTCAGGAAGGAGCACTCTTAGCTGGATAAAAATAAAGGATATGTTAAAAATCAACTATTCACCTAGGTGCCATTATAAAAAAATACATGGAAAGTTATTAACTCTAAGGCAAGATAGTGTTTTTAACTAAATATTTGAATACTTTTGAAGCTTCAATTTTTAGGACTAATTGTGCTAATAATGATTGGTAACTATCCAATAAATTTGTCACTATACTTAGGATAAATATTAGGAATGAAGTAGAGTTATTTGATCCCCAAACTTTAGAATAAGCAATTTATTATGCTTTACTAGTAGAAAATCAAAATAAACCTGCTTGTTTTTCAAGTTCAAAAGGAAAATCCTCCTCTATTTCATCCCATAAGTCCACTGTAAGAACCATGCCACCTATTGGCCCAACCAATTTGCCAAAAGTTCTTACTGATGAGAGTTCTAAAATAAGAAAGTCATTTTATTTAAATGTCATAAAAATGGTCATATGTAAAACTAATGCAAAGCCCAAATTCTTTTGTTAAATGAAAATGAGACTCCTATAGATGATAACCTAGAAGAAGTATATGATGATACACATGTATCTAACAAGGAGTTAGTACAAATAGGTGACCCCCAAATAAATGTGATGTGATTGCTAATTGTAACAAAAATAAAATAAAGGACTAGAGAAGGAAGAATATTTTTTGTATGTGTGTTATGTGTAATAAGAAATGGTATATATTAGTTAAAGATAGATGAAGTGCAAGGAATTTCATCACAACTCACACTGTTACTAGCGCCAATCTCAATATTGAACCACACCTTGGGCCTTTTCAAGATAGTTGGGTCAACAATACATCTTTGCTAATTGTTTCCATCAAAATTTATATTTATAAAGATCAAGTTTGGTGTGATGTACTTCCCATGGATGTTCCTCATATTTTATTAGGCAGAACATGGTTGTATGACTTAAATGTCACCAACTATGTTAGAAAAAATACATATATTTTTAAACATAATAAAAAACCATCAAACTCCTACCATTTAAACCTGTGGAGAATATACCCATCATATCTCATAAAAAAAATTGTAAAATATAACCCAAAACTAATCATAATAAGGGAGATAAACTCCAACTCTATGTTATAGGAAACCCTACTATTAGGCCATTCTAGTACCATTATTTTACCTACTTCTATAATTTCAATGAAAAAAATTTATAAGATCTAAAACCATTTAAAAGTAATTTATTAATTTGACCTACCTACACTTGTTATTTGTGAAAGAAGTAATACTTTATTCTAAGGAAATTAACATACCTAATGTAGTCACTCCTGTTCTTTATAGGTTTTGGTGATGTTGTACATAATGCATTACCCATTTTTACTTCTATTTAGCATTCCATTGATCTAGTCTTAGGTTCCTAGCTTCCCAATCTCCCTCATTATTAGATGATCCTGCTAAATATACTAAGATTAAAAGACAAGTTGAGGACTTTGCTTAAGAAAGGTTTTATACAAAAAAAAGTCTTAGTCCATGTGCAGTTTAAGCCTTATTAACCCCTAAAAAAGATGGAAAATGAAGGATAGGTGTTGATAGTTATGCTATTAATAAAATTATTACTAAGTATAGATTTTATTTCCCTCAATTGGATGACATGTTCAATTTAACTTCAAAGGCTAACTTTTTTTCTTTTCTAAAATTGATTTAAAAAGTGGTTAGCACAAAATTAGGATTTTATTAGGAGATAAATATAAAACTAATTTTAAGACCCTGGTAGTCTCTATAAATGGTTAGTGATGCCATTTGGACTTTCAAATGCTCTTAGCACTTTCATAAGATTAATGAAAAATTGTTCTAAAACCCTTCATAGGAAAGATTTTAATTTTCTAGTTTGATGGTATCTCTTTTTTTAGCCCAAAATAGAAAGACCATTTGCAACACTTTAGAAAAGTTTTTGAAACTTTTAGAAAGGAACAATTGTGCATTAAACTAAAGAAATATTTCTTTCTACAAATTGAGATAATTCTCTTAGGATTCATTATTTCTACCACTGAAATCAAACTTGAGCCATCCAAAGTTCAAGTCATCCTAGATTGGCCCTCACCCAAAAGTTTCACAGATGTTAGGAGATCTCATGGCTTAACCACTTTCTATAAATAATTAATCAAATATTTTAGTGCCATTGTAGCTCCAATCACTATAACAATAATAACAATAATCTTGTATCATACTATGTGGGGTGACTACATAAATCCTTTTTCTCCATTGTGTCCTATTAAGAGTAAAATTCTTATTTAAAACTAATAAAAAAATCATATCTGAAAATTTCCACCTAAATAATTTTAAGTTTACCTCTACCTTTATTAATGTAGGCCAAATCTAATACATCTACTCTCCTTACCAGGTCAACGGAAGGGTGACATTTGATGTAACAAAACCATCTAAGGCGGCTCTCTCCGAACTTATCTACCATTAAAGCTACTCTAACCTTTTCACATATATAATCATTTTGCATTCTATATCTAAACATGAAGCCTCTTATCCATTTTAGTATTCTCATCTCTACAACACATAACTTAAGTTTATGCTTCTCTTTTAATGGCGAATATTTTGTGTCATAAAGCATTGTAGGTTTCACTACCATCTCATAGAATTTTCTCATAAGTTTGAGGGGTATTTTTCTATCACACAAAAAATTGATGCATTCCTCCGTTTCAACCATAAAACTTGAATTCTACTAATAATATACCCCATCTATTTCACCATTTCAAACCAAATCCTTTAGACTTTAAGATTGACCTCAATAGTTCATGTTTACCTTTAACTCCCTTTATAGTCTTATAAATAAGAAGAATATCATTAGTAAAATGCATACTCTAGGGTACATCCTCTTATTAATATACAAAAAGAAAATCTAAGGCTAGAGCAAAAGGATATGGACTTAAAGCTGATCCTTGATGTAATCTAACTAAAGTAGGAAAATACTTGCTAAAACCACTTTGTGTTTGAACATAAGCAACATCTCCTATATACATATCCTTAATGACTTAAATATTAGAACTATTTACCCCTTTCTTTTCTAGAACACTTCTATTGGAATTAATGATATTCTTTCTCTAAATAATTAAATATCATATGTAGATCCTCCTTATTCTCGCTATACTTCTCCATCAAACTATCAATAAATATACAGCTTTCATAGTAGACCTATCCAGTATTAACCCAAATTGATTTTGAGAAAGATTAGTATCACATTGGTACATACGCTCAATAACTCTTTCCCATAGCTTTAAATTATAACACATTAACTTAATTCCTATATAATTCATGCACTCTTGGGCCTCGCCTTTGTTATTAAAAATAGGAATCAACACACTCTACTTATTTGGCATCTCCTTAGTCTTTAAAATAATATTGAAATTTTTTATAATTCAAGAAATTCCTTGATCTCCTAAGTATTTTCACACCTCTATTGGAAATCAATAGGTCCAATAGCTTTTCTATACTTCTTTTTTCTTTAAAGCCTTTCTAACTTTAGTTTTACTAAAATGTCGATATTTTTTTTTTAATTTTATCTAGTGTACTAAGGTTACTAAACTCAATCATATTCTCATAATATTCATTGAAAATCCTATCAAAATATCTCATCCACCTTTGTTGAATATCAACTTCTAATTAAAAACACTTTTTTATCTTCATCCTTAATGAACTTCACTAGAACTAAATTCTTACTTCTTATATCTCTTTGTTTGGCTAAACTATTCATATATATTTTTCCCATCTTGGTATCTAATCTATTATATAAACCATTAAAAACTAAATTCTTTGCATCACATATTTCTTTCTTAGACTTTTTATGGACTTCTTTATATCTTTCCCAACGTTCTGAGCTTTTACACCTAAACCAATTTTTGTAACCAAATTTTTTTTATTTTTAATCTATTATTACACATTTTGAATTCACCACCAACTATTTTTATTATTAAGAGCTTTTTTCTTTGATACTCCAAGCACATATTGTAAAATCTTAATATTTCTAGCTAATATTTCTCACATAACATTAGCTCCCTCATGCATAGTCAAAATCTTAAGATCATGGCATTGTAGCTCCAATCATTAACCTATTAAAATTGGATAAATTTTATTAGACCCCAACTACTAAAAAGTCCGTGTGTTAAATTAAAATTCTTATAACGTTTGCCCCAATCCTCAGGCTTCTAGATTTCTTTAAAGCTTTTGCAGTGACTTGTGATGAATTGGATTAGATGAATATTAAGTCAAGAAAATCATTATATAGGTTTCATTAGTGAAAAATGAAAGGAAAAAAGTTGAGAAATTCAACATATGATATAAAATTTAATGATATTATTTAATCTTTGAGATGTTAGCGACACTACCTTTTACATAAAAAAATTATTCTTAATTCAAATCATCATACCCTTAAGTTTATGAATACCCAATAAAAATTAACTCATAGGCATGCCAAATGGGCAGAGTTTCTTCAAGATTACGCCATCTTAAAACATAAATTTGAAGTTGAAAATAAACATGTTGATGCTTTGTCACGGGTATGTCTTAATTTTCATCTAATTTATTTTAAGCACATAAGAAAACTTTTAACCTTACAATAAATATTCTCAATAATTATGAGATATCTATACCAAGGAAAATAACTTTGCATCTCTAAATCATCTCTTAGGAAATTCCTAATTTTGAATTATATTTGGGAAGAATTAATAGTCATTTTGAGAATGAGAAAATAATATGTTTAATAGAAACTCAAAATTTTTTCTACACATTAATGAAATGTTTAAAAATTTGTGACCCAATGTTTAACTTGTAAGCAAGACAAAGCCACAACATAAATGTCTGCTCAATATATTGATTTGCCTGTTCTTGGCCTCTCAATAGATTTTGTCTTAGGATTGTATCGTACATCTTGAGGACATGATAACTTTTTTATAGTAGTTGATAAATTCTCTAAGATAGACATTTCCCATTGTGATAAAAAATCAATGATGCTTCTCATTGTTGACTTCATTTTTGTGTGAGGCTAATAATATCGAACCAAATTTAATCCTAAATCAATCTCAATTAGAAATCTCATTCAAAATCCAAAATAAAAAATCAAATGCTCAAATCAAAATCTACAACAATTTTTGGGAAAAATTCAAATCCTTCAATACCCTATCAAATGAACTTGGATTCATGATCAGTCAGTTGCATAAAGATTAGGCATGACCCTAGGGTCAACCATATCAATTTGGAAGCATTTCAAGCCTCCTAAACCTCAAAACTAAATTAATTTTCAACGGCTACAAAATCTTCATATATTTATAATCTATGCCACTGGAAAATGCATCTTATGGTAATTGATCTTGGAAGCCCTCCAAAAACCTTTGAACATGTCCATGAGCAATTTCATATTGGTTTGAACTTCTTTGGACCCTCGGTGGATCATGGTTGACCATAGTTAACCAATAAACCCTAAAATCACTAAAAAAATGAATTTCCTTTAAACTTTAATATGGCTTACTCAAACCAAGCTATGGAATCTCCTCTAATACATCTTATATATAAAATGGAGTGCACTGAATCAAACCCCAAGCTTTGGTCAATCTTGTTGACCAAGTTAACCCCTAGGTTGACCAAAACATACATATGAGATTTGAAAATTCAAAAAACTCATGATTTTCACCAAACCACTAAACCAAATTCCTAGAGATAGTCCATGAGGTCATAATTAGTTTCCTAAAAAAAATTCTAGCCCTTGGTCCCACCTGGTTTAGCCAATTAGGTTGAACCCATTGCACTAATAGGATTTTTCTTTAACCAATCTCTGCCCTTATAAAATTAAATTGTATAAACTACTCTAGTAGGTGTTAAATAACCCTATGTGCATGACCCAACAAGCCTAACCCATAGTTTGACCTAGGTCAACCAATTAGGTTGAACTAGGATCTCCAAAGCCCAAATTCAAGGACCTAAAGCTAACCCACCCAAATTGGCCAATGCAAGCTTTTCAAATAGGTTCTAGAAGCTCCTTTTCACCTACCCCAAGTAACCCATTGGTCTAATTTGGCTTCATATGCACAAAACTCAAAAAATCTACCTTTTTACATCACATGTCCTTTCATTATCCTTCACCTACAAAAAAGAAATGTCCCCCAAAAATCCTTGTCATATGGAAAACATCAGGGAAAGCTTTTAAATAAATCTTAGCCCTTGGTGAATGTCCCATTACTTGGATTAGGGATAAAAGGACAAAAATTATGGGAGAAAGATGATTCAAGCAATTCTTAAAAGTTCAAGTATGTTGTTAGACCTTATTGAACTGTCTCAAGGCTAACTAAGTGGGCGTGAATTGATAATTTTAAAAAAAAATTGGATTTTCAAAATCCATTTTTATAAAGATTAAATAATAATACTAAAATATGGAGTTGTGTAATAAAATGATTATCACAATAAATTTTTCAGCCATAAAATTTTAAAGCATATAAAAATAAAAATACTGAAAAAGTAAAGTGAACATAAGAACATCAAATTTATAGTGGTTTGGTCCAAACTAGACCTATGTCCACTCCCCGATGACTCCTTCTCCAGGTATTTCACAAAATCAAAGCGACTCTCATTTTGCCTTCACAGTAAGGCAGAGAAGCCCATACAAACTCTCTTCCATGAGCCCGATGTGGCAGAGTACCGACATCCTTTCTCACCCTCCTAGTGATGGCAGAGAACCTTTGTCCTTATTCACCCTCCTGGTGATGGAAAAGAACATTCGTCCTTTCTTACCCTAGTGGTGATGGCAGAGATCCTTCATCCTTTTCTACCCTCCTGGTGACAGCAGAGAACCTTCATCCTTTTTCACCCTCTTGGTGACGAATGAGAACCTTCATCCTTTTTCACCATCTTGTGGATGGTACAGTACCACAAAATATTGTTTAAGATCTTCTCTAAAAAGCCTCTAGTGGAGATGGGAAGAAATTTGAACAAGAAAAAAAAAAGATCCTCACTTTGTGAAAACTTATGAATCCCTCACAACTCCCCCTCACTTGTTCTCTCACACTTCACTCTCATAACCTCTCCCAAATACTCACACTCAATGGCCACTCTTAAGAGAAAATCATAGCAAAAGTTTTGAGTGTCAGATTTTTGGACTCTTATATAGAAAACACATGAAAAACCATCCAAATAATTGAAAATTACAAGTGAACTGACTTAATATCAAATAGTATGATCGAGGATCATTTGTATCATAAACTCTAAAACCTAAATCCTAAAACCTAAACCCTAAACAATTTAAAATTGAACCTATTTGTTTGGTACGATACTGTATGAACATTATTTCGTACTCTATTAGTTGTATATATGAACTGACATTATATTATACAAATATTTCAAAATTGATCTTATTCGTTTGGTATGATCCTGTATGAACCTTATTTCATACTATGTCAGTCATCTGTATGAACTAACATTGTACATTACGAACAGTTAACACAAATCATGCTTCATTTGGTACGAATGTGAACAACCCCATTTCATACTCTATCAGTCTTTTGTACGAGTTATCATTGTACAGTTCGAACAGTACAAAAATATAAGATTTGATTTGATTAACTTCATTTTGGAGGGAAAGAATATGACAAGTATTCCAGTACGATTGTAAATCATACAGAATGATTAGTTTTAAAATTTTAAGTTTTTACTCTCTCTCTCCCCTAATGTGTGTGTGTGTACGATTTTCCAATTACAATCACATTCTCTCAAACTCAAGAAAAAAAATTAAAAAAAAAAATTAATAGACTTTATTATATGAAACCCTAATATACTCTATCTTGAAGTCTTCAGTAGTCTGGAGTATAATTTTTCTGAAATATTAGTACACACAAACAACAAATAGAAAATGTCCAGTACACACTAGGAGAAATGATAAAATTAACATAACAACAATATTTTTTTATCATAAAAAAAAACACATTATCAAGTTGGATTCCTGAGTTGTAATAATTCTCTCTATTCATAGCCTTCTATTTCCTCATTCTTCTTCCTCTAAGTTCCAAACAACTCCTCAAGTTTCCCCATGCACTTTCCCATCCTTAAAGAACCTCCTCTAATTAAATAATTAAATAATTTATTAAAATTACCAAACTTTAAAAAATTATAAATAATTGTATGTTGCAGATCTGGACCCGAAAACTATAATTTTGATTATAATAAACATTATTGTTCCTTGACTATTATCAATCATGCATTTATATTTTTTGTGCCCAGCTCACTAATTTTTTGAGTCCACAAGTTCGCTTGGAACGTCAATCAGCTCAATATTAGGAAGTCTAGGATTGAGTCAGTCTATAATTTCTATTTTAATATATATTTTATATTTTCTTGAGTCAAATGTACATTTGTGGATCCTGAAACTAAGTAATATTGCACACGGATACTCAGTGAGAGAAATTAAGTGAGTTAAAGTTTTTTTATTTTTGATCATATCATATAGGATGATTTTAAATCATCCTGGACAATCAATCAAAAAATAAAAACCCTAATTAGGGCATCTGGGTCATGTAAACTTGCTTAAGCAAATCATCCTGGACGATTCTCCCATCATCTTGGATGATATGCTCAAATCCAAAATACTCAACCACTAAACTCATTTAGGTAAATTTTATTTTTAGAACTTTATTCTAATTATACAGGACGATCCCATATCGTCCTAGAAGATTCATTATAATCATGTCTAAATTAGTTAGGTGATTAAAGAAAGTAATTAAGGTTAGATTGATCGATTATATCATCTTAGACGATCACAGGATCGTCTTAGACAATTAGTAAGAAAAACATTAGTCTTCTTTTGAATCACCTGGATGTTTTAAACTATCTGTTGGACGATCAATTATATTTCTTCATCATCCAAATGTATCTCCTAGATGACCCAAACTATCTGCTGAATGATAATCACTGATTTTGAACTAATCATAAAGGATGATCCAAGCATTGTCCTAAATGATCAAGCATATTTTTTCATCATCCAAATTTATCTCTTGGACATCCAGAACCATCTGTTGGACGATAATGTATAATTTTAAACTAATTGATTGGATGATGTTCATATTATCTTGGACGATCAGAATAAACATTATATTATAATCGTACAGCAACCCCATATCGTCCTGGCTAGAAAGGATGAATTACACTAATCATATAGGATGATTTGTCAATCATCCCGGATGAACTTTAATGGAAAATTGAAAATTAGGGAAATTTTTAAGGCCTTTATAAGATCGCTTATTTGTTAATGAGCGAATCTTTTGTTATTGTCCTGACCTAAGAGAGCTTAGAGAATGAGAGGGAGAGCTTGGGAGAGAGAGAAAGGATCTTGTGAGTGGGAGTTTGTGAGGTGTTTACAAAGGTTGCTCCAAGAAAGGATTCAAGTCATCTTCTCCAATCATCATCCCTGGTTCCTTGGTGGCTCTAGAGAGGTATTCATTAGCACTAGATCAAGGTTCTATTCCTACTTCAGGAGGAAGCAAAAAAAGTTGGGGTTCTCTGTCTGCTTCAGGAGGAAGCAAAAGAAGAGACACTGTGGTTGTAGTACAATACCTGGAGGAGAAGCTCCGGGGAGTGGACATAGGTCAAGTTGACCGAACCACCATAAAATCTAATGTGTTCTTTCTGTATTTATTTATGCACTTTATTTTCTACATTTTTTATGTGGTTGATTGTATGGTTAAAATCTCTGATTTATTTTGTTAATTGCTTCTGAATCAAGGGTTGATTTTTTTTTTTAACTTTCAAAAAGTTTTTTCTATTTGCTTAAGAATTTTTTAAAACTACTAATTCACCCACCCTCTTGATTAGCCTCAGGTTAGTTCAGAAGGGCTTAACAACCCTAACAAAATTTCATTGTAGAAAACTCCAAATCACACAAACTAAAAGGCAATAGACTCATTTATGGGTCTAGTATTTATGAAAAATATAAAACTCATAGAAGTTAATGTAAATAAAAAATTCAACTTTTGGTCAAATTTAATTCATTAAAATAGACTGAACTTATAAAAATCATAACTAATTATATAAAAAAATCAAATGACAAATCTCAAAAGCATTGGTCTCATATCTAGGTATAGTAATTATGAAAAATATAAATCTCCATAAATCATTGTAAATCAAAAAATTCAAAATTTGGTCAATTGAAAAATTCATCAATTCAATAAATCTGGAAAATTCAGAATGTAATAAACTCAATGAATTAAATTTGATGAACATAAGAGAACAAAGAAATTGTCACTCCCTTAATAAAGTTTATAGGTTGAACTATCTCGAGTTGGGTGAAATATTAAGATAGATTGTTGGATATAGATATCTACATTAAACTCTCATGTCATAACCAAAATCCTCTTTGCATTGAAGTTGTTATTAAGAGAGGGGGAGATTATGTTGTTAGATTAGTGACCTTAAGATTTTGAGAGAAGGTTATGTTCCACAATATATTTAATACTATAAATATTGTATATAAATCCTGATTTTATTTCAAATGAACTAATTAAAAATTTCCTAGTGAAATCTAATCCATAAGTATACCCTATTTGCTTTACAATCCTAAGAATTTAATTATGTTTTCTTTCTTTTTTTTTTCAAATTTTCATGCCATTTCAATTGCTTGAACTTTATTAATATCAACTAATTTAAGTACTTGACTATTATAATCTCTGGTGCATGATTATCATTATTTATCATTTTATTACTTGTTTAATTGTATATTATTGCTTGTATGTTCATTATATAACAAAGAGACCTACATAAGTCACACACATGCACAGTTAGGCTCTTAAGCTTGGGATGGAAATACAGCTAAGGGTGTGTATATGATGCCCCTTACAAGAGCCTTAAATTTACCATATGCATATCCACTTTGGCTTTTGATCTAGGGTTAACATATGCTTGAGTATTATATTAGAGTTCTATGCATTACACTCTTTATAAGGGCCTTAACATATTTTCTCACACATACACTATAATACTAATGTAATGAGCTTATAACACTAATTTAGTTACTTTCTTAAGTCTATGTACAATATCGCCCATGCGAGCGCTACATATTCCGCTATTCATGTATCATAGCATTAATATCATGAACCAACACATGACAACTACTATAATTTTAGTTTTTAATGCAATGATTCTCTAAAAATCCTTACATTTCTTTCCTTCATAGACATCTTAATTTCTAAACCAAGTTTGGAATGTTCCAATCCAAGGGTCTATATAAAATGCTCTTTTAAAAATTCTTGCACACATCAATCATAAACACATATAAAATTCTCTTTTAAAAAATATATTATTAGCCATTAATGATTTATGACTTTATGGTCATTGCAATGTCGCTATATATCATCAATATGAAGTATATGGTATAGTTTTGAATCCATCGACTGACGTATTGCACCCTTACATTAGTCTTGTAGCCCAACAATCGAGTGTTGGGGGATAGATAATGTTGGTCTTATTGACCCTCTCTCTTCAAAGGATCAATGATTCATATTGGATGCAACTATTTACTTATCCAAATCGGTAGAAGTTACTCTGTAGTGAGAGGTCAAAGCTCACCATCCTCTATGTCTTCTAGGATATCATTGTATGCCTATTTGGAATTCCACATTTGACGAGAAGCATGTATAGGCACATCAGAACCACGAGTTGTATAAGCTGTGTATGATACAAGCTCATGACAAGCAAGAATATCCTAAAACTTTTGAGTAGGGTACATGGTCTTTTTCGGCCCACTACAAGGTGGAATGCATATTTGAGGTTACGTGAAAAGGGCCTTTTATGATGGAGAAAGTCTATTATGGCAGGTCTTATAAATTAATTAAAGTCAAATGTTTATAAAAAAAATAAACTATAAGTTTTAAAATTCTATTTATATGATTAAATGTTTTAAAAATAACATACCATCTCAAAATATGGATATGATATTCTAAAATTGATTTAAAATAAAAAATAGGATTTTCGAAAATATCTACATTTACAGAGACATTTTTTATATATTTATATAGACTTCTCATGCCTAACATGGATAAGATAAAATTTATTTTATTCACTTGTACAAGCTCTCCATAAAGCCCTTGTAATTAATTATATCTCAAGAGAAAAGATCTCCCAAAAAACACTCTTGATTATTTAAAATTTTAAATGGGTTTGGTTCTATTTAAAATAATTCATTCCACTATTTAATAGAAGAAGAGTAGAGAGCACCTGTTAAGAAGTTCATAAGTATTCCAAATTAATTTATGTTGGGCTTTGAAGTTTTGAATATTTGAATTCATTTCTCGAGTTATTTATGTTATTAAAAATTTGAGGCTTATATTTCATCAATAAAAGATTGAGAAAAGGCACATTAAGTGCTAAAATCATTTATTTTTGCTTTAAATCTAGATGCCATTGTTGTAAATTAGATATTTTGAATAATAGTATGATTTTGAGTTTTATTCCAATCTTGTAATCAAGAAGTGAATTTTAATTTTGATTTTGATTCATGTTTTATAATGAATGATTTTAGCACATTTTAATATAATAAAATATAAAATAGTATATGAATTCAAAAACAAAAATAAAATGTAAGGGAAAAAAAAAACTTATTATAGAAAGTCAAAGGTCAGTATCCTATCTAACATGTAATGTGTGCTCTATTATTTGTTAGTTCATTTCATTTTTTCAATTTTTAAATTATTCAATTAATTCCAAAGATGAATTCAATTTAAGTTTTGTATGCCTTAAATTTTTTTTTTTAATTGTAAATAATGTTCGGTTTCTTTTATTTTTTAGAATACTTAAAATATATAGAGATGATTTCAATTCAAATTTTATTTTAGGTTTAATGTAGTTACAACTTATTTAATTTATTATTCTATGTAATTTTATGAGTTCATAAAAATTATTTAATATTTTTACTTAATTATTAATAATTTTAAAAAGTTTTTAAGTTATTTAATTATTCTTTATTAAATCTAAAGTTTGTTAGCTCTTTGATGATGCCCAAAAATTTTGAACTTGCTTGTCTTAGAAAGATTAAGCGAACAAGAAACCCTTTTTTTTAATGAATTTCTGACCAATTATTATTGATGCGTGTAGTGCTAATTTAATGCAATGAGACATGACATTAATTCATTTGCAATTTTTACGCCTAACTGTTTTTTGGCAAGCACTAAGCATGAGGGCAAATTATTGCATCCGGTCACCGGACGCGAAAAATAAGTTCGGACATCCAATAAAAATTTGCCGCGTCACCTGTGCTTTTGACTGCGCTTTTGACTTGCGCTTTACCTGCGCTTTACTTGCGCTTTTTGACTTGCGCTTTACCTGCGCTTTACTTGCGCTTTACTTGCACTTAATTTAAAATAATATTTTATTAATATCCGGACCTATCTCCGCGTCCGGTGACCGGATGCAATAATTTGCCAAGCATGGGAGCCCTATATTCTGCTTCCTATCATAAATTGGTAGTTGAAGACCAAAATATTACATGACGGGTTTTCATATATATATATATATATATTGGGAAAAATTGTGGCTTAGCCATTTTCATTAATATAAACTAGTTACATGTAATGAAGAAAGAAAAAATAGCAGAGAAAAACCTTGCCAAAACCTACAAGGTCCAAAAATGGGGCAGAAACAAAATCCCCAAAGCAAATACTAGAGAAAGAAAAACAGTTTAGCAAAACAAAATTCTCAGAGAGAGAAAAATCCCAAAAAGCGAATGAGGAAAGAAACCAAAAACAGACAGAGGAAGACAATTAAGCCACAGGCTCAGGGTTTTCATATATTGACTAACACTTTTTTTTTTTTTTTTTGAGACTGCTAATTGCATTAAAATAAAAGTAACCTAATACAAATTACTAAGTGATAGAAAATATATCACTTTCCTCCTTTAACAAAGAGAAAAAAATAGGATGAACCTTATTACAATTCAATTCTTCCCACAAGAAATCACCTTTCAAAGCAAAGTTAGCACAAAAGTCGGCTAACTTATTACAATCTCTATTTGCAAAATGAAATAAAAAATTCCCAAAATCTTTAAGAAATGAAAAGTCTTCAAATCTGGCTTTATTAGGTAAAAGACCAAGTTTTGCAACCGAGTCTTGAAGATATTTGATAATGTTCAAATTATCTCCCTCTATAATAATTCCTTTAGCATCCAACATCCAATACTTGATTATCTTCTTCAACCGATGAAAAGCCAATAATTCCAAGCACTATCCCAATGCAAACATTTAAACCAAAAAGCCAACAAAAATCTCCCTCTATGGTCTCTAAATATACTACCGACCCCAGCATCATTAGAACGAAGTAAAGTTGCATCAATGTTGACTTTAATCCATCCAGGTGGAGGGGGGATGTCAAAAAGATGAAGTCAGCTTTGTAAGCTGGTTAGCACCCCAGTGATCTGAAAATAGATTACATTTAGATGAAATTGATGCAAAGTTAATAGCATTGGAAACAATGTCTCCCAATCCAAGCTCGTGTCCATCATGTATCACTTTATTTCTACTCTTCCATGAGTGAAAGACCAAAGAACAATATAGCATGGAAATGAAAGGATTCGTTTTAGATAACCTTCCCAGATTATCCAAACAATCATTCAAAGATGAAAAATATGGAATACGAATTCCCCATTGGTTCATCAAAGCAATCGCATGAGTTAACTTACAGCATTTGATAGCAACATGCTCTGTGTCTTCTACCATCCCACATCCGCTCAGGCACACATTATTATTCATCAATCTCCTATACAGTAAAAAATCTGTAGTGGGAATTGCATTCTTCAAAAGATGCCACCAAAATAAATCAATACGTGGGTTTAATTTAAGCTCCTTCAACCATTTCCAGCTATGTATCAGACTAGAGTACTTTGTAGCTGATCGGTGGGATAATGCAGCAAGTCAATTCCCATAAAAATTATTAATTAGTTCTAGCTCATCCTCCAAAAGCTTTGGATATATCCTAGTACGAATAATGACTTCAATCAAAGTTTTACCAAAAAACTTTTCTAGCTCTCCAAGATTCCAAGATCCATTAGCTATAAAATTCACCAAGGGTGGAAAATCTATATCCTCTACAGCGATGAACGTAGGCCACCTATTCAGGCTCCTGTCTAATATCCAAATATCATAAGAATATTCACAAAAGAACCAGTTCCAATCCTCCATCTTATGCATGGTTTAAGAGCATTTGCTTCACTTCACAATAACTTCCAAGTAGAGGAAGCATTCGGCCAGTGCACATCACTCCAAACATTCCTGCTATACTTTGCATATAGTGATTTATTAAGAATAGTTTTAGATATTTAAGAAAATTTCAAGCATACTTTGCTCTTAAAGGTCCCACCATAGAAACAACTGAGTAAATACCTCTTCCTCCATCATAAATCAGTTTACAAATTTCCTCCCAAGAACCAAAATGCAAACCATAACCTCCATCTTTCTTGTTCCATAAAAACTCCCTACACATCTTCTCAAAATTCTTAAAGGGACAAGGGATAAGGATACATAAAATAAAGGAATGGATAGAATAAATTATTTAACAAGCACTAATTTTCCAGGAAGTGAGATAAACTTGATGCTCCACACTTCCATTTTAGAAGCCAATTTCTCCAAGAGCTTTAAAAATTCTTAAGTAATCAACCCCCTTAAAGTAATCTTTATACTCAAGTAATGCATTTCATTAACTTCATTAAATCCCATTATTTTAGAAATAGCTCTTCTCTTGTTCCTTTCCACCGCCTTGCCAAAAAGAATTAGAGATTTGTAAACATTCACCTGTTGACCCGTCCACCGAAAATATTTTGAAATAATTTTCCTTAGTTTCCTTAATTGACCAACTTTAGCTTCCCAGAACATAAGAATATCATCAGCAAAAAGTAGATGAGAAATTTTAAGGGTCGAAGGAGCAACTTTCAAACCCAACTTCCTTCCCTTGGACAAAAAACCATTTGTAAGAAGTTGTGAACACAAGATGAACAAATAAGGTGAGAGCGGACATCCTTTTCTAAAACTGCTTTTAGCCTCAATCCACTTAGATCCAACCTCATTAATTTGGACTGAAAACACTGGATCCATCACACATTCCATTAATAGATTAGCAAATTTATTAGGAAAACCAAAATAGTTCAAAATTTGTCTAAGGGTATCTCATGCCATGCTATCATATGCTTGTTCCATGTCAGCATTAATATCAATTAGTCCTTTTTTAGATTTAGAAAATATAAATTTATGAAAAATTTCTTGTGCAAGAAGAACATGATTTAATAAAGTCCTTCCTCTAATAAAAGCCACTTGGACATCAGAAACCAAGTAATGAATCACCCTCGACAATCTATTTAAAAGTACTTTGGCGACAATCTTATAAATAGAAAGGCAAAGACTAATAGACCAAAAATTAGCAGGAGTTAAAGGAATACTTATTTTAGGAATAAAACCCACCATAGTCTCTTTCCCTTAGAGCACATCATACCTGAAGATAAGAATAGATGAATAGCACTCCAGACATCCGAACCAATCATTTTCCAATATGCTTTAATGAATGAGTAAGATATGCCATCAACACCAGGCGATATATTATTACCCAGATCTTTAATCACAGCCTCCACTTCTTCAAGCAAGAAATCAGCACTAAGGATATCACAATCCCTTTGACTTAATGTATTCATATTAGGTGGTCAACCATACAAACAGAAATCTCTAAACCTCCATTTTTTGTTGAAGAAATCCAAGAAAATATCCCTGATAGCTTCGGGATCCTCCACCATCAAGCCCATATCATTCCTCACTTGCTTAATATGATTTCCATTCCTGTGACCATTAGCAAATGCATTAAAAAACTTGAATTTGCATCACCTTCACCTATCCAATTTACCTTTGCCCTTTGTCTTCACCAAGTACTCAATCTAGCAAGAGTACAATTGAATTCATTGATCTTCGACCTGAAAAGAATAAGTTTATCCTGAGAAAAGTTTTGATCTTTCGATTCCTCTAACTGCAGCTCTTCAATTTCCATTTTCAACTTAACCTTCAACTCTTCTAAATTCTTATGTTTTGGTTTTCTCCAAAAGTATAAAGCTTTTAATGCCATTGAAAACTTTTTGTTCAAACTATCCCTAGCATTCCCACTTGTCCTCCGACCCCATGATCTAATCACCACCGAAGCTGCTGACGGGTAAGACAACCAAACATCTTCAAACCTCCAATTCCTCATGCTACAATTGGATTGAGTAAAAATCTTCAAAACAATGGGACAGTGGTCTGAAGCAACCCTTGCCAGGTGCCTAACTGAAGCCTGATGAATTTATTCCAATGCCTTGGAATTCAACAAACATCTATCTAGTCTTTCATGAATACGAGCAGTATCATTCTTGTTATTGCACCATGTATACTTAGGTCCAAGAATTCCAATATCATGTAAATCAGTCTTATTCATAAAACTTTTCATCTCCAATGGGCCTTTTGAAAAAGAAAATTTCTTTCTTCCTTTTTTGTCATCTTGAGAAAGGATGCAGTTGAAATCTCCCCCAACCACATATGGTATCTCAAACCTCGAATGTTGCTCCAAACAATCCCATAACCTTCTTCTACCATACATGTCTCTATTGCCATAGATAGTAGAAACCACCCATAATCCTTTATTAAAAATCTTTAGCTCTCCAACAACACATTGAGCAGACGCTTCCAACAAAGTAAACGAAGCCAAACAAGATCTCTATAAAACCAAGATACCTCCAGACATCCCACTAGATGGGAAAAGCAGGTAATCCCAACCTACTCCCATGAATTTATCGAAATCACCTCTAGAGATAGATGATATTTTTGTTTCAACAATACCAACAAATAGAATATCTCACTCCCTAACAAACTCTTTCAAATACAAGGAGGCCTTCTTCTTATTATTCCCCCTACAATTCCAAAAGGCTAATGAACTCATTTTGCCAAGAAGGGGGAAATGCCCCCACTCCGTTTTTTAGTCACGTTCATCTTGCTTTGCCTAGAGGATGAATTCAACTGCCCAAGAGACCTTAATTCTTTAGCAAGCATAGGTTTGTGTCCTCCAGCCACAACATTACCTAAGAAAACAAATCCATCACCTTTGGTATCCAACGGATCATCTTTGCTGAAAATAGCCAGCCATCCTTCTTAGCAAGATAAATATGATCAACCGACTCCACCAATTCACCTTCCTCCGCATCAGTTCTAGTATCATCATCAGTTTTGTTTAAAATAACATCTTCCTCATATATAGAATTCAAAACTTCATACCGATTTTCTTCCAATACTTTCAATTTAGGACAAGGGCAAAGTTTAATACCAGACAGTACAGGAACACCTTGAGCAAATTCCCCATCTTCATTAATTAGTCCCTCTTGAACAGGTTTCCCAGCAGCCTTCTTCAGTTCTTTCATGATTTTTTTTACATAACAGATCATTCTCTTCATTTAACTCAACAAAAGAAAAATCTGCTTCCAAAGGTTTTTCTGCATCTACAGAACTGAAATCCAAAGACTCATCTACATGAACATTTAAAACAACATCAGTAATATGGCTAATATTTTTATTTAGTTTATTAGGTTCATCCAGAACCTTCTCCCCATTCAAAGGCACAACCATGTCTCCCGTTTTTGTAGTTTTTCCCGGTTCAACAAGCATAACACTATCAACCCGTGCTTTAAAGACACCTTCAGACTTTCGAATAAATTTTTTCATCAGGAAACAAACCTTCCTTCTTCTATTTTTCCTATTATTGACCATTAACCAGGGCCCATAAGAAGAATCCTCCTTAATATCAATATCTTCATTTCTCTCCACAATTTTACTTTGTTCGGTCACCTTCCCCATATATTTATTAACTTCTCCATTTTTTAGCACATTGCAAGCATCAACCAAGTGTCCAATCTTTCCACACTTGAAGCAAAATGATGAAATTTTTTCATATTCCACTTTTTGGAAAAATCTTACATTCATTCCTTCCACCCAAACGTCCAATGGAAGTTGTTTATCAAGCTCGACTCAGACGCAAACTCTGGCAAACTCCCTTCTTCCCCATTGAAACATGTTACGATCAATCAAAAGAGGTTTACCAATCATAGAAGCTATTCTAGACACATTGATTTCATCCCAACAGTAGAGGGGGAGGTTCGGATCGAGATGAAAGTGCCTTAAGAGAATCAAGATTGAAACAAGGATTCCACCTATCAAGTCCAACAATATGACCATTCACGAACCAAGGCCCACCGGATAAGTCACTCTCCATTGATTCAGCAGTAAAAAAAGAACAGAGTAGCTAGCCCGAGCCAAGAACAGTCAAGTGAAACTTCGCAAATTGCAACCAATGACGCCTCAACTCCTCCGCTATCACTTGGATAGGAATAAATCTTCCAAAAACTTTCACAACAACTGATAATTGACGCTTCATCGAATTGGCATGAACGTTCGGTTCAAACAATTTGACCGCAAAACCATCATCCGAAAAGCAGAATTCGACATTCAACATATTAACCTTAATATAAGAACGCTTCGACCAAGGATTCCTAGAACTTTGTTTATTCATATCTTTAACTCCAACCTGAGGTTTCCTTTGAAGAAACAATCTCGGAAGCAATATCACAAATATTTGATGGACCAGCCGCATTCCCTTGAGTAAACAAAGCACCTTCAGCAACTAAAATAGATTTTGCATTAGCGAACAAATTAATGAAAAGCTTCATGTCAGATGAAGACGAATCCACATTCGTAATTCTACGAACACCAAGAGGAGTATTCGCATTAATATCTTCCATAATTTGCTTGCCTTTACCAACAACCGGTGGTCACGAATGGATATTAACATCAATTGGTTCTCTAATTACCAGAGGAAGATTTGTCCGAAAAGAATTCAAAGAAATCACAGGATGAAGTGGAACGACGGAGACAGACGAATTATCTGCATCAAGCATCGACTTCCGGCCGTCATTGGTGGCCGAAGGCCAATCCTCCATGTTCAACAGAAAACCCGCCAACTTGAAGACGAAGAAACAAATTTGAAAAACAATTCAAAATATCGGAGTTCCTCTCTCTAAGATTTTACAGGCTAACAAGATTTTACAGGCTGTTTGGCAACAAGATTTTACAGGCTATTGCTAAATCCTGTCCAACGGGCGTTAGAAGGTAGGTTCTGACCATAGGACATGGGCTAGGCTTGCAAGTGAAAGCAACACATTGGATAGTAATACTCGTATCATAGGCTTGCCAACTATATTAAAAAAAAAATCAAACTTGACAATAATTCATAAAATCAAACTTGCCAATATTTTTTTCTGAGCCCACATCAAAAAATAAGTAAAATGATTAAGAGGGTTCCTGCCACTACAATGGGAGATTATTTTGTGTGGACACCGGACGGGAGAATCGTCCGGTTCCGCGCTCAATACCGAGAGCGATATATTTTTTGGGGCGACGAGACGCGGTTTTATTGATCTTCGGAGGAATCCTGTTCCGCACGTAATAATTTTTCCACTATACGAGTGGGAGCAAGTGACAACAATTCATAAAAGCAAACTTGGTAATCAAAAGCATATTTACACCTATAAATAATCTTTCTAAACAAAAACCATCATTTGCAAATTCTTTGATGTTATTTCTGTTAAGAAAAAGGAGGAAAATTACATTCCATGAGAATAAGATGGCCTAATAAAGCATTAAGCTGCCTGACCCTCTCGGTATTGATACAAAAAATACAATATCTGCATGCCACACTGTTGATGTTAAAGAATGTACAAGTTGAAAAATAATCACTTTTCATGGTCATCATTTGAAGGATCAACCTTAATTATAAGAGGTTTGTGCAAGTCCACAGCAGGACACGATGCGATCGGTAGCTGAGGTGAGACCAAAAGGTTCTCCACATCTGGGTTCTCGGCCAAGGCCTTCTCCAAAGATGACTTGGCTACTTTTGTCACACACACCATAAGAATGGCTGCATTTGGAAAATAACAGGTCAAAAAAAAAAAAACGATCTTGAATAAAATCAGGGGAAAAAATAGCTAAAGGTATAGCTTATGAAAATAAAAAATGCTGATGGTATTTTTCATATTAATGTTTGATTTCATTAAAACTAATAGGTGATTAGAATTCCCATGTAGCATTTTTTTCATTAAAATTTCCTTAGCCGACTCCATTGAAAAATGGGAAGGAAATTTTATCAAACATTCTTGTGACTCACATGCATCACGAACAACAACATCAAATTTTTGTCTCACTACGTGGGGTTGGCACATGAATCCTTATTCTCCATTGTATTCTATTAAGAGTCAAATTCTCATATAAATCTAATAAAAAAATGACATTTTAATATTTTATAATCAAGTCTTTTTAGGTCTAACTTTGTCTTTTTTAATATAGGCCAGATCTAATACATCTACTCTCCTAATCAAATTATCAGAAGGCTAATATTTTATGTGATTAAATCATCTAAGACAACTCTATAATCTTATCAGTCATTGGAGGTACTCCAACTTTTCACATATATACTCAGTTTCCCATTCTGTACCCACATGTATGAATAACATATTATGAAGAATGGCACCATTTAACTCATTGTATTTCCTCAACACATTTTGATGTTAGTTGTTGCAGATTAAGAAATAGGATTATAATCAACTTCTGAAAAAAGAAAAAAAAAAAACCTAATCACTTATTAAATAGTTTTACAGATCCACATAGATTCACAATCAATTAACTTTGTTAAGAGAACTTGTAATTTTGCCCCTTAATGGCTAAAATTCCCATTAAAGGGGATAAGCCATGGAAGATAAACTACAAATTCTCTTAGTATACCTGGATTAGAATGTTATGAGAACATATAGCATCCACGAGTGTTTCTACAATCTTATTTTTCGAATAAGATGGCCATGCGCTGCCCAGATGGGGTCATTAAAGCATAAAAGGTATGGAAAACTCACCAGATACTAAGAAACCTGATATGATAAGTACCTGCATTCATTTAAACAAGAAAAATGTCAGTAGAACCAGATACATACACAGCTATGCTCATCATTTCTATAGTATTAAAAAAAGAAGAAGATGAAAACTATAAAGAATGAATCAAGCATTGTGAAGTATTAGTATGAATTTCCATATTGCAACAGCTTAAATAATAATTCAACGGAGCATTAGAGCAATTAAAGATTCAAAATTGCAGCTACAAAAATCGAGGAATCGTACAAGTTCAAAAAATCAAGTTATCATATTCTATAAAGAAAAGCTTGTCAAGATGTTATTTTAGCACATACTCCATTAAAATTCTACAAATCAATTTAAATGGGTATTCATGTCTGTGATAACTCCTCGAGCTTTTCCATGGAGTTTTCATTTTCCAACAATTATACCCTAAACAAAAAAGGTACATGCTTAAGAATCAAAAGAGTATTGCACGTCTTTAAAGAACGAAGGAATAATTTCACTTCCAAATAGATAGAAGACCAAATGATTAGGTTTTTACATATGGTTGCATATTACTAAACTGAACTAAACAAGCGCTAATTTAGCTGTCCTTTCTATGTTACTAACTTCAATTTTTACAAGTACAAAAAGAATAAATTGCAACATTTTCACCTGTCAAATGCACTTTGTAATCATAAAAATTTTGACCTTCGTATATATCTCATAATCGAGTTGATCAAACATAACAAAAATTATGAATGACAAAGTTGCACAAAACACTCAATTATCGCTAATTTACAAAAATGGAACAGGTTGCCGCATTTAGAATGCTGAAAATATCTAGAATTAATCCTTTGTATTGCCAATGTGGGCTCCAAAAACTTGCGCCCCGGCCTCTTCACTGCCCATTCCTTTTTTGGGGCGTCAAGGAGAGTTTTAATGAGTATGCTCCGAGGTAAATTTTCAAAAGGCTGATTGGGTTTTAGATAAGACATTACCCAATATTTTTCCCTCAATTTGCGAGGACTTTATGATCTAAGTTCAGGTTTTCTATAGGCTCCTATAGTTAATTACCTCTCCCGATAGCGAGATAGAACTTTCAATTAAAGCTAATCATCAAACAAATACGTAGTATCCGGTGTATAGTAGCAGCATGATTAAGGCATTTGAAAATTTAATGTTTAAAACTAGAAATTTACCATCTTGAACTCAAACTGAATAGTGGAGGGATGATGATTATAGACCCGATCAAGATCCCATGGTTCCGTCGTCCAGGGCCATCATAGTCCCTAGTCTACTTAATCAGAGAAAGTAGTCGACCCAGCCTAATAGAGGGATCCTTGTCGGCAGTCATGGGTTGCTTCGTACAATGGTACCTTATAAACATAGGATGAATACTTGTCTAAGGGGGCAAATTCGAATCTACCTTAGCTAACAGAGGGCTTTATGCCCTATCAATCATATCCTATTGATTTATTAGTTAAGGATTTGAAGCCGTTGGGGAACATACAAGCTCTGACAATAACCGTAATTTAATGATGTCATTTAATAGAAAAATCACCCGGTCAAAGGGTCCCGATCATTACTACTTATATGTGATGTTATTTGAGGGTAAACCACCGGTTAGAGAATACGTGGCACGTCCTTATTGGCAAGAGATTGATTGAGAATGAATCCTAGTGATATTCTCGATCAGATATTTCCCCTTTGTGAGTTGAAGTGATTTTCAAATTTGTCCACCCCAGCAAATCATTGCGGAGTGTGAATGAATTTTGTTTTAAATGTTTAGGTTTTTTATTTCAATTTTAAATACTTAAGTTTTAATAATTTTTGAGTTTTGAATTTTCATGGGAATTTGGGAGGCATTTTCAAATATTTGGGATCCCCTCGGGTTGAGATTTTTCATCAACACAGCCATCATCGAGGTAGGTATAAGCAATTTCATTTGATTGGTCGAGCCTTATCGACTTTATCTATTAGCCGACAAAAGATCAGTTTCGTAGCCAGATTTATGCCTTTATTAATAAACTTTTCTTGTTGTAGACCTTGAAGACCTGATATAAACGAATGAAGAAAAAAAATCCAGGTCAACGCCGCAACCGTTGTTTGATTATTTGAGCTGTGTCGAATGCTATCTAACATAACAAATATATAAAAATATGAATTTGCAAAAAACTGAAAAAGAAATGCTATCATAACATAACAAATATGAATTTGCAAATATATAAAAATTTACTATTTCTTATGTATCATTTGGGTATCTCACCTCGCTAGGAATTTATTCTCCAAGAATATCTTTCTTTCTTTTCCTTTTATAAACAACCTAAAGGATAAGGAATTTAATATAAAAATTCTTACCTTTAAATGAAACAATATGTTATGATACACTCAAATATATAGAAGTCTTTACCTCTACTAAATTTCTCCTCATTCACAATTTTCTCATCTCTACTTTCCTCTTCCTCCCTTCTTCCCTAATGGATTCAACAACTGATATAAATAAGATAACAACACCCAAACACTGCTTGCAGAAAACCTGAATTCCAGCAAACCTCCATTCAGGACACTCATAATTCAGCATATTTCTTAAAGATTTTAACAAAATTTCAGCGTTTACCTTTACTTCTTTCTTATCTTACTGCTTACCTTTCCAGCAATCCTTTTACTTTACACCAATAATACTTCTAAAAAAAATCTATTGTATAATTTTCAATTCTAGTCATATGACAATGAGGATGTCAAAGATATTAATCTTTCTTGAAGAGAACTATGACAATAGTTGAAGCCAGAATTATAATAAAATTTTATTTTACATTTATTGAGAGGTTTGATGGAGAAGTATAAAGAGAATGAGGATCTTCATATGATATTTATTGAATAAGAAGTGCTATGAAGAGTTTTAAAAAAGAAAGGGGTTAATAATGCTTATATTCAAGTCATTAAAGATATATATGCAAGAACTGTTACTTGTGTTCAAACACAAGGTGTTTTGACCAAATATTTTCCTATTCCAGTTGGATTACATCAAGGATTAGCCTTAAGCCCAAATCTATTTGCTTTAGTCATAGATGCTCTCACTAGACATTTGCAAGAGGTTGTACCTTGGTGTATACTTTTTGCTGATGATATTCTTCTTGATAAGACTAGAGAGGGAGTTGAAGGTAAACTTAAATTATGGAGGTCAATTGACACAGGATAGGAGGGGGCTCGACGACTCCTCGTCGACGATCCGGTGGTCGAGCTCCACAGCTGGCCTAACAAACGGAACTATGACCACCACCTGACAGAACGTCAAGATACAAAACAACTCCAAAAGGAATTTAAGAATCATAAACTAATCATCCTCCTATTATTCACTAATCAATTATTTTATACACAATTTGGGCCACAAGGTTGGCTACACCAACGGCAAGAAAAGAATAAAAGAAAATTACATATAACTGAAGTTTATGACAGAATCCAAAATGGGTGCAAACACAACTCCAGCGTCAGTCTACTAGGGTAAGAGGAACTTCAAGCTCTTAAGAAGATATCTGGTTGGCCATCATAAGGAGGTGGGTTTGGTTGGCTAAACTGGTCTGGATATTTTCACCAAGTGTCAATTTGCCTACCAATCTTCAATTTCTCAAGAGTAGCATAAGCTGATGGAATACTTGTGATGGTGAAAGCATCTGGGTCCATTTGTGTTTCTTTCAAAGTCCTCTCATTCATTAAATTTATAAGCTTTGTAATGAACTTGGCATCCTTGCTTGGTACTCCTACCTTTAGTTCAGTAACACCCTCACCAACACTTACAACAATTTTGGTGGCTTCGTGGTCGAAAATGCGAGGAAATAAGGGAGTCCGGTCCTTAGCCTCCCGAAGTACAGATCGGTGAGGCAAAGCGAAGCATACTTGATCTTAACCCTGACCTCCATTGCTTTAGGCGATGCCACCTCCACTTTCTCAGTCACTTTTGAAACATTGTGAGCGAATAGTTCCGGCTGGACATTTGGCGTGCTCTTATCATCATTATTCATAGGCGTATCAACACCAAGCACTCCGCCAAATATGTTGTCCTCATACACGTCATACACAGGCTCATAGTAGAGAGGCAAAGACGATGATTTCGGCAACGGATCTTCAAATCCATCAAAGCTGGACTCAATCAAGGGTGTCGTGGAAGACCGATGAGGTGGCCCTTCAAGCACTTCTTTTTAGGTGGAAACGATCTGATCATCTGAGATGCCCTCGTCATCGCATTGGTTTGTAAGGATGTACTTGGAACGAGGGATCTAAAAACCATCATGGGAGTATATTGCCCCGAAGTTGAACGCCATTAAAGTCCCGGGCAAGAGGGCTCAAGTCTTTCCTTTATTTAATTCTTGACAACCGTAGTTTGCGCAGGGCAATTGCTTGTAGGAGATCTTCAATTTCTGCTTCTTGAAGTGCTCGCTGCCGAGTTTGACAAGGCCACATCTTGCTCTGTTTAGCTGCTAATTTCTGGACCAAGAAATGGTTATTGGTGGCTAAAATATGCTGATAGCAGCTTCTTGATTTTTATGGGAGAAAATGTCAGCTCCCAAGTCTTCTTAGAAGGAATTTTGCACCATGTTAGTTTGTTGAAACGACACTTATTTGGCTAGTGCAGTTGATTGGAAAACATAGAAGAATCTTTGTGGCAGGTTGAATAGGTTTTGTGGAAACTGGAGGTTTTGTACTACAGCTTTTGGAGTGAATCTTGCTGGAGAAGAAGAGGTTCGACGGCAACAATAATAGATGGCGAAGACGAAGCCAGGTAAGAGGACCTTGATTCCGGAGTCGATCGGTGGTCGACCGCAATTCTACGGGGCCAACAAGTTCTTTTCTCTCCGATCAAAAAAAAAACTGTTGTTGCAAGAGGGTATGAATTCCTAAATCAAAAATTAGCTAAATCCTATCGTCAATGCCAGCAGCTTGTCGAAGAACGTCCCTAGCGTGAGATTGTGTCCGCCAGAACTCCTGTTTGTCCTAAGCTTTCACTCACACCGCAAGACTATGCGGACTGCCCTCTCTACACGAAGATCTGGTTTTCAAGAACGCATGATCTTGCCTTCAATCTATTACAATGACTTGTAATTGCACCGGACCGGAGGGGGCGACGACTCCTCGTTGACTATCCAGTGGTCGAGCTCCACGGCTGGCCTAACAAACGAAACTATGACCACCACCTGACAGAACGTCAAGATACAGAACAACTCCAAAAAGAATTTATGAATCATAAACTAATCATCCTCCTATTATTCACTAATCAGTTATTTATACACAGTTTGAGCCACAAGGTTGGCTACGCCAATGACAAGAAACAAATAAAAGAAAATTACAAATAACTGAAGTTTATAACAGAACCCGAAATGGGTTGCAAGCACAGCTCCGGCATCATCAACCATAGAGTCTAAAGGTTTTCAATGGAGTAAATCTAAAACCGAATATATGGAGTGTAATTTTAGTTGTAATAGATCTAGTGGGGGGATGATGACTTTGGGTGATCAAATAATTAATAAGAGTACACATTTTAGATATCTTGGATCACTTGTTCAGAGTGATGGTGAAATAGATGAGGATATTATTAGCATAATTCAAGTTGGATGGTTGAAGTGGAGGAATGTATCAGGCTTGTTGTGTGATAGAAAAGTCTCCCTTTTCTTTATGTTGCAGAATGTTGGTCATTAAAAGAGAAGCATAATATTAAGTTAGGTGTTGCAGAGATGAGGATGCTCAGATGGTTGAGTGGCTTTACCCCTTAGAGATAATATTCGAAATGAGCATATACATGAATGGGTTGGAGTAGCTCCAATGGAAGCTAAGATTAGATAGAGTCAACTTAGATGGTATCGTCACATAAAATAGAGGCCTTCCGATGATCTGGTTACATGAAAATCTGTAGTAATTTTTCAAGAATTACATATCCATAATAATGTATACAATGAACGAGTGTGTCCACAATGGCGCAGAATGATTTATTTCAATTTGAATGGATGATGCCTATATTGACTTTCTTAACTGTGGTAAATACTCAACTTTTATAAGATCATAGTTATACAACCATTTTATTGAGTTGCTGTAAACATGTTTCCCATGAATGTTGCTTCTCCAAGTAAATATTTATGATTATTTTAATTTTATGATTTTCCAAATTAATTAACCCATGATTAGTTAATGTGCATATTAATTTGATACTCTATTAAGTTTTAGGAAATATGAGTTATGACTTACGATTATTGAATTTTCAAATTTTGTTCATGAATATAATACTTGTTTTGAACATTTATGCTTGTTTAAAGTTTCTGTTCAGCAATCATTTCTTATTTCCCTATTTCAATGAACAAGCTTGCTTATATTATATGACTGCAACAAAGCTTGTTCACAAAAAGTTTATTATCTCGTTTAAAGCTAGTTTATTATTTTGTTTAATTAATTATTATTTAACTAGTGTCAAGTAATTCAATTTTTTTTTATTTTTATTAAATTACTTGTTCATTTAAAACTAAAAAATTATTTATTAAAATGACATCCAAGTTCTCTTCCAATCTTTAAGCTCGTTTGTTAGCTCATTTAAGTACAAGTTCAATTCATGTAAGTAAGCTTAGAACAAGCCAAGCTCAATTATAGAAAATTTTGAACAAGCTACGTATGAACAGATGTGAGATTTCGAGTGGAGCTCATGGTTTAAAATTGCGCAATATGAGGCTCGCCTTGAGGCCCGCCTTTGCGCAATTCCAGTAAAAAACGCCGCGATGCTTACGCCTCGAGATTTTTTTTATGAGGCTTGCGCCTCAACTTGATTGAGGCCCGCCTCGCCTCAACTGCATGAGGCTTACGCCTCACGCTATATATATTAAAACTTACATAAATCTTGAAGTAAATGCCCGACATTAGACTCTATATGAGAGGAGGAAGGGGAAAGAGCAATTCACTATAATGATGATTCAAATGAAGAAACCCTTAGTGATGACAGTGCTGATGACTTGTGAGTTCTTATGTAATATGTCATTGCTATTTATTTTTGCAAATTAAAATTATATGTTAATGAAAAGAATATTGGGATTTGGGAAAGATAGAATTTTGAGTTGAACTATATTTCATGTTGTCTTATTATTGAGATATTTTGATTTCACTTCATATCTTATGCTTTTTTATGTTTTATATTATTCACTCATTATTATAAAAAAAAAATTATCATTTTATGTTTACGCAATCTTTTGATTTTGAGGCTTACGCCTTGCCTCACGAATGAAAAACGCCTCAATATCCTAATACGCAGTTTTAAACATTGGTGGAGCTCAAGCCAAACTTGAACAGCTTGTAGTACGACCAAGACATATCCAATCTCCAGTGTGCTCAGCTCAGCTTGGCTTGATATGTTCCTAAACACATGCATTTTTCTATTTACATAAAAGTAACTATGTCTATGCATATTTTTGGCTGACCAAAGGAATAAATAATGTGAGATTTCTGATTCTAAAATCTAGCAATGGAGCAACTAGAAGACAATAAGATAAACGAATATAGTTCATCCCACATGGAGATCAAAACCAATCGTCCTGAGTATTGGAAGTTGGTATCAAAACATCAACTAACATAATATTCTATTCCGTTAGAAAAATGAACAAGAAATTTACATTTTAGGACTAAAGATTTTTGTCATAAGTGCATAATTTCAAGGTTCTATTGAAAATGAATGAAAAGCACTTGCCAAAAGAAATAACTATCATATAAAAAAATAGACTATATTAATGGATGATTTTTCTCCCTAAAACCTAAAACTAAGCTGAATTATAAATGACAACGAAATCTTACCCATCTAGAAGGAGAGATTTTATTCCACCCGTGGGTCACATCAGTGAGGTCTTTTAGAGTTGTTCCAACATAAACAAGTGCCAGAGTGATTGGCTGTTAGGAAAAAAAAAAAACTTAACATCAGCTTCATAATTAAATGAATATTTTATAGCTACTGCACATAAAATCTTTTCGCACTGAAGATGGGCTGAATCTAATTTTGCTCAGTGGAACTGCGCTGAAGGAGAAAAGCCAAGTCAACATTTCAAGGAGGTTAGAATGGAAAGGGCGTAAAGAAAATGTGTAATCAAGTAATATATCAAGTAATATAAGCTGCAGTAAGACTCAGCCCCATGATAAAACAAACAGTTTTTTTAAATAATCTTAATCGTTTTTGTTTTAAAAGCATCTGAATAAGCATATATAATTCACATAGCCAAATATGATAAGCTATTTATGCATATGAAAATCAACTAAACATCATAATAAAGCATAAAGAAAACCATCATTTTGTAAAACCAGAATACTTGAGAGGGTGATGATGTTCTATCCAAGTATAATAAGTTGCTCTCCACCACCAACCCACAACTCCAATTTGCTTCTTTGTGGGAAAGGCATGGGCAGGTTTCCAATAATAAGCAAATCATACTAAGCCACGATTAAAAAGGCGTTCAAGGCGGACGCCTCGAGGCGCGCCTCGAATCGAGGCGGAGGTCGGGCGAACTGAGGCTTAAGCCTCGAACGTCCGGGCGAGGCTTACGCTTTTTTCCACGGAGGCGTACGCCTCAATACCTAAGGCGCCGAGGCGCATCGAGGCAGCGCCTCGAAAGGGAGAAGGTTACCTTCAAAGCCAGCGAACACGAAGGGAAAGTCGTTGAAGGAGCGCAGTCGAACAGCCACAAAGGAGCCAAAGAAGCGACGCGTGTAATCTCTACACCTCCTTTGAAGCAACGAAGCCGAACAACAAGGACGAAAAGAGAAGATGAAAGGCAAACCCTAGACGCAGCTAAGTTATTATTGATTAACTTAATTAATATAATTTAAATATTAATAATTAAGCAAATTAATTAAATAATTAATAGTATAATTAGTGCATAAATTAATTGACTAATTAGTAATATAATTATTAATTAAATATTAATATAATTAGCCTAGTTAATATAAATTAAAATATATATTATTAAATATATAATTAATAGTATTAATAATAATTATTGAGTAGCTTGTACCGCTCAGTACATGCTCGGTACCGCTCAGTACATGCTCGGTACCGAGCAAGTATATGCTCGGTATTGAGCGGTACATGCTCGGTACTGAGCGGTACATGCTCGGTACTGAGCGGTAAATGCTCGGTACCACTAGGTACACGCTCGGTACCAAGCCAGTACCACTAGGTACATGCTCAATATTGCTCAGTACATGCTCGGTACCGAGCCAGTACCACTCAGTACTAAGCGGTATATGCTCGGTACCGAGGCTTACGCCTCGATCCGCCTCGAGGCTTACGCCTCGCCTCACTTAGCCAAAACGTCTCGATTCCCGATTTCGCCTTTTAAAACGTTGATACTAAGTAAAACTATCATTTTTGGATGAATCAGTGAATACACAATAAAGGTGCCAAGCAACTGTATAACATTTTTTTAAATGTTTTTTTTTTAAATCAAATGGAGTAACACATTTAATTTCAAATGGCTACTTATAGCAGGTTAAAATCAGTTTATGTTAACAGGTTTCCATCACTTTCTTTTCTCACGTGAATGTAGGTGTACAATAAAAGAAAATATGTGATACTTTACCGCTACATAAATTAAAAGTTCTTCCAAACACATCTTGCGTGTTCCGTGCCACCTTATTACATTGAAGGAATGAGAAACTTGGTTGTGCTAACTTGGTAAAACCAGACAAGCCACTTGAGTTTTCAACCAGACAAAGCATGATGTTCCAAAATATCATAAAGAAAAATTTGTCAATTAATACCATATATTAACAATTTGAAAGTCAACGCAATCCTTTAGCTAGCATGAAAAAGAAAAAAAAAAGGTATACCATCATTCCAAGCCATGAAGCCATAATGTACTCCCAAATGCCAACTGGAGTAACAGACAGGAGGTAATTTAACATATTGAATGGAAGTAAAGGAACAAGCCGAAGCAGAAAAATAATCTGCAAATGGTAAAGTGAAATGTAAATCAGCATATTAAATGGTAAGTAATTTTAGCATAACCTTTCGCAGAAGCCAAAATAAAATCAATTCCACTGAACATAAATGGTCATTCTGAAATAAAGATATATTGTGTTGGCAATAAAACATGCACATTCCAGATTGCATGATACACAACAAATAGGTCGAACAGAGCATAAAATTAATATCAGCAAGCAACTGTTTGCACCTATAAGTGATGCAGTACAACCCAAGAATCAAGTTAAACAAGCATGCAAAAGTCCAATTGGCCATAGACCAACTAACGACCACAATAGGGCCGACTTCAAAGACCCTATGGAAATTGTTGGATTCCCCTCATATGTCTTCATTTGCCTATCACCCTCAAATTAATGGTCAAACTAGGATAGGAAATAAAATTCTAGGATCTAGTACGATGTCAAGTTAAAAAAAGAATTGAAATCAGAATATTTCTACTAACAACAAAACTATATCTAAATATATAGACAATAAACATTTTAAGATTGTTCAAGAAAGAACAAACAAAAAAGCCTATAAATCTTTGCCTCTAGCACTGTGTATATATTCTAATTTTAATGCATCATTTGCACAATATATTATATAAATGATTATCTATTGAGGTTAGAAACCATCGTAAATTTCAAAATATGAAATCTTAAGACATTGTTATAACAATAACAACAACATCAAGCCATTGTCCAACTACGTGAAGTCGGCTACATGAATCTTTTTTCTCCATTGTGTCCTGTTAAAAGTCAAATTCTCGTTTAAATCTAATAAAGAAAGATCATTTCTAATATTTTCTAACCAAGTCTTTTTAGGTCTACCTCTACCTTTCTTAACATAAGTCAAATCTAATACCTCTATTTTCCTAACCGGGCCATCAGAAGGCCGCTGTTTTATGTGACCAAACCATCTAAAGATGACTCTCTCTAATCTAATCTTCCACTGGAGCTACTCCAACCTTTTCACGTATATGCTCATTTCGTATCCTATCTCTAAGGGTAAAGCCACTCATCCAACTGAGCATCCTCATCTCTGCAACACTTAACTTAGTATTATGCTTCTCTTTTAATGGCCAACATTCGGCACCATAAAGCATTGCAAGTCTCACCACAATCTTATAAAACATTCCCTTAAGTTTGAGGGGGACTTTTCTATCACACAACAAGCCCGATGCATTCCTCCACTTCAACCATCCAACTTGAATTTGTTGATAATATCCCCATCTATTTCACCATCACTCTGAACAATAGATTCAAGATATCTAAAACGTGTACTCTTATTAATGACTTGATCATCCAAAGCCACAATCCCCTCACTAGGTCTATTGCTAATAAAATTACACTCCATATATTCAGTTGTAGATCTACTCAAGAAAAAACCATTAGACTCTAAGGTTGACCTCCATAATTCAAGTTTACCTTCAACTCCCTCTCTAGTCCTATCAACAAGAAGAATATCATCTGCAAAAAGCATGCACCAAGGTACATCCTCTTGCAAATGTTTAGTGAGAACATCCATGACTAAAGAAAAAAAGATATGGACTTAAGGCTGATCCTTGATGTAATCCAACCGAAATAGGAAAATACTTGGTCAAACCACCTTGTGTTTGAACACAAGTAATAACTCCTGCATATATATCTTTAATGATTTGAATAAAAGTGTTGGTAACTCCTTTCTTTTCTAGAATGCTCCATAGAACTTCTCTTGGAACTTCATCATATGCTTTCTCTAAATTAATAAATATCATATGTAGATCCTTCTTATTCTCTCTATATTTCTCCATCAAACCTCTCAGCAAATGTATGGCTTCCATAGTAAACCTACCTGGCATGAATCCAAATTGATTTTGAGAAACATTAGTATCACACAGCAACCTATGCTCCATAACTCGCTCTTATAGTTTTAAAGTATGACACATTAACTTAATTCCTCTATAATTCGCACAATCTTGTGCATCACCTTTTTTTAAAAAAATAGGAATTAACACACTCATTCTCCACTCATCTGACATCTTTTAAGTCATCAAAACAGTATTAAAAAGTTTAGTAAGCCAAGAAACTCCATCTCCTAAACATTTCCACACCTCTATTGGGATATCATCCGGTCCAACAGCTTTTCCACACTTCATTTTTTTAAAAGTCTCTCTAACTTAGGTTTTACTAATACGCCGATAGAAATAGAAATCTTTATTTTCATTTAGGGTGCTAAGACATAGTTAATATTAAGAAAATTTCTTGAGAGTACATATGACTGAATTTGTCAAGATTCATACACATCCTGAACACTGCAACAAAAACAACATCAAGCCATTATCCCACTACGTGGGGTCAACTACATGAATCTTTTTTCTCCATTGTGTCCTGTTGAGAGACAATTTCTCATTTAAATCTAATAAAGAAAGATCATTTCTAATATTTTCTAATCAAGTCTTTTTAGGTCTACCTTTACATTTCTTCACATAGGTCAAATCTAATATATCTACTCTCGCTAATGTTTTACATGACCCAACCATCTAAGGAGACTCTCTCTAATCTTATTTGTCACTGGAACTACTCCAACGGTCCAACCTTTTCCCAGATATGCTCATTTCATATCATGTCTCTAAGAGTAAGTCCACTCATCCACCTGAGCATCCTCATCTCAACAACCTTCAACTTAATATTGTGCTTCTCTTTTAATGGCCAATATTATGCGACATAAATCATTACAGGTCTCACCACCATCTTATAAAATTTTCCCTTAAGATTGAGTAGCACTTTTCTATCACACAGAAAACCCGAAGCATTCCTCCACTTCAACCATCCAACTTGAATTCTACTAATATATCCCCATCTATTTCACCGTCACTTTGTAGAATACACATCCTAAACACTCACAAAATAAAATATAATAAATTGCATGCAACGGTCGATGGTTCTTTCCAAGTAGGAAAATCTATTCTAACACTTTTGTTTTATATTTTTCTCTAGATGTATTTATAAGCCATAATTTCAACATTGAAGGTACATTGATTGCCTTGATGAAAAACAATCAAACCTCAATAATTGTTTGTTAATTCTTACATAGGAGAGATTTATATTACAAATGTTCAGCAATCATTATGTTTCTACATGCCTGCCATGTTGAGAGTGGCAGATGACATGATTCTAGGAAAAAAATGATGACTGGTAAAGCAATAAATCTCCCTCATAAGATATATGAATGGCGAATGATGAGCCCAACAAAAGCTAGTGCCTGATCTCTTGGATGACCACACGGATCCTAACTCTATAGAGAAGAGATCTTTGCATGTTGGGGAGTTCATGCAATACAAGCAACTAATCAATTCAAATCATTTTTGCCATAAGCCAATTATAATGAGCCAAACTAGACACAAAAATGCTGAATAATGCTTGTTCACATGCATTTCATTTTGTTTCTATTTTTTATAGAATTTCTATGTTTTTAATTTTATTAATTTAATTAATTTTAATTCTCTTAAGAATTTAACTCTTAACATAACACAATGGAGAAAAATGATTCATGTAGGCGACCCCTCGGATAAAGGCTTGTTGTTGTTGTTGTAATTAATTTTAATTACCCTCTCTAGTAATAATATATTTAAATTTAAATATTTTATTAGGATTAAATTTATTTTTAAATAAGATTGTTTTTTAACTCTGAATTTAAATTATTTAGTCTTACCCTTATGACGCAATTTTTATAAAATGAACTGACGATTTGTGTTCTAATTTGACAATTGATAAAGAAAATTATTTTGCAAGGCTAATTGAATTTTCTCTAGATCAAAAATTATATGCAGATCCTTCCAAGCATACAAAGTTTCTTCTTAGCCCTCCCATAAACAAATTTCACAAAAACTCAACCAAAAACTCATTTAATGTAACCAATAGCCACTAGATCATTGGCAGTATTCATTAATAATGATCCCTGGTCCTATTTATGACTGTAAAACTTAAAAGTGGTCTTGATAAAGCAACAAGTATAATTAAGGAAAAAACTTGAAAAATGAAACAAATAATCATGTCATATTTTGATGGGGCTTGATGTTACCAACAAATAAATAGGCATGTTTAAAAACTTCAACCAAAATTTGCATCATCATCAAGACCAGTATTAACTGTACCCAAACTAGTTAAGGTCAGCATTATGAATCCTCGTTCTTGTAACACAAATGAAGTATAATCATCAAACGACTCGATTATTTGAATGAAACTAAATTAATGAGAAAAATTACCAATGTCAAGCACATCCTTGGCATAAGTGCAAAGAAAATTACCATAGAATGCTTCACTTATTGAATTATGAAGGAGCACATGAAAGAATTTTCAGAGAAATTCGAATTATAAAATCTTAACTAAATCGAGCAATAATTCATGTACAACTTGTGAAAATTGACTAAGCTTTAAAAAGCCTCTCCATAACTTGTAGTTGCATCAACCAAAATTTTGGCATTGAAGCATCCATCTAATCATCAAGCAATAAGATTTACTATGTTATAATATAAGAAAACTATCACTCTTGGAAATATAAGAGGTTAGTGGCACCACTCTCACCAGTCACCAAACCATGGGGTTATCGACGCTTGAATCATCAAAATAACTTAAAAGCTCATTATGTATCCCAAATACTTCAAAGATTTTACAACAATGAGATTTTTATATAATCAGCACATACAACTCTAACATAAATTACTAGATAATCTTCAAAAATAAAATTAAAATTATAAGGATTAGCCTCCTTAGGATTTTTGCATTCTGGCAACTGAAGACTCACTTTCAATGCATACTGGAATGATTTTTCCATGTTCTCTTTCCTGAAAGAATACTCCTTGCTCAGCTTTTCATTGAGAGATAAGTCATTTGGATCTCCCAACCGCATTGTTTGCTTCAAATGATCCCCTCCATTAAGAAAAGCTCGAGGTTTTTAATTTCCTTCAAGCACCAATTTTGGTTGAGATTTGGGGTTGAATGGATTCTTTCCTTTGTTTTTATTATAAGAGGGTTATCTTCCCTTGTCCATATTATAAACTACCCACTTTTCTTTGTTGCCACATAAAGAAGGTGCATGCGCTTTGTCGCTTCTAGGTTCTAGAGCTTTACTTCTTTTAAACTTGCCAAACTCAACAAAGGTATTTACTGAGTCATTTGGCAATTTAGCATACCACTTGAAAGCAATTGACATAAAACTGCTAACGAACTGGTAAAATAGTAAAGCATCATTCCCCTCGGTGTTGTCACACGATGCTTTGAATTAGACTACATGCTGTTCAGATTATCGCTTCCATTGAATATGTTGAATTTGGGCACCGAATAACTCTTAGGGCATAGCACCTAACCATACTCAACCAATTAGGAGCAACCCTTGCTCACCAACTTTTCTACAAGTTTTGAAGGAAATGACAACCTTAATTTTCTCATTGATAATTGTATACAATTGGATGTGTCTGTGATATTCTAGGGGATAGTAAGGTGAATCAAGCGATCATTTTCATTTGCCTCTTCATCTGCAACCCGTACACCAGAAACTTGAGTTATTCCAGAGTTGGTGGATCAGCAAGAGCTCTTCTCATCACCTGATTATTAGTTAGCTAAACAAATACAAGATTAACAGGGATGCTCTTTTGCATCAGTTGCCTGATCATAGCCATCATTTCAGACATCTTTGCATTTAGCTACGAGAACTCTATATATTTTTCTTTCATTTGATGCTTTATCCGCCTATGCACTTGTGCCAACGTGATAGCGTTAGCAAGCTGGATAACTTTTTCTTCTTTATCCCATGAGGAGTTATGCATTCATTCTGATCAAACTACACTTTTTCTTCCTGATGGAATGTTGTTCCAATTGCAATAGATCCTAGTTCATGGTTTTGTCTGTCGAATATCATAGGGGGTGGCTTATCATTATGCCCCATCATATAGACTACCTCAACTTCCATGGTTTCATGGTATTTATCATTTTCTTCTTGTACCAGAACGACATTCAACTGAATTTTTGGTCTATGTGCAATTTGAAAATGTATCATCCCAAGATTATAGAGTTGGAAGGCAATGGAATCTTTTAGAGGACTCCCAAGAGTCTCAACCATAGTTTATGTTGTCATTGGGGACCTTCTTCGACACCCATAGTCGATAAATTTTATCATAAGCATACCTTTGGGAATACATACTAGATGTTGCACCCTTCTTCCTCTCAAAATTTTTTTTTTCTTTTTGGAGACTTTGGTCTCCAAACTTTCTTTCTCTTTTGTTGGGATCTTTTAAAAGTAAATTCTTGGACACGGGCTCCACGTGCCATGCATCGATGTTCACCATGCGGATCATGAAGTTTGAAGGGTGATGGATCCCTTAGAGAACTCTCCAGGGTGTCAACCATCGTATGTGTTGTAATTGGGGACCTTCTTCGACACCGATTATCGATAAATTTTAACATAAACAGATCTCTAGGAGTATGCAGGAGATATCATGCCCTTCTTTCTCTCAAAAAAAATTCTTTTTGAAGACACTGATCTCCAAACTTGTTTTCCCTTCCGTTTGGACCTTGTGGGCTCCGAAAATTCGGCCCCGACCTCCGCTCGCTTTTCTTATTCGGCGAGGGAGTTTTAACTGAATAAGTTCCGAGGTAAATTTTGGAAGGCAGATGGGTTTGTAGATAAGACACTACCCAGAGATTTCGCCCTCATTTTTGCGAGGACTTTATGATCTGAGTTCTGGTTTCCTATAGGCGCAAGCCCCTATAGTTAATTACCCCTCCCGATCACGAGAGAGAACTTTCGATTAAGGCTAGTCGTCAATCAGATACGTAGATGATACGAGTTATCTGGCATATAGTAGCAGCAATGGGTTTGGAAATTGGGCTTAGATTTGGGTATTTGGAAAGGTTTGGAAATTTGGAATTTGAAGGGTTGAGAGATTGATATTTAAAAATAGAAATTTCACCATCGTACACTTAAAGCGAATGGTGGGGGAATGGATGATGGGCCCGATCAAGATCCCATGGTTCCGTCGTCCCGGGCCATCGTGGTCCCTGGTCTACTTAGTCAGAGGAGGTAGTCGACCCAACCTGACAGAAGGATCCTTGTCGGCAGCCATGGGTTGCTTCGTCCAAGGGGACCTTGTAGACCTGGGGTGATGTTTGTCTAAGGGGACAAATTTAAATCCAATTAGCTAACAGAGGGCTTTGTGCCCCATCGATCATATCCTATTGATTCATATCTCAAGGATTTGACACCATTAAGGAGCGTATTGGCTTTAGCCATAACTGCTATCTGTGGTGCCATTTGGCGGCAAAACCACTCGGTTCAGAGGGCCCCGGGTCATAACCATTTACCTGCAGTGCCATTTGGCGGCGAAACTGCCGGTTAGAGGACACGTACCACGTCCTTATTGGTAAGAGATTGTTTGAGAATGGATCCTAGAGATATTTTCGACTAGGCATTTGGCTCTTTGTGAGCTAGAGTAAATTTTAATTTGTCCGCCTCTGCAAACTGTTGCGGAGGGCGGATGATTTTTGCTTTAAGTGTGTTGATGGATTGATTTCAAATTTTAAATATTTTTGGTAATTTGGGATTTTTTGATTTCGACTTTGTGGATTTTTGGAGTTTTACGGGATTTTTGGGTGGAGCTTTGAAATATTTGGGAAATATTTGGAAAATATTTGGATATTTGGGAGACATTTAAAAATGTTTGGGAACCCCTCCGGTTGAGATCTGCATTCAACACGGCCATCATCGGGGTGTTTGATGTCATTTCTCTTTATGGACTGAACCTTGTCATTCTGTCGGGCTGTCGACAGAGGATCGGGTTTCGTAGGCTTTATGCCCTTTGATAGTGAATTCTCATTGTTGTAGGCCTTGAAGACCTAATATGAATGTATTAAGACAAATATGACGGTCGCCACAACCGTATATTTGTCTATTGGTTCGAACCCTGTCAACTTCTATTGACCCGTATAGAAGGATCGAGTTCGAACTAGAATTCACTTGTCAACCCGCGCAGCATCCCTAGACGTCACGTGTGTACCAATAACACGCTCGCCGGGGCCCATGCGGGTTCTTGATTATTTTTACCCATTTTAGTGTACCTAGGTGTATACAAACTACGGTGCACGTGCATGGGTACTTTGAAAGTATTCGTAGTTGTGCAGATAATTATCCTTTTGAATACACAACATTGTATTTGAGAACATGTACACGCCTTATGTCCGCTAGTACGAGTGTTGCGGATCCGGTGGCGTGGCGTTATAATTGTGGACGCCTTCTGTCTGCTTGTATGAGTGTTACATATCCGGTGGCGTGGCGTAGCAGCTTCTGAATTGAATTGTTCGCTGCTTTATACAAGTAGACTGTCGTGCACTATTTGTTGATTTTTGTAGGCGGATCATAGTGCACTAACTAATCTCCTGCCTTTAGTCATAGGAGCTTACACTTATTGTGGTCTTTTGACATTCAGCTTGTATATGACATTTAATACATATGATGGGTCCTCCACAACGATCTGTAGATGGTTGTACTTGCTACAATTTAACTATCTTTGTCCGTGGAAAATTACTGCATTTGATCAGCACTGAATTGTTATTGATTGTAGGAGTGTCATTGTTCTTGCATCCTACCCACCTTTCATTGATCTCAGGTGGTCTGATGTATTTGCACTTGTTGTAGAGACAGAAATTTGATTACAACAAATGGATAGTACTCGTACACCTTGCAATTGTTCGTTGCTTGTCACTAGTATCGTGCATTGACTTTGTAGGGACTGTTGTATGAATGAGGACTCTCCTACATTTCCTTTTAGACAAAATATTAGTTGCACGACATAATGAGCTTTTGTAGTAACTCGTAGGAGTTCGTCTTTGGCACAATTCTTTTGTATTTTGCCTATGAGTGGTATGTTGAGTGTATGGTGGATCTACCATAATGACTTGTAGATATCCACACTTGATGTATTTTCTCCACCCTTTCTTACAACGAATCGGTATATTTTTGCTTGTGAGTATTACCATGTTCATTCACTGATTGATGATGATCGTAGGACAATACATCAAGGATCTCCTTTGTATTCATTGCATTCCTTTATGAATTTCTTCTTATAAATGACATGTAGTGTGGATAGTAGACTTATATAATTGATATTTGCTTGCAATCAACATCACATGCAAGTCCAGTTTAAGCTTGTATTTATTTCATTTGAGTTTGAGTTCTTGTAGTAATTTGTTGCAAGTCCAAGGTTGTTCAAATATTTTATAAGTCATTTTATTGTGCAAAATCCAAGTCCAAGTCCACAGAAATATGACTGAGTTCAAGTATAATTCAGGTTCCATATGAACCTCTTTCGTTCGTCGAGTCCCCTGCTGTTTTGCAAAGTTCGAGTCCATATTGTGCTTGATTCAAACCAAGTCCAAGTTGTTCATTTGATTCAAATCTTAAATTATGGTTCATTTAAGCTCCAATTTAGGTTCAAGTTAAGTCTTTGTAGCCTCTTGAGTTCAATCAAATTCAAGTCTTATGACTTCACATTTATTTGAGTTCAAGTATATTTAGTTTCTTTTGATTTGAGTTCTGAGCAAAGTCCCAAGTCCAGGTTGTTCAAATGTGTCCACATCTTTGTTCTCTTTGAGTTCAAAAAGGTCCGAGTGCAGCATTGTATTCACCCGAAATTTCAGCAGCCTTCCGGCGTCTCCCCCGTTTAGGGGAAAACTACGGAAAACTGGCCTATCCCACCACGCTAAGAAAAGCGTGTATGGTAGGTGCCCTCTTTCGAGGACACCGCGGCCGTATAAATTTGATCCCCCACCACGCTAAGAAAAGCGTGTATGGGTATTTTGAAAACATTTTGCAAGAACACATTTTTTTGTAAATATTTGCAAGAAAGGCAGTTATTTCCCCGCAAGCGGGTACTTATGGGTATCCCCGCTTCGTCGTGCGCATCGCACCGGGATCCCTTCCCACCACGCTAAGAAAAGCGTGTATAGGCGGGGTTTCCAAGGCGATACGAACATCAACGAGGGATTTCAAGTGATCACCCGATTCGTTGAGAGCATCGCGACTAACTTCCTCCCACCACGCTAAGAAAAGCGTGTATAGGTGGTCGTTTCATCTCGTCGCAAACATCGAAACGAGTTCTCAGAGTTTTAGGGTTTAGAATGATTATACCTTGGCGGTTTTGACGGCGTTGGCACGAGGCAAGAGCAAATAACCATAATTATTTATTTTTAATTATAACTAATTATAAATAATTAATTAACTAATTATAATTAATTAATAATTAATTATAATCTAAATTAATTACAAATAATTACTCATAATTATTTAAATAATTATAGTTAATGACTAATTAATTAAGATTAATTTATCATAATTATAATTAATCAATAATTAGTTATAATTGATAATTATAACTAATTAATAATAAATTACAATTAATAATTAATTCATATTAATTAATTATAATTAATAATTAAATATAAATACATAAAAGGATAATAATAATTAATTAATTATAATTAGTATAACTAATCATAATTAATAATTATTAATATTATAATAATAATAATAATAATAATAATAATAAAAATAATACAAAATACCCTATACCTAAGGGATCGGGTAGGAGGAGTTCGGGCAAGAGGGATGCTGCGGCTAAGGGAAGAGATCAGGCAAGGAGGCTCTGGCGTCGGCTTGAGGCTATGCTCGGTCGGGCTTGGCTTCAGACGAGATGGAGATGGCGTGAGGAGCTCAAAGGGGGGAACGGGATGAGCTCGGCAAGAGGAGGAGGTCGGGACTGTGGCTTTGGTCAGACAGGGAGGAGAGGAGCTCGGCTACAGGCGATGGTTTGGAGAGGAGGTCGGACGGCAGCAGAGGTAAGAAGCTCTTCCCTCTCTCTCTCTCTCTCTCTCTCTCTCTCTCTGCTTGGAGTTCGGCGGGTAAGAGCAGGTCGGCACAGAGAGAAGGGCGGCACAGTGGAGTTCTGTCGTGAGGTTGGAGTCGGAGCAGAAGCTGGAGTCGAGGGAGAGGAGTCGTGGGAGAGAGCGAATGGCGACGGGAGTTGGAGCTTTGGTTTGTGAAGGCAGAGAGTGGAGTTCGGGAGAGAGACGTGGAAGCAGAGAGAGCGGGGGAGCCTTGGTCGTGCGTGGGAATAGCGAGCGAAAGAAGAGGGGTTCTGGGTCAGTATTTAACGACGTCTGGGGTCGTTCGATCGAGGCGAGTCGCTGGTTTCCCGCGAGGAACGTCGGCTGGATTTACGGGAATAGACGCGAACGGCGCCGCGGGTATAGTGATTTTGACGGGATTTCTGGCTGAATTCGTGGATCCCTTGGATAAGGTATGTTCTATTATACATTTTTTTGTTTTCTTTTGGCTTTGATCTGGAGGTCAACAAATGCCCCCCAACAAATGTGGTACGCGTCTAGAGCGAATCATGTTTGTTGTAAGCTGTTTGGCCTTGTGGATCTCTAGATATTTGTTCTAGATGTCACACAAAGATTTTCGGGAGAGAGACGTGGAAGCAGAGAGAGCGGGGGAGCCTTGGTCGTGCGTGGGAATAGCGAGCGAAAGAAGAGGGGTTCTGGGTCAGTATTTAACGACGTCTGGGGTCGTTCGATCGAGGCGAGTCGCTGGTTTCCCGCGAGGAACGTCGGCTGGATTTACGGGAATAGACGCGAACGGCGCCGCGGGTATAGTGATTTTGACGGGATTTCTGGCTGAATTCGTGGATCCCTTGGATAAGGTATGTTCTATTATACATTTTTTTGTTTTCTTTTGGCTTTGATCTGGAGGTCAACAAATGCCCCCCAACAAATGTGGTACGCGTCTAGAGCGAATCATGTTTGTTGTAAGCTGTTTGGCCTTGTGGATCTCTAGATATTTGTTCTAGATGTCACACAAAGATTTTCATTTAGTGGATCTCCAAAATTTTGCTTGGATGTCACACTACGACTTTCTTTCTCCATGGATCTCTTGGATGTTTCAATAGATGATTGAGATACGGATTTCTTTTGTCCTGTGCTTTGTAGATTCACCAGTTAGTGGGATTCTGGCTGCTTCAGAATTACTACAGTTACTCTTAGACTCGGGTACGCTTTCTTCCCTTCTTCTTAGCTTTTACTTTGTACTCGTACTAATAATGCTTTGTATTTTGTGCAGGCTATTACAAGAAGAGGATCAAAGTTTTGATCAGTTTACTGATTCAGGAGACTTCAGTTTTGGTACGTTTTTACTTTGTTTGTACTGTCCTTTTCTTTCTTTAGTTGCTTTCTGATACTCTTTTTTTTTGCTCTGTGCAGGCTTCAAGAGGAGCGGGATACTTTTTCACGAGCCACCTCAGGAGACTTCTGTTTCAGGTACAATTTTCTTCTTCTTTTTTGTTTAGCTTTGTATGTATCTGCATGATATCTTCTTCTCTCCTTCTGATACTTTTTGTTAATTCGTGCAGGTCCCAGAAGTGCAGAATACCTGGTCTTTGGAAGGAGCGGAATAAAGCTGTCGGCTTCCTCTTCAGATGTAGTTTAGGAGACAGATTTCAGTCCTCTGCGAAGGACATTGTACTTTTTCTTTTTCTTTCAGCTGATGTAATCTTCTAAAAAGATGTAATTCACAGATTTGTATATGAATTTCTGAACTTAATAAAATAAAATTATTCTATAAATTCAGTTGTTGACGAGCTCTCTTTTTACTGCCCTTGAGATTTCTGTGGTTGTACTCTGACCTGTGCTCTTGGTATTTTAAATATTTATTTGGGGATCTCGGCATACAGCGCGATGTCGACCCAAATAAATATTTGAAATGCCCCCAGTCTTTAGGGACACTTGTAGATATTATTCATGATGCTTCTTTTCGTAGTTTTAGACTGGGTCACGAGATTTAGGTTCTTCTGTTCTGTGCTTTGTGCTGCGAACATTGATGAAAAATTACCTGATTTGTCCTTACTGACTTGTCAAGTGATTTTTGTTCCTTCGGCCCTATGCTTCTAGCTTTGGCGGGCTTGTTGAAGGAGTAGATGCCGATGACCTAAACCCTTAGGTTTGTATTAGGTCGATGGCGAGAAGTCATCGGTCCAGAGCTTTGTGCATAACGGACTTGTTGATGACAGAATCCTCTTAGTTCAGCCTTGGGCTTTTCACGAACTTTTGGGATAATTTTCTTCGGTCCTTTGCTTTGTGCTTTGACGGACTTGTTGAAGAAAAATTCCTTCGATCCTCGCTTTGTGCTTTACGGATTTGTTGAAGGATTTGCAGGTTCTGGATTCAGTTGATAGTACCGAACGCAGGTAGTATCTTGATCCTTAATCACTTGAGAAGACTTAAATCTGAATCACTTGAGTTCATCAGATTGGGAGAGCTAGAATTTGATAGCTCTTTGTCCTCTGGTTGCTGAGATGGGGGTTCCTCTACTGCGGCCTTTCTTATGGCTTATTGAGTAGACGGAGCTGCCAGCGATCCGGCCATATTTGGGCTTATTGGATCCGACCTCTTACACCCATTCAGGCTTCAGACTTGAGCTATGGGAATTGCGCTCCCCAATGCTGACTTTACTGAAGTTGACAGATCTGGAGTTATCCTTCGTGGTTTTGGATTTTGGAGCCTACAAACATTTGGTATTTGCTCGAGACTCATCTTTCCACTGGAACTTTGATTCTCCAGTCATTTAAGAGAATTTTGCAGACTACGATCACTTGAACTTGTCGAGTCAAATATGTCTTCGTTCTTCCTACAGTCCTTACTGACGGGTTGACGAAGTGGGCTGACGGGTGACATTATGAGTTTCGCGACCACCTTCAGGATTACCTCGTACTCCCGAGGCTTGAGGCATTTGAAAATTTGGAGGATCCGGAGGAGGATTGGGCATGGCGCCAACAGCGGCAGTTCTCTGCATCATCTGCATTATTGCCCTCATTTGAGTCATCATCTTAGTCATCTTCTCATTCACCTGAGAGATTTCTCTGTCTTTGGCTCTCATTTGTCGCCTCATATGTCTTTGCATTTCTGCAAGTGTCACATTCTCGTCAGCGAAGGGATTCTCCTCGGCTTCTTCTCTTTCTTCTTCAGCTTGTGAATGACCACCTCTACCAATGGTGGACCCAGCTTCACGACGACGTTGATAAACTCGCCTAATTGGCGGTTGTTGATCGTCATCACCTTCATCGTCATCATAGTAGGTTTCATCATTAGTATTGGCGTGTCTCACCATGTAGACCACCTCCATGTCCAATGTGTCATTTATTTCTTTCAATTCTTCCTCTAAGTTTCCATCCATAAATTCTTCAATATTTTCGTCCCCTTCAAGGTATTCTTGTATATTTTCATCCTCTTCAAGGAATTCATCTTCTTCGATGTTGTCTTCCCCTTGCATATTTCCTTCATCTTCTAGTACTCGGATCTCCGACCGGCGCCGCCACTGGATTTCCGGCTCTTGGTTAGGCACGGGGACTTCTTCAACCAGCGGACTGCGGTCAAAGTTGGTTTCTTCTTTTGGAGGGGAGGGAAGGCGACGAGATCCCCTGGAGGATTCTCCAAGGTGTCTACCGTCTGGAGGAATATCATTATGGGTCCTTTTTGGGGCCCACTTCTGACGTTGTTTGTAGATGGGGGCGGATCTCCGGGTAGCCTCACCAGATGTCACGCCCAGATCAGTTCCTCCTTCCCTTCTGTCTTTTTCATTTCTCCGAGGCTTTGGCCTCCAGAATTGTTTTCCTTTCCACCGGGACCTTTCAGCAGTGGATCCCTGAACATAGGGTTCAGGTGTCACACCCCGATGTTCACCGCGTGGGGCATATTTCCTTTCTTTCCTTTCTGCAGCCAAGGACAGACGCTCCCTTGGCGGGGTTCTTCTAGTCTCGATCACTAGAGGTTGTTGAAACTTCTTCTTCAGACCTTTTTCCTTTACAGTCTTCAGGACACGATAAACCCGGGCCGAGAGAGTTTCAGGCTCCTTTCTCTTTGGAGGGGCTGGGTCTTCATGTCGTTGCACCCAGAAAGATTTCTTCAGCTCACCGGTGGAGCTATTCCTTTTGACCCATTTTAGATCAGAAAATTTGTTCCTGGTGGGAACATTGACTTCGGGCACCAGGGCTGGCAGATTGGAAGGGTGAATAGGGAGTTGTTGATGCTGAGCTCGGAGCTCAGCGTTCATCTTCCTTCTTTGCCTCCTTGTGGGCCTTCCTCCAGATGAGGGGGCCTCAGCATCGTATTTTCCAGGTGCAGATAACCTGGTCGGCAGAGTAGTGGTGTTTGTAGTCACCACAGAAACTTTTCCACCATTCACAATTCTTCTGGTGGTAAGGGCCTCAGGCTGTGATAGCCTTTCGAACACAGAAATTCTCCCACGAGAATTTTCGGCAGCAGGTCGTGGTGCTGGCAGATGCACACGACGGGTAGGAGCTCCGGAAGCTCTTGCGACAACAGTTGGAAAATCAACACTACCAAATTGGATGGTAGCTCCAGTGTTTCCGGTCTCTATAACAGCATTAGCCAGTTGGATCCTGGCTCCTCGTCCCAGTTGGACGGTCATCGGGGTGTTCTGTAGATCCATCTACATAAATGAAAGGCAAGGGTTAGTAATCAGAACCTGATACATCACCCCGCACTTTCAAAATGACGTAGAGACTTGCACAGAACACACAAAAATAAAATGGACAAAAAAAGATTAGTATAAGCAAGCAATAAAAATAAATTTAAAATTTTGCTGAATGCCAAATGAATTTGTTGAATGATCATTTTATAAAATTCAGAGTTTTGATTCGTTAAATGATCATTGCGAAAGACTCAAAATTTTGAGTACGATTTGATATAGCTACTACTATAGCACTGAGAAGACTAGCCAAAGATGGAAAGAGAAACCAATCCCCAGCGGAGTCGCCAGAAATCTATGGGCTCCGAAAATTCGGCCCCGACCTCCGCTCGCTTTTCTTATTCGGCGAGGGAGTTTTAACTGAATAAGTTCCGAGGTAAATTTTGGAAGGCAGATGGGTTTGTAGATAAGACACTACCCAGAGATTTCGCCCTCATTTTTGCGAGGACTTTATAATCTGAGTTCTGGTTTCCTATAGGCGCAAGCCCCTATAGTTAATTACCTCTCCCGATCACGAGAGAGAACTTTCGATTAAGGCTAGTCGTCAATCAGATACGTAGATGATACGAGTTATCTGGCATATAGTAGCAGCAATGGGTTTGGAAATTGGGCTTAGATTTGGGTATTTGGAAAGGTTTGGAAATTTGGAATTTGAAGGGTTGAGAGATTGAAATTTAAAAATAGAAATTTCACCATCGTACACTTAAAGCGAATGGTGGGGGAATGGATGATGGGCCCGATCAAGATCCCATGGTTCCGTCGTCCCGGGCCATCGTGGTCCCTGGTCTACTTAGTCAGAGGAGGTAGTCGACCCAACCTGACAGAAGGATCCTTGTCGACAGCCATGGGTTGCTTCGTCCAAGGGGACCTTGTAGACCTGGGGTGATGTTTGTCTAAAGGGACAAATTTAAATCCACTTAGCTAACAGAGGGCTTTGTGCCCCATCGATCATATCCTATTGATTCATATCTCAAGGATTTGAGGCCATTAAGGAGCGTATTGGCTTTAGCCATAACCGCTATCTATGGTGCCATTTGGCGGCATAACCACTCGGTTCAGAGGGCCCCGGGTCATAATCGTTTACCTGCAGTGCCATTTGGCGGCGAAACTGCCGGTTAGAGGACACGTACCACGTCCTTATTGGTAAGAGATTGTTTGAGAATGGATCCTAGAGATATTTTCGACTAGGCATTTGGCTCTTTGAGAGCTAGAGTAAATTTTAATTTGTCCGCCTCGGCAAACTGTTGCGGAGGGCGGATGATTTTTGCTTTAAGTGTGTTGATGGATTGATTTCAAATTTTAAATATTTTTGGTAATTTGGGATTTTTTGATTTTGACTTTGTGGATTTTTGGAGTTTTACGAGATTTTTGGGTGGAGCTTTGAAATATTTGGGAAATATTTGGGAAATATTTGGATATTTGGGAGACATTTAAAAATGTTTGGGAACCCCTCCGGTTGAGATCTGCATTCAACACGGCCATCATCGGGGTGTTTGGTGTCATTTCTCTTTATGGACTGAACCTTGTCACTCTGTCGGGCTGTCGACAGAGGATCGGGTTTCGTAGGCTTTATGCCCTTTGATAGTGAATTCTCATTGTTATAGGCCTTGAAGACCTAATATGAATGTATTAAGACAAATATGACGGTCGCCACAACCGTATATTTGTCTATTGGTTCGAACCCTGTCGACTTCTATTGACCCGTATAGAAGGATCGAGTTCGAACTAGAATTCACTTGTCAACCCGCGCAGCATCCCTAGACGTCACGTGTGTACCAATAACACGCTCGCCGGGGCCCATGCGGGTTCTTGATTATTTTTACCCATTTTAGTGTACCTAGGTGTATACAAACTACGGTGCACGTGCATTGGTACTTTGAAAGTATTCGTAGTTGTGCAGATAATTATCCTTTTGAATACACAACATTGTATTTGAGAACATGTACACGCCTTCTGTCCGCTAGTACGAGTGTTGCGGATCCGGTGGCGTGGCGTTATAATTGTGGACGACTTCTGTCTGCTTGTATGAGTGTTACAGATCCGGTGGCGTGGCGTAGCAGCTTCTGAATTGAATTGTTCGCTGCTTTATACAAGTAGACTGTCATGCACTATTTGTTGATTTTTGTAGGCGGATCATAGTGCACTAACTAATCTCCTGCCTTTAGTCATAGGAGCTTACACTTATTGTGGTCTTTTGACATTCAGCTTGTATATGACATTTAATACATATGATGGGTCCTCCACAACGATCTGTAGATGGTTGTACTTGCTACAATTTAACTATCTTTGTCCGTGGAAAATTACTGCATTTGATCAGCACTGAATTGTTATTGATTGTAGGAGTGTCATTGTTCTTGCATCCTACCCACCTTTCATTGATCTCAGGTGGTCTGATGTATTTGCACTTGTTGTAGAGACAGAAATTTGATTACAACAAATGGATAGTACTCGTACACCTTGCAATTGTTCGTTGCTTGTCACTAGTATCGTGCATTGACTTTGTAGGGACTGTTGTATGAATGAGGACTCTCCTACATTTCCTTTTAGACAAAATATTAGTTGCACGACATAATGAGCTTTTGTAGTAACTCGTAGGAGTTCGTCTTTGGCACAATTCTTTTGTATTTTGCCTATGAGTGGTATGTTGAGTGTATGGTGGATCTACCATAATGACTTGTAGATATCCACACTTGATGTATTTTCTCCACCCTTTCTTACAACGAATCGGTATATTTTTGCTTGTGAGTATTACCATGTTCATTCACTGATTGATGATGATCGTAGGACAATACATCAAGGATCTCCTTTGTATTCATTGCATTCCTTTATGAATTTCTTCTTATAAATGACATGTAGTGTGGATAGTAGACTTATATAATTGATATTTGCTTGCAATCAACATCACATGCAAGTCCAGTTTAAGCTTGTATTTATTTCATTTGAGTTTGAGTTCTTGTAGTAATTTTTTGCAAGTCCAAGCTTGTTCAAATATTTTATAAGTCATTTTATTGTGCAAAATCCAAGTCCAAGTCCACAGAAATATGACTGAGTTCAAGTATAATTCAGGTTCCATATGAACCTCTTTCGTTCGTCGAGTCCCCTGCTGTTTTGCAAAGTTTGAGTCCATATTGTGCTTGATTCAAACCAAGTCCAAGTTGTTCATTTGATTCAAATCTTAAATTATAGTTCATTTAAGCTCCAATTTAGGTTCAAGTTAAGTCTTTGTAGCCTCTTGAGTTCAATCAAATTCAAGTCTTATGACTTCACATTTATTTGAGTTCAAGTATATTTAGTTTCTTTTGATTTGAGTTCTGAGCAAAGTCCCAAGTCCAGGTTGTTCAAATGTGTCCACATCTTTGTTCTCTTTGAGTTCAAAAAGGTCCGAGTGCAGCATTGTATTCACCCGAAATTTCAGCAGCCTTCCGGCGTCTCCCCCGTTTAGGGGAAAACTACGGAAAACTGGGCCTATCCCACCACGCTAAGAAAAGCGTGTATGGTAGGTGCCCTCTTTCGAGGACACCCCACCACGCTAAGAAAAGCGTGTATGGGTATTTTAAAAACATTTTGCAAGAACACATTTTTTTGTAAATATTTGCAAGAAAGGCAGTTATTTCCCCGCAAGCGGGTACTTATGGGTATCCCCGCTTCGTCGTGCGCATCGCACCGGGATCCCTTCCCACCACGCTAAGAAAAGCGTGTATAGGCGGGGTTTCCAAGGCGATACGAACATCAACGAGGGATTTCAAGTGATCACCCGATTCGTTGAGAGCATCGCGACTAACTTCCTCCCACCACGCTAAGAAAAGCATGTATAGGTGGTCGTTTCATCTCGTCGCAAACATCGAAACGAGTTCTCAGAGTTTTAGGGTTTAGAATGATTATACCTTGGCGGTTTTGACGGCGTTGGCACGAGGCAAGAGCAAATAACCATAATTATTTATTTTTAATTATAACTAATTATAAATAATTAATTAACTAATTATAATTAATTAATTAATAATTAATTATAATCTAAATTAATTACAAATAATTACTCATAATTATTTAAATAATTATAGTTAATGACTAATTAATTAAGATTAATTTATCATAATTATAATTAATCAATAATTAGTTATAATTGATAATTATAACTAATTAATAATAAATTACAATTAATAATTAATTCATATTAATTAATTATAATTAATAATTAAATATAAATACATAAAAGGATAATAATAATTAATTAATTATAATTAGTATAACTAATCATAATTAATAATTATTAATATTATAATAATAATAATAATAATAATAAAAATAATACAAAATACCCTATACCTAAGGGATCGGGTAGGAGTTCGGGCAAGAGGGATGCTGCGGCTAAGGGAAGAGATCGGGCAAGGAGGCTCTGGCGTCGGCTTGAGGCTATGCTCGGTCGGGCTTGGCTTCAGACGAGATGGAGATGGCGTGAGGAGCTCAAAGGGGGGAACGGGATGAGCTCGGCAAGAGGAGGAGGTCGGGACTGTGGCTTTGGTCAGACAGGGAGGAGAGGAGCTCGGCTACAGGCAATGGTTTGGAGAGGAGGTCGGACGGCAGCAGAGGTAAGAAGCTCTTCCCTCTTTCTCTCTCTCTCTCTCTCTCTCTCTCTCTCTCTCTCTCTCTCTCTCTCTCTCTCTCTGCTTGGAGTTCGGCGGGTAAGAGCAGGTCGGCACAGAGAAAAGGGCGGCACAGTGGAGTTTTGTCGTGAGGTTGGAGTCGGAGCAGAAGCTGGAGTCGAGGGAGAGGAGTCGTGGGAGAGAGCGAATGGCGACGGGAGTTGGAGCTTTGGTTTGTGAAGGCAGAGAGTGGAGTTCGGGAGAGAGACGTGGAAGCAGAGAGAGCGGGGAGCCTTGGTCGTGCGTGGGAATAGCGAGCGAAATAAGAGGGGTTCTGGGTCAGTATTTAACGACGTCTGGGGTCGTTCGATCGAGGCGAGTCGCTGGTTTCCCGCGAGGAACGTCGGCTGGATTTACGGGAATAGACGCGAACGGCACCGCGGGTATAGTGATTTTGACGGGATTTCTGGCTGAATTCGTGGATCCCTTGGATAAGGTATGTTCTATTATACATTTTTTTGTTTTCTTTTGGCTTTGATCTGGAGGTCAACAGACCTTTCTGACATAAATTCTTAGACATTGGCCCATGTTTCATGACTCAATGTTCGCCATGTGGACATTGCTTCTTTTCTTTATTTGCTACTACAATAGATGGTAGTTTCCCCTCGAGGTCTTCTTAGCCTCTATTATAATTGGCTTTTTAAATTTCCAATTCACCAACACCTCTCTTTTGTAACTTTTAAGACCCTGTGCACCTTAGCAAAAAGGGACTCTGACTCTTTTGTGGATTGGGGCTTGACGTTTTTAAGCACAAAATGACTACTTTAGATTGCCAGTAGAGCTATTTAAATTTACCCATTTGAGGTTTGTAAATTTTATTTGGGTTAGGACACTCGCTACGACCTCCTAGGCTAGCTATGTTGAGGGATGCACAGGCTGTAACGACTAAGCTTGCATTTTAGCATTCATTTTCTCCTTCATCTTTGAGATGCCTTTTATCCATATGAGAAAGCCTCAACGTCATTCTTTTCAAGTACAAAAGATCCAACTTGCAAAGTAGGGTTGTTCGCATGCACCAAAGAAATTTGCTTCCCAACAGCAACCCTCTTTCATGGTTGGGATCTCTGATTGGGATAGCCTTTTGAATATTGAGATCATTTTCGGAGGACCTCTTCAACAGATATAACTTTGGTGGGATGTTGTACTCAATGTGCCGGTAAATGCGCATGTTGTGCATAAGTTTTAGTAAACTAAGATCTCCTAGCAGGTCTTTTAGTCATCATACATTATACAAGAATGGCAGCAACCCTTACAATAGTTAAAGGGAATTGCAGCCCACCAAACTAGATGGTAGATGGTGGCTCCGAAGTCTCTAATGTTGATGACAACATTGGCCAACTGAATGCTAGCCCACATCCTAATTTGATGTAAGCAACTTGAAGCAAAAACACAAAGAGAGAACAAAGAAATTCAAGACTAGCTCTTTAGAAATTTAAGACACCACTTGGAGAACAAAATAGGCTAAATAAACAACTAAATTTTAGAATAGAAAAGAAGCGATCATCCAACAAAGCCAAAGCAAAAGAAAGTTAACAAAAGAAACAAACTAAAACAAACAAAAGCTATCCTCAGAACATCCTACTAGAGGACTCCTCACATGCACCGATTGTAGGAATATATATTTCAGATAATGTTTAGATATGCAAACCAAAGGGTCCACCACTGCAAAGGGGTCCAACGTCCTACCAAACTCCTCCAGCAAATGCCACCAAAACAGCCAACAAATCCACTAAAACAGCCAACAAACTTTACCAACGGAACTAGAAGAAAGATACAGGTGGAGTGGAACTTGCGGAGAGACGAAGAGATTAGAAGCCCGAGAAAATAGGTTGGAAAGAGCCCGCAGGATTTCCGGAGGGGATGAGAAAGAAGACGGACAAAGCTCGCAAGCTTTCCGATAACCCGCAGGTCAATAGCAATTTTGCTCACAATAATTCACCTCCCATTTCATCTCCAAGCATCTCATATATATAGGCAATAGGGGATAATCTTAACAGCCCAAAAACCCTTCAAATCCCCATATAAAAAAAATAGAAATGAAAGGCCAAAAGTCACCTTGCATGATATCCCAAGAGTCACTGCCATTTCCAAGCAGAACAAGGCCACGGAACCAGCCAAATACAAAGCCAATGCCACGGTTTCAGCACAGGAAACCAGGAGTTTTTTTGTTATAGAAATCTCAAACGGCACAACAATTCTCAAGGAGGAGGCCACGGTTTTCAACAGCCAAGCACAGGAATCCAACAGGTAAGTCACGGTTTTCAGCAACCAAACAGCCACAACTTTAAATGAGAGAAAGGGGACCATGGGACAGAGAAACCGAAGCAATTCATGGGAGGAAAACCAGCAGAAAACCGCAGCAGCTCAAGAGGCAACAGGAAGAGGAAAAGGCAAGTTCCACTCACCCAAAAGCTTGCACACTTCAACTTTAATTTCAGAGCTAAACATCAGCTCATAATGAGCTACACCACTACTTGATAATAATGAGCTGGCACCAATAGAATTTCAACAATTAAAGTTCAAACCGAAAACAGTCAAGGCCCATTTGAAACCAGCAAACAACTCAAAGGACAAGGTGGACCCCAAAGCCAGCAAACCCAAGGTAAGCATAACCCAAACTTTTTCCTACCATGATCATTGGATTTACCACCATCATTGGATAGCAAAAAAATAAAACAAAAATAAAAAATATAACTAATATTGTTCAAAACAAAAATAATGCAAAAATCTAAATGCATCATAATTGGACCATAAAAGTAATGTTTTGAAGATTCATTCTACATAAGTAAAAAAATGAAGGTTAGTAAGTAGTATTTTATACATCATACCACACATACAAAATGCAGAGATCCGACAAAACAAAACAACATTAAGCAAAAGCATCATGTAATTTCAAGCATTTGGAATCCTGCTTAAGATACTTTTAACAAGTTTGTTTAACATTTCATTTTATAAATGATATTGAAATTTTAACTCATTATACTTTTTGTTGTTACTATTATTTATATACGACTAATCAAATATGGAAAGAGAAACATTCCTTTCACAGAGTCAACAAAAATTTGTGCTTCAAAAAATTTTTGTACCTCTATATCTCCATGTGATTCAAAGGAGACTAATAATATATTAAGTTTCAGGGGGATTTTTTGAAAGTCGGATTAATTAGAGATAAGATACCATGCAAATATTTTGCGCACATTTATTAAGGACTTTAAAATCTGAGATTTGGTTTCCTAGAGGCGCAAGCCCCAATGATTAATCATCTCTCCCATTGCTAAGATAACACTTTTGATTAAGAAAAGTCTTTAAATAGACACACCAAATGTATAGTAGCAACAATCCTTTCACTTAAAGCAGATGGTTGGAAGAATGATGACGAATCCAATCAAAAATCCAATGATTCTATCATCCCGAGTTGTCATGGTTCCTAGTCTATTTAGTCAAAGGATGTAATCGACCCGACCTGACAAAATGATGTAGGCAAGGGGGGGTCAAATCAAATCCTAAATTTTGGTTTTGACAACTCTTGGTCTTGCTAGCTCATTAATACTTTGAGCTGAAATCTAGCTCATTATGAGCTATTTTTTTAGTTCATTTATTGAAGTAAAAAGGTAGCTCATTATGGTGGAACTTGGCCCTTTCCCTTCCCCATGCTACCTCTCGGTTTCCTCCTTGTCTCTTCGGTTTCCTCTTGGCCTTTGTTGTTCCCGTGGCCCTTGGTTGTTTTCCCGTGCTGATGCTCCGTTCTCTATGCTGGCTCCTCGATTCCCTTGATGGCAGGGTTTCCCGTGGCCTTCTCCTCTCTGTCTCCTATACCGAATTGGGGCTGCTGTGTTATGGCTGTTCGGGACCTCTGCTGGCTGGGTTTCCCGTGGCTTCCATCGGGTCTTCCATGGCCTTTTTGCTTTGTTTCCTGGGCTGGCTTAGGAGCTGCTATTTGGTGGCAGTCTCTTTGTTTTCTGTTCCGTATGGGGGATGGAATTTTGTGGCTATTGGCTTTTTATTTCCCTAAATCTAATAGGTTTTTAATTAATGTTTTAAGGGCTGTTAGGCTGCCCTCTCTTGCCTATATATAGAAGATGTTAAGGATGGAAAAAGAGAGTTATGTGAGTAATTTTTGGAGATAAAACCTGAAGGTTTTCATTTGGAATAGCTTGCGAGCTATGTCATCTTCTTCTTCTCTTCTTTATAGCTTGCGAGCTATGTTTTGTCTCGACTTCTAATCTCTCTTCTATCCGTAAGTGACCACCCCATATGTATCCTTCTTCTTTCAATGGATGAATGCAACTTTAGGTGTCTTGTTTGAGTCATTTGTAAGTGTCAAAGTTTGTAAGTCCTATTATAATATAAAAGTGAAGTTGTATTTTGTCTATTTCGTGTATTTTCTTTATCCTAGTAAGGTAATGTTTTTCTAGCAAAAAAATTAGGGGTCTCCTAATTTTTTTGCTTACTTTTTGATTACATCAAATTTGGTATCAGAGCAAGTTCTTATCCCGGTTTGTCGAGTAAGTCTTGGTGAGTCATAGTAGTTGTTGTTTGTGTCATGAGAGTCTAGGTTTCTTTAGGTTGAGTTTTTTTTAGAAAAAAATGAAAAATCAAAATCAACCAAGTAATCCAGTGGTGGAAGAAAATCACCTAGAAGATTTTGAAGTTCAAAGTCCAATGGACAGATGGATGCCGTCAGAAGGGAGTTCAACTAATCCGATTCAGAATGAATTATACAAACTTCAAGTGAAGATGCATATGTGTACGGAGAAGTACATGAAAAAGAAACAACTGTTGCAAGCTCAGTTTATGCAAGAACGAGATGAAATTCTAAAAAGGTATGAAGTAAAAATTCAAGAGCTTGATGCCCTTCCACCGTCTCCTCTGATCAAATCAAAAGACAACTCATCAGGAGATGAGTTTTTCAAGTAGGGGAGTCTGATGTAGGCAAGGGGGGGTCAAATCAAATCCTAAATTTTGGTCTTGACTACTCTTGGGCTTGCTAGCTCATTAATACTTTGAGCTAAAATTTATCTCATTATGAGCTTTTTTTTTAGTTCATTTATTGAAGTAAAAAGGTAGCTCATTATGGTGGAACTTGGCCCTTTCTCTTCCCCATGCTACCTCTCAGTTTCCTCCTTGTCTCTTCGGTTTCCTCTTGGCCTTTGCTGTTCCCGTGGCCCCTGGCTGTTTTCCTGTGCTGATGCTCCGTTCTCTGTGCTGGCTCCTCGGTTCCCTTGATGGTTGGGTTTCCGTGGCTGCCTGCTTAGTTCCCGCGGCCTTCTCCTCTCTGTCTCCTGTACCGAATTGGGGCTGCTGTGTTATGGCTGTTCGAGACCTCTGCTGGCTGGGTTTCCCATGGCTTCCAGCTGGGTCTTCCATGGCCTTTTTGCTCTGTTTCCTAGGCTGGCTTAGGAGCTGCTGTTTGGTGGCTGCCTCTTTGTTTTCTATTCCGTACGAGGACTGGTGTTTTTGTGGCTGTTGGGTTTTTATTTCCCTAAATCTAATAGGTTTTTAATTAATGTTTTAAGGGCTGTTAGGCTGCCCTTTCTTGCCTATATATAGAAGATGTTAAGGATGGAAAAAGAGAGTTATGTGAGTAATTTTTGGAGATAAAACCTGAGGGTTTTCATTTGGAATAGCTTGTGAGCTATGTCCTCTTCTTCTTCTCTTCTTTATAGCTTGCGAGCTATGTTTCGTCTCGACTTCTGATATATCTCTTATATCCGCAAGTGACCACCCCACATGTATCCTTCTTCTCTCAATTGATGAATGCAACTATAGGTGTCTTGTTTGAGTCGTTTGTAAGTGTCAAAGTTTGTAAGTCCTATTATAATATAAAAGTGAAGTTGTATTTTGTCTATTTCGTGTATTTTCTTTATCCTAGTAAGGTAATGTTTTTCTAGCAAAATAATTAGGGGTCTCCTAATTTTTTTGCTTACTTTTTGATTACATCGCAAAAAGATCATTATTAGCAGTAATGGGTTGCTTCGTCCAAAGGTACCTTATAAACCTTGGAATATTTGTCTAAGGGGACAAATTAAAGTTAATCTTAGGTAACAAGTTGTTTACCCTATCAAGTTTACCCTATGATTCATAATCAAAGGTGATAGATATTAGGGAATATATGTGCTCTGGTTGATACCGTAATATAGTGGAGCCATCAGGGCCAAACCACTCGATTAGAGAGCCTCCATCATAATCAGTTACTATATGAAACAATGGGCCAAACCACCGATTAGAAGAGGATTGTTTGAGAATAAATCTTATTAATATTTTAGACTGTAAATTTGCACTTTATGAGAAAAAATTATTCTTGTATTCATTGCACTCATCAAATGATTGTGGGGGGAGGATTAACTTTTGCTTCAAATTTTTAAGTGATATATTTCCATTTAAATTTTCGTATTTTGATAATTTTTTTAAAATTTACCCCTCTAATTAAGATAAGATTTCAATACGGCAATTAGCAAAACGACATTGGAATCACATAAAATATATTTGTATTTTATTAAAGTTTGAAGGTAATTAAAATGGAGTCCCCTTCAGTTGAGATTCACTTTCAACATGGCCATAATGGTGGTGACATTAAAGTTATATTAAATATATTTATATTTTATAGTGATATAGAGGCATTAAAATGATGATCCCCAGTTGAGACCCACTTTCAATATGACCATCATAAAGGATTAAAGAATTCACAATTTTGTTATTTGAATCTTGTCAATTTTATTTGCTCTCTAACAAAAAATCATGTTCAATTAATGATTTCATGAATTTAATATATAAATATTAAAATTGGAACCTTTATTTTTATGGTGAATTTATTTTAAAAAGGCCTTAAAAGCCTAATATGAACATAAAATATAAATTTCTTCAGGGATTTCAATGTCATGCATTCACTCATTAATTCAATTTTTTTCAACTCCAGACATTTTAAGGACAGAATCGAACTTAAAATTTAGAACACATTTAACTCGGGCAGCATTCTAGTACCGTAGATTTAGGACAACGGTCAGAGCACATGAAGGTGATTTTAAGTACTTTTTAGCTTACATATATACTTTCTGATGCATTTGCACGATGCACCTGCACTCTTTTCAAGAAGTTAGTAATGTGTTGGTAAGCTTTTTAATGCACTCATAAAATTCCCTTACATGCATTTTGGTGGAGTTTTATAACTTGTTCACACGATTTCATTGTAAACTTACATGCTTTTCAAGACAGTCACATGTTTTTTGCATCAGTTGCAAACTTCTCAAAGTTATAGCACATTTATCAAGGCAAATGACACATTCCTCAAGGCTAACGAACGCTTGTCAAAGTGTAATGCTTCATAGGATTGTCGCATACTTCCCGACACTATCATGTGCTTCTCAAGGTGGAATGCTTAGGCTTGAAATTTTATATTTTAAAGCATGTGATACCTTAGTAAATTCAATATTTAATTATCTTTGTGCGCATATTTGTTAATAGTAGGCGCACAAATTTCATTTTGAAGCCTAGAGTATACCTTTTTTTTGTTTGAATGCATGTTGTGAATCTGGTGACATTATTTGAAGGCAAACAGGAACTCCAAAATTTTCTTATTATTACTTTCTGTAATTTAGAGATTCGTATGTTCAGCTGAAGCCCAAAAATTCAAGTCTTGCTTGTGATTTACTCTGTTTTCTACAAGTTCTCTATTCCTACACGTAGGCAAGCTGTCACCGTCATTATAAGTTCCCTATTATTGCCCAAGATGAGTTATTATGCTCATTGCGGGGCTTATCTGTTTGTGGTAGAATTTATAGCCAAAAGAGCATATTCAATATTTTAATAAATTATTTTTAATTGTTAGATATTTTTCTTCTTGAACTAGATGGCTAGAAGTGCCAATTTTTTTTCCAAAGCACTAGGCGATAGAACGGTTCACTAGCAGAATAAGTTAAGAAATTTAATAAATTATTATTTTTTAATTAAATCACATATATATCTATAATCAAATAATATAATGCTTAAGTAGATAAAAAAAGTGAATCACTACGTCACAAAATTCTTTATTTTTTGTGCCTCTATTTGCATGTCATCGTCTCGTATGCAAGAAAATCTGTAAAATTCCTTGTGTGGCACCCCAAGCAATATTATTGTCATATTCAGATGCAATGGTGAAGTCCATTTTGCGAACGGGCAGCATTTAGGTGACCTTGCATAATGTCATTTCTGTCGTACATTTTTTTCGACCACCTTCACTTAAATGATAGTGCAAGGTCTTCCCTTAATTAAATTCGATGTTTCAAGGGCAACGGTGCAGTCTGTTTCACAATTGAATGAAATTTAGGTGATTTTCATGAAACATTACAGCTGCTAACTATCGCTTTCATTGTTGTTCAACTTGCATGATCTTTGATAAATTCAACACTATAAACACGCCAATGCATCCCTTTCCACAAACAAATAATGTTTGTGTGATTTCATGCGACGTCAAGGTGTTTCAAGCCCGCTACATATGACGTCATATCCATTGATTGTCATACTCGTCATACTCATCTGAACTGATTACAAAATATATATGGAGAACAAATACACACATGTATATGCATACATATACATAACTTTTTGAGCAACTATTTATTGTCCACACCTAAACCACTAGTTCAACCCCACAAAAATCCCACTTTATTAGCATCTTTGGTGCACTTGCATCAATTCATTATCTATGCTTCTTCCCTACTAGTGATTCAGAATTTGAGTCATTCTAGTTACGATCCTGAGATCCATCAAACTCAATCTTCCATGCATCTCCTTGTAATGACCCACAACCAACTTCTCACAATTTGTTTCCATGCCCCCATGTCCCTACACACACATGCTACTCAAGCACGTGAGCCATTCATGCACTCTGCTCCATATGTTAAACTTACTTTCCTCATTGATGGCATCATTGCTCAACATTATGATCTTCACCTACTGAAACAATGTTAACCTCTACATCATCCTCGCCTAGCATCTCCACCTTTGTTTGACTTCTTACATCCCTTTGGCCATTCTAAAATCACCTCATACCTCTTTGGACTAATTAACAATGCCTTCCATGTCTTTGGAGAGGACAATATAGAAAGGATAGCAACTATTCATTGTCCACATCTAAATTGATGACCCACCGCCATCATCTAGTCAATGATTGACATTGCTGTAGATTTTTTGTTTCATGGTTCAAAATTTTATTAGTAGATAAACTATGAGACTACAAACTTCAAGTGTTCGTATTTACAAGTATAATCTTTAACTATTAGTTTAATTTACATACCATTTTTATTTGAAAATCTATTATCATTGCTTAGTCCTCAGCGAGGAAGCTACACTAAAATAAAATTTAGTGTTGCCTAACTTATGCCTAACTTATATGAAGGAGAGTTCCACCAAATATCAGGTGTTTGTAGGCTTAGAAAAATAGGAACCTGCTACTCATGCTACTCATCTCTGCACAACTAAAACAAATTACTTCTATGCATATTTCGGGATACTTGATGAACCAACCATCAGTTTCATAATTGAATTTTCGTAAAACTATTTGTCTTTGCTATCAGAAAATAATTGAATCATAGCTTCCTATTTAGCTGCATTCATCACATCTTCTTTTAACAATTTCTATACCATACTTACTTTCACTTCAGCATATCACAAGCTGCACTAAAGAGGCGAACATAAGAATCTGGTAGTGTCCATTGAGCAAATGAGCCAAAGATAGAAACCTATAAAATCATAAGATGACATCATATATGAGTATAAAACCTTTAGAATAACTTCAAACAAATTTTGAGTCAATTTGATGCGGGCAAAAAATCTGGGGGATGGGGCACCCGAGGACCTCTGCCCACAGAGACGAAGAACCGACCGATACGAGCTCGTCAAATGAGACGAACAAACTCTTACATTTCAAATTAAACTAAGCAGCAGAAATTAAAAACTACAAACGACGATTTATAATTTTGACACTTAAACAAAACTCAAAGAAGACAGACACTCTAAAGTTGCTTCACTTATAGAAGAGGGATATAGGTGGGGTGTAAACTTGCGGAGAGACGAAAGAGTTTAGAAGCCAAGACGAAGGGTGGAAAGAGCTTGCAAGATTTCCGGAGGGGATGAGAAAGGTGGACAAAGCTCGCAAGCTTTTCCAAGCAAACCCGCAGGTTATAGCTTTTCCAAAAATAACATTTCATTCACCACTTTAAAACATAACAAACCCCTCATATTTATAGATATGAAAGGGGGAATACAAACAGACACTTAAATAAATTTTCACATGAACCTAAACATCACAAGCACGGAAATCCCCCCATGCATTCACGGAAAACAGCCCAAGCCCAGGAACCGAAGGAGCCACCACGGGAGCCAAAGAGGCCGCACGGAACTAAGGCGCCAAAGCAACTGGAAACCCCCCAGGCTTGAAAAACCAGTAGCCGGCCGGAAATCCAAGGGCCATGACACGAAAAACAGCAGCCCACTGTGGAAGCCAAGGAGCCACGGCATGGGAAAACACATTATCTTGGGATTCCAAAAGCCATTTTGGAATCTCAAGAGACAACATAAATTAAAACATAAAAAACTATAAAAATTACATTTAATAAAAAGATAACTATGAACTAAAATGTTAGCTAATAATGAGTTAACCCTTAGTTCAATAAGTGAACTAAAGACCAGCTCATAAATGAGCTAAAATTTCAGCTCAATTTTGATTGAGCTTGTAAACTCGAGGGAAGCCAAAATTGATTTATTTTGGGCATGAGTTGACCCCCCCTTTGTCTACATCAGACTCCCCTTCTTGAGAACTCATCTCCCGATGAGTTAGCTTTTGGTTCTCTTTAGAAGGTGAATACTGTGTATCCAGCTCTTTGATCTTATCTCCAAATTTCTTCCTGCTCTTTCTCGAACTGTCTTTGTAGATATCTCTTCCACTTCTCGAATTTTTGATCACATAAGAACATGTGATATTGAAGCTTGTATAGACGGTCTTGAAGTGGATCAGTTGAATCACCTTCTATAGGAATCCATCTGTCCAACGGAAGAGGGACATCAGCATTATCTTGACTAATTTCTTCCACAAATGAAGCCATTTTTTTGTTATTTTCCATATTTTTTTTAACTAACTCAAAAAAGACTCAAAAAAAAACTCAACCTAAAAAACTTAGACTCAACAATCTAAAAACTTAAGATTCAAAATACTTTCAAGACTCACCAACAAGACTAACTAAAATAAGACTTGACAACTAAAACTTGACAAACAACACCTAGGACTTCCTAACTTGCTTTGATACCAAAATGATGCGGGCAAAAAATCCGGGGGATGGAGCACCCGAGGACCTCTGCCCACAAAGACGAAGAACCGACCGATACGAGCTCGTCAAATGAGACGAACAAACTCTTACATTTCAAATTAAACTAAGCAGCAGAAATTAAAAACTACAAACGACGATTTTATAATTTTGACACTTAAACAAAACTCAAAGAAGACAGACACCCTAAAGTTGCTTCACTTATAGAAGAGGGATACAGGTGGAGTGTAAACTTGCGGAGAGACGAAAGAGGTTAGAAGCCAAGACGAATGGTGGAAAGAGCTCGCAAGATTTTCGAAGGGGATGAGAAAGAAGGTGGACAAAGCTCGCAAGCTTTTACAAGCAAACCTGCAGGTTATAGCTTTTCCAAAAATAACATTTCATTCACCACTTTAAAACATAACAAACCCCTCATATTTATAGGTATGAAAGGGGGAATACAAACAGACACTTAAATAAATTTTCACACGAACCTAAACATCACAAGCACGAAAATCCCCCACGCATTCACGGAAAACAGCCCAAGCCCAGGAACCGAAGGAGCCACCACGGGAGCCAAAGAGGCCGCACGGAACCAAGGCGCCAAAGCCACGGGAAACCCCCCAGGCTCGGAAAACCAGCAGCCGGCCGGAAATCCAAGGGCCATGGCACGGGAAAACAGCAGCCCACCGTGGAAGCCAAGGAGCCACGGCATGGGAAAACACATTATCTTGGAATTCCAAAAGCCATTTTGGAATTCCAAGAGACAACATAAATTAAAACATAAAAAACTATAAAAATTATATTTAATAAAAAGATAACTATGAACTAAAATGTTAGCTAATAATGAGTTAACCCTTAGTTCAATAAGTGAACTAAAGACCAGCTCATAAATGACATAAAATTTCAGCTCAATTTTGATTGAGCTTGTAAACTCGAGGGAAGTCAAAATTGATTTATTTTGGGCATGAGTTGACCCCCTTTATCTACATCACAATTGTATGATCTCATAAAATTTAATCACTACAAAACCAAATTGAAATTTAAAGGGGCTTCTGTAAAAGAAACTTTAAAGGTATCATTCCACATCCTTCAAGCAACCCTATAAATTTGGGTTAAAAAAGAATGAACCAAACAACTCAACTTATTACTAAAGAAGATGCTAAAACACTTGAGCTAGTTATGCCACCAATTACAGGTCTAGGTGCACTTCGTTGATAAAATTATATCGGAAGAAATGATTTAGGTATTAGAGTTTACCAACACCGTGATAATGTTAATTATATTAGGACCACACCAAGTTTATATGATAGAAAAAATAATGAAGCAGGTTATCCTGAAGAACCAAGAACACTTGTCAATATTATTTATGAGGAGGAATTAAAACACAACATACTTGAGCGCTACCAAATTTGGAATTTTCATAAAAATAATATAATCCAAGACCATGAAGAGATGATGATTTTGAGCTATTAAAAAGGGTTAAAGTAACCAATACTTTTAATGAAAAATTATCTAAACATCCATTTCGATCAATGCCAAATAGTTCTATTTACGATAGTTAAACGAGCAAAATTTGACAAATGGTTTTGGTGAGAAGCTGAAACTGAATTAGATTGCCAACATGAACAACCGAATTACCACCTAGGTTGAAATGAAAAATGAACTCCAACAAAAATACCTAAAAGCATATTATAAACTACTTGGAGTAATTTATGAGCCCCAAACAAGAGAAACAAACATTAATAGAATACAACAACAACAACATCAAGCTTTTATTTCACTACGTGGGGTTGGCTACTGATGCAATCAAAAAATAGAGAGGACCCTATATTTTTTTATCACAATACGACAAACTTTTTAGATACAAAATAAAGACATAAAATGCTTAAAACAAACTTTAATATTATAAAAATGAAAGACTTACAAACTTTGACTCAAACAAACTTGACTCATAAACCAAAGACACCCAAAAATTGCTTCACTTAGAGAAGAGGGATACAGGTGGAGTGATTCCGGAGGGGATGAGAAAGAAGACGGACAAAGCTCGCAAGCTTTTCCATGAAACCCGCAGGTTTACATTTCCAAAAATCACATCACATAACATAACCAAAATATTACATAACCCCTCATATTTATAGATATGAAAGGGGGAATACAAACAGCCACATAACATTAATTTAAGCTTATTTAAATAGGGAATATGAAAAGCCAACAGTCACTTTCCGGAAACGAAGCACCAAAGCCACGGAAAAGCCCCCATTCATTCACGGGAAACAGCCCAGCCAGGAACCGAAGGAGCAACCGCGGGAGCCAAGGAGGCCGCACGGAACCAAGGCGCCAAAGCCACGGGAAAACCCCCCAAGCTCGGAAAACCAACAGCCACCGTGAGAACCAAGGAGCCATGGCATGGGAACCCAAGAGCTAAGCACGAGAAACGAATAGACAAAGGGGGGGAAGGAGAATAGACAAGATTAAATAAATAATGAGCTAATTTTTAGCTCCATAAATGAACTAAAAACCATCTCATAATGAGCTAACCTTCCACTTGACATTAATGAGCTGGAGAAGTCAAAAATCAAATTTTTTGGATTTGATTTGACCCCCCTTTGTCTACATCAGATTCTCCCCTTCTTGAAAAACTCATCTCCCGATGAGTTAGCTTTGTTCTGAAGGCATTGCACCAAGAGACACTAAGACTCAACATGACTCAAAACAAAACTAATATGACATCAAGACACACACGACTCGCAAGATTTTTCCTGACAAACTGACTCACAAATAAGACTTGACTTGACTTACAAGACTGACACAACAAGACACACACAACTCTCACAACAAGACTTACACGACAAGACTTGATTTGACAAACAAAACTTGACAGACTCAGACTTAACAACTCAATTTGACAACCAAACCCTACGACTACCTAACTTGCTCTGATACCAAATGATGCAATCAAAAATATAGGGGACTCTCCCCTTCTTGAAGAACTCATCTCCCGATGAGTTAGCTTTTGATTCTCTTGAGGAGGTGCATACTGTTCATCCAGCTCTTTGAATTTCTCACCAAATTTCTTTAAAATTTCTTCCTGCTCCTTCTCGAATTGTTGTTGTAGGTACCTTTTCCACTTCTCGAATTTTTTATCACATAGGAACATGTGATACTGAAGCTTGTATAGATGGTCTTGAAGCGGATCCGTTGAATCACCTTCTGTAGGAATCCATCTGTCCAACGAAAGAGGGACATCAGGATAATTTTAATCACTTTCTTCCATGAATGAAGCCATATTTTTGGTATTTTCCATTTTTTTTGACTGACTCAAAAAAAACTCAAAAAGACTCAATCTAAACTTAAACTCACAATACGACTCACGACAAGACTTACAAGACTCACAAAACTCTCGACAAGACTTGACTTGACAAACAAAATCAAAACTTGACAAACTAAAACAAAACTTGACAAACTCACAAACCTAGGACTTCCTAACTTGCTCTGATACCAAATTGGTGGGGGCAAGAAATATAGGGAGCCTATACCCCTCGCCCGCACAGGAGATAATACCAGACGACGACCCACTAAACCACGAAACGACGAAGAAGAAGGGGAAGAACAAACTCTTACAATAAAACTAAAAAGAAGAAATTACAAAACACAAAATTACAAGGACTTACAAACTTTGACTCATAAACCAAAGACACCCTAAAGTTACTGCACTTGGAAGAAAGATACAGGTGGAGTGGCACTTACGGAGAGACGAAAGAGATTAGAAGCCAAGAAGAAGGGTGGAAAGAGCCCGCAGGATTTACGGAGGGGATGTGAAAGAAGACGGACAAAGCTCGCAAGCATTTCCGATGAAACCCGCAGGTTTACATTTCCAAAAATCAATCACATCACATTCAACTCTTTTAAAACAATACATAACCCCTCATATATATATATATATATATATATATATATATATATATATATATATATATATATATATATATATATATATATATATATATATATATATATATATATATATAATATATATATATATATATATATATGAAAGGGGAATACAAAGAGACTCCTAATAAATTCCCATAAGAATTTTAAAAGACTTAGCATTAAACCCAAATGCTTTTCATAAAAACAAAACAGCCCAAGCCAAGGAACCGAAGAGGCAACCACAGGAGCCAAGGAGACTGCCCGGAACCAAGGCGCCACAGCCACGGGAAAGAGCCCAGGCGCGGAAAACCAGCAGCCGGCCGGAAATCCAAGAGGCAAGGCACGAAAAACAGCAGCCCAAGGGAGGAAGCCAAGGAGCCACCGCATGGGAAAAGACATTTCTTGGAATTCCAAAAGCCGGTTTGGAATTCCAAGAGACCTACATAATTAAAAACATAAAAAGCATAAAAAGTACATTTAATATAAGATAAATATGAACTAAAATCAAAGCTAATAATGAGCTAACCCTTAGTTCAATAAATGAACTAAAGACCAACTCATAAATGAGCTAAAATTTCAGCTCAATTTTTATGAGCTTGTAAACTCGAGGGAGGCCAAAATTGATTTATTTTGGACATGAGTTGACCCCCCTTAGTCTACATCAGCTACACGAATCCTTTTTTCTCCATTGTGTCCTGTTAAGAGTCAAAATCTCATTTAAATCTAATAAAGAAACGTCATTTCTAATATTTTCTATCCAAGTCTTTTTAGGTCTAGCTCTACCTTTCTTAACATAAGCCAAATTTAATACATCTACTTTTCTAACCAGTTCATTGGAACACCATCGTTATATGCAACCAAAATATCTAAGGAGACTCTCTCTAATCTTATCTTCCACCGGAGCTGCTCCAACCCTTTGAAGTATATGCTCATTCTGTATCTTATCTTTAAGAGTAAAGCGACCATCCACTTGAGCATCCTCACATTCGCAAAACTTAAGTTAATATTATGCTTCTCTTTTAATGGCCAACATTCAACACCATAAAGCATTGCAGGTCTCACCACCATCTTATAGAATTTTCACTTAAGTTTGAGGGGGACTTTTCTAGCACACAACAAACCCGATGCATTCCTCCACTTCAACCATCCAACTGAATTCTACTAATAATACCTCATCTATTTCACTATCACTCTAAACAATAGACCCAAGATATATAAAACATGTACAATGAAAAAATTATAATAGAAAACTTGAATAAATCTGAAGAACATGTCACTCATTTTAGTCTCCCTAAAGAGTTATATTTAGATGCATTAATGAGTAGACCTCAATTAATATGCTCCAAAAAATTTAGATCATGCACATCAAAAAGCCTTGAATAACAAGCGTTATGAACATTAACCTAATGCTAGGGCTAGGAAGCATTTCTACAGTGCCGACCATCTAAAGCCCTAAATGCCTAAAGTCTACCTGTCAAGATTGAAATATTTATGAAGTGTATCCTTATCCAAACTAACATAAAAATATCTAAAAGGATAATCAAACATAAATTAATTATGATAAATATAATCTCCCAATTTAAATAAAAATAAATTCAAAGCCTAATTTATTATATTGCATTACTACAAGTGTTGGATAACTATGTAAGGTGGAAGCAACATGAATGTCATCATCACGAGCAATTGCTAAATAAGTAATAATAGTTCCTACTAAGTCACACAGAACTCCCATGCTCCATACACGAAGATTTTCCTTAGTTGGATCACCACTCAAAATGTTTTTCAAGTTCCTCGAATGAACTAAAAAGAAAGATTCTTACTTGTTGCCTAAGTGCCTTTCTACTAAAGCTAATAGATAAGGAAGGCCTCGCAATAAGGCAAAAAGCATACACAGGTTCTCAATTAATCTCAGTTGAACCACCATTATGTAGTTCAAGGGAGCATTCCTGGAGCAATGAATCTTAAAAGTTTTTTGGTATATTTTTTTTCATGTAATGTTATGTTATTTATGATAAATGAGGATTGATTTATATTATCTTTCACAAGAACATGAGTAATCAAGATTAAGATAAACTAAACAGCGGCCAAAATGGATACTATCTGAATTACCTCAATCTTAAGTGTTTAAAAAGAAAGATGAAACAAGAAAGATATTATCACCATTAATTATTCTAAAAAACATTTTTTTTCTTAAGTAAGAAGACATTAAACTAAATACACCACATTTGAAGGATAATATTATGATCAAAATAGCATTAATATCTAGATAATAATATTATCTAAATAACATTTAACCAAATAGACTCCTAGTTTTATTAGCAATTGTTCATAGTTTCAGTAGTTATAGAACTATTTTAGACAAGTTTGTGATTGGGAAAAAACCAAGTCACATAGGAGATGGAGAGGTTTTGATATGCAAGGGGCAGGATGGACAGGTTTTGGTTGGTTGAGGCTGAACTTAAAAGTGGAACTGGAAACTACGGAGAATATGAGAAGAAGGGGTTATAGAGATCAATGAGAGGGTGAGGTGACATCATATATCACTGGTATTGGCGCATGTAGGATATAAAGAACATTGGCCTGAAAACCTTGAGAACTGAATTGCACTAGCCTAAAGCATCAACGAGGGCAAGATAATGTGATTGATTTTCGATGATGATGACATCAAGATCAACAAGTCGAAGATTTGCACAAAGAATGGTGACGCAATGGATGTTCCCATGTGTTGTTTCTCTCTCTGGTCATCCATCTCTCACCTCCCCCTTGCCCTCTCTTTGTTTCTTGTCACCTACTTCATTTGTATCTACTAAAAGAGCTCTTGCTCCCCTAGAAACTCCTCCCAACAATAAAAGATATAAAATGTTGGATGTAATATTCATGGAGATAAATCCACTTGTTTTATGAAAGCTAAAAAGACACTTTCATCTAATGATACTTTAGATTGCTTCCAAGAAAACAGCTTCTACGGAATTTAGTTTTCCAATCTTTTTAATTATTTATTTATTTATTTTATTAAAGACTAAGGATTTTTTCAGCATTGTTCTGTTGTGTCGTGACAAATGAGAGCTAATGTATTTTTTAAGTCATTTTATTAAAAAGTAGAAATGTCAGAACAATTTTTAATCAAACAACCATAACTCTTACAGATATAAACAACATTTTTTCCTTGCATAAAAAAATATGTCAGCATATAAAATTTAACTGGAAAAGGAGTAACATAAATTATAGTTAACCAATTAAAATGATGAAACAATACAACAATATGTTGATATTCATGAGCAACAGTATATTATGGTCAGAATCTCAATAATCCAAGATATTTTCTTTCTTAAGGGGATCAATAAGATTCAATCAGGAATAAAATATCCTCCAACAATTAGAACCAGTAAACAAGAGGATAAGCCACGAAACTCCAAACCTTAAAACCAGATCTCTGAATTGCAATAGCAACAGCCTGAAACTTTGGGTAATCCTTAAGCTTGGATATAACATAAGGCCTACCAATCTGCAAAGCAATAATTTTAGAACATAAACCAGTAATGTGATGAGAAAGCATTAACACCAATTTTCTAGAAATAATAATATAAGGATGAATGAAACTCAAAGATCTCAAACTGTAAGTCAATCAATATCACTGCATTGGCCAAATATGTGCATTTTTATGCATCACAAATGAACCTGGTTCTGCTTATGACAAAAATACAAAATCTTTTACTTAAGGGACTCTTTCGCTAAAAAAGGAATGCAAACTAAAATAGAATATAGTTTAATAGAATGAAACGTAATTAAAATATTTGGAGTTGTTTGGATGAATGTAAAATAAATGTAGGCAATCACTTTTATTTTTTTGGCTTGAAGTAAAATGAATACAATTTAATGCCCAATGATGGTGATGGTTGTTGGTAGCCGGTGGAAGTTGTTAAGGGAAGACAGCAATGGGCGGCCATGGCCACAGCTATGAACAATAATTGTGGATGGCAGCCTGGGGAGGGGGGCAATAATTGGTAGAGTCAACTTGAGGTGTATTTTGAAATTCAATCGAAAACGAGTTTAAAATACATTAAAAATGAACAATAGAATGAAAAAGAAATTCATCAAAATTTTACTCTGCATTACTTTTTCATAAAACAAACACCAAAATTTTTAAATCCCCAATATTTAAAATGTTTTACATTCCTTTTTAAGAAAACCAAACAGCCCCTTACTCTCATTAAGAAAAAAAAGGCTTTGGAGGAAAACTACCAAGATTGGTGTAACCAAAGCCTATATCATTCACTTTGTACAAGTGGTTACCCTCAATAAGGATGTTTTACAATCAAATCCAAAAGCAAAACTCACTATGAAATATACACTTTAAGATCAATATGAAAACAAATGGAAATAATGGAATGACAAAAATTTAAAAAACTATTCAAATAAATGCAATGAGCCTACTTCAAAGAGAATGGATGCTAGTCAAGTCATTTTGGCAAGAGATGATAAACATTATAATTTCAAATGCTATACCTATAAAAGGGAAAGTAAATACAATTTCCTGATATCTATTACGATTATTTTTATTTGGTAAGCCAAAGGTTCTTAGAAAAAAAAAAAGAAGAAAATGATTTTCTTCCACTTTTCTATACTTGATTTATATTGAAAGAGCAAGTATAGCAATGTTTTTTCTCATCTTTTTCCATTCAACGGGGAAGAAGGGCAATGGGTACAGGCAAGAAGAAAGTTGTTCGTGGTGGTGAAAGGCAATGGTATTTTCCTTACAGCCACATCTACACTGCCACCACAACTATTATTATCAAACAAAAATTTGGAAACTATAGTAAACAAATGTTCAAGTGCCCATATAAGGGTGGAATGGTCCTCACGGAACTTTTAAAGGAATTATTTAAACACAAACCTTGAAATCTACTTTAAAAAATTATAAGAGAAGGAGAAACTTAGCATATAATTTTCAATTAAATGTTACAGTGTTGGTGCTTTCAATCTTCTCATAAATATCGAAGATGCTTTCAATGTGTTTCAATTCTTCAAGTTTCTTTAAAGAGCAATCTATTGCAATTTTATTGACACTATATTGTAATTTGGTGATATATATCATATTAAACACGCCACCATCACCATCCATTACATACATCGACCAAACGATGCTGCGAGTCTTAGTTTAAAATATTGTTGTGTGTCGTCCATACAGGAGTTCCAAAGGAAACATGTGATCGTTTGGTTGAATAACCACCCACCCCAATATGTATTTTAATAGTCTAAGTGACCGAAACGTGAAAGTAGAAATAATTGGCATCCACATTCTTGCTTTCAATTGAATGATAGGGTGGTTTTGTACTTTGTGTCTTCTCATAGTTACTCTATATATGCTACTGAGATGTTCGGTTCTAAGCATTCTAAATGAAAATAAACAAGGGGTGAGTGATTCATATCAACATTGGTTGATTTACAGTAATTACATAAATATTGAAATAAAAATGGAGCTGAACTAACTCAAACTGAAACTGGCCATAGCTGGCAACAGTTTTCAGGTAATTAATTCACTTAAACTGGCACTTGTAATATACTATGCATATAATTTGTTAGTGGTAAAAATAACTATACCATACTTTATTGGGTTAGTAATTTTAAGGGGTTTTTTTTTTTCTTACATGAAATTGAGTCTAACTTATAGATTCAAGCTTAGTTGAGACACAAACCGCTTAGTTCAGACATGTGTTCACTCTTAGGAAAAAATACTGTCCCTGGCCTGCGTGAGTTGGCCATGACAGAGTGAACCCGAGAACAAATAACTAAGTGGTATCCGTTTAACAGAAAAGAAAACGAGCTTATAACAAACTTCAAAGGACTTAGGCAAATTAGATGGTTGCATTAGTCTTGGGTCAGTTCTCAAATTACCAGGTAAAGTGACAGACCTAATAATAACTTACAGTATAATGACAACAAATATGCATAAAGATTCTAATATTTTATAATATCTAAGATAAATGACTGTTAAAAATGGATGTGTGACAAAACTTAAAAGTGTAGACTGTGGACTAATTGAGGGATAGTGGAAGTAGAATATATTAAAAATAAATTGCTGAAAATAGGTTTAGGTGGTTTGGAGTGTATAACAAAAGATAGAAACTCATAACAAGCATATAGAATTAAATTTGAAGGATTAAGAAAGAAGAAGGGTAGCTCAAAGATAAAGTGAATAGAAGTTACACGGAGAGGTTAATCAATAGTAGTACCTCATGCAACATTTAATAGAAATGACTTGAGAATTATGATTCTTAAAACAAATCCCAAGTAGTTGGAATAAAGCTAATGATTATTTTGATAATTATGTTATAAATTTATTTCCATTTTTTTTATTACAAGGCTAAAAATCATGAGTATTTGGGGTTGAGTTTAACCTCTAACTGCGCATTCATATTCCTAGTTTAAGTATGCACAACAAACCAATTTTAGAGAGATAAATGAATGAGTAAACAAATATATTACAAAAGTATGCTTCATAGAAAACAGGTCAATTTGTCCATTGCTTGTTTTTAAAAAATAGGATTAAAAAGTTGTGCCCAGTGCATCACTTAGCCACTACATTACAAAGATGTGATCCAAACCTCTAAGTCACAATGGAGCAAACAAAATATCTCTCGATATTCTCCTTGCTTTCTAAAGATAAGGAACAACAAGAAAAAGCTTTAAAATCATATTAATTTCCAGCTTATTAAAGCACATTAAATTTTTTAATGTGGCCATTTAATTGCAAATATGTTTTTATTCAATTTTAGGAGAAAAGTGATGACAAAACAAACATTAATTCGCAGCACTTTTCTAGATTTTAATCATACTATACATATTGTGGGCTCCGAAAATTCGGCCCCGGCCTCCGCTCGCTCTTCTTATTCGGCGAGGGAGTTTTAACTGAATAAGTTCCGAGGTAAATTTTGGAAGGCAGATGGGTTTGTAGATAAGACACTACCCAGAGATTTCGCCCTCATTTTGCGAGGACTTTATGATCTGAGTTCTGGTTTCCTATAGGCGCAAGCCCCTATAGTTAATTACCCATCCCGATCACGAGAGAGAACTTTCGATTAAGGCTAGTCGTCAATCAGATACGTAGATGATACAAGTTATCTGGCATATAGTAGCAGCAATGGGTTTGGAAATTGGGCTTAGATTTGGGTATTTGGAAAGATTTGGAAATTTGGAATTTGAAGGGTTGAGAGATTGATATTTAAAAATAGAAATTTCACCATCGTGCACTTAAAGCGGAAGGTGGGGGAATGGATGATGGGCCCGATCAAGATCCCATGGTTCCGTCGTCCCGGGCCATCATGGACCCTGGTCTACTTAGTCAGAGGAGGTAGTCGACCCAACCTGACAGAAGGATCCTTGTCGGCAGCCATGGGTTGCTTCATCCAAGGGGACCTTGTAGACCTGGGATGGATGTTTGTCTAAGTGGACAAATTTGAATCCACCTTAGCTTACAGAGGGCTTTGTGCCCTATCGATCATATCCTATTGATTCATATCTCAAGGATTTAACGCCATTAAGGAGCGTATTGGCTCTGGCCATAACCGCTATCTGTGGTGCCATTTGGCGGCAAAACCACTCGGTTCAGAGGGCCACGGGTCATAACCGTTTACCTGCAGTGCCATTTGGCGGCGAAACTGCCGGTTAGATGACACGTACCACGTCCTTACTGGCAAGAGATTTTTTTGAGAATGGATCCTAGTGATATTTTCGATTAGGCATTTGACTCTTTGTGAGCTAGAGTAAATTTCAATTTGTCCGCCTCGGCAAACTGTTGCGGAGGGCGGATGATTTTGCTTTAAGTGTGTTGATAGATTGATTTCAAATTTTAAATATTTTTGAGATTTTTGGAGTTTTTTGGGTTTTTGGATATTTGGAATTTTGGGTGGAGCTTTAGAATATTTGAGATGTACTTTGGATATTTTGGAAATATTTGAAAAAAATATTTGGAAACCCCTCCGATTGAGATCTGAATTCAACACGGCCATCATCGGGGTGTTTGGGGATCATTTCTTTTTATGGATTGAACCTTGTCAACTCTGTCGGGCTGTCGACAGAGGATCGGGTTTCGTAGGCTTTGTACCCTTAAAAGTGAATTCTTTTTTATTTTAGGCATTGAAGGCCTAATATGAATATATTAAAATAAATATTTTGGTCGCCACGGCCACATATTTATTTGTTGGTTCGAACCTTGTTGACTCCTATTAATCCGTATAAGAGGATCGGGTTCGAGCCTGAATTCACTTGTCAACCCGCGCAGCATCCCTAGACGTCATGTGTGTACCAATAACACGCTCGCCGGGGCCCATGCGGGTTGAGATTATATTTCCCTCTTTAGTGTACCTATGTGTATACAATTTATAGTGCACGTGCAGGGGTATTTATTTTAGACTTTGTTGACGCCTTCTGTCTGCTTGTACAAGGATTGCAGATCCGGTGGCGTGGCAGCTTCTGGATAGAATTATTCGCTGCTTCGTACAGGTAGACTGTCGTGCACTATCGTTGATTTTCGTAGGCGGGTCATAGTGCACTAACTAATCTCCTGCCTGTTTGTGGATGCTTGTATTTATCACTGACCTTCTTATATAAACTGGTCATCATGCTATTATTTTTTTTTGTATATTGACTCTCAATTTTTGTAATGAAACGTGATCTTTACTTGCTTATTAATCACCGGCATTTGAAAGGGCATTGTAATATCCATTGCATATTTCTCGTAGTCACTATACATCTCTCTTCTACTTGTAGGCTAGATGTTGTATACATGGCAACTCTCCTGCCGGTTGAAACTTCACTCACAATGACTTGAATGCTACATGTTCATTATCTCCCATATCACCTACAATCATTCACAAGTTCTTATAGTAGTTGTTTGAAAGTGAACCGTCATGTGTGTAGGATATTTATGTTCTTGCTTGCATATGACCTTTTGATGTCATTGAGAGTTTGTATGTCAACTTGCATTTGGTTGTAGGAGAGTTAAATTTTGACTTGAACTTAGTATGCAATCTTCAAACATTTCTTCTTTGCACTACTACTCTCTTTCTTCACATATGCATATAGGAAATATTGTTGCTTGCATATGATCGATCAAATATTATGGCTTGCTATTGAATTGCATCTGATTGTATATTCATTTACTTAAAGTACGGTCCCTTGTTGAAATTGTTTGGGTTCTTCGAGATTATCCCAAATTACAATCTCTAGTCATCATTCCTTCAAGTTTAGATCAAGTACAAATCAAATTTGAATCTTTGTTGAAGTTCAAATGAGAGTCCAAGTTGTTCGAGTTATAACTGCTTGAGTTTGAATTAAGCTTTGAATGAGGTCTTTTGAGTTCAAATCAAAGTTCTATTATTCAAGTGCAGCTCGGCTTGAGTCCAACTCAAGTCTTCAATAAGTCCTTTATATTCATTCAAGTCCCTTGTATCATTCTCAAGTTCAAGCCTTGTCGGCTTAATGTTCAAATCAAGTTCTCTTGGGTCCATGTCTTGTTCAAGTTCGATGTCCACAAGCTTTAAGTTCAATAAAAGTTCACTTTGTAAGTTCAAGTTCATTGTCCACTGTGGTCCGAGCTTGATTCAAGTTACATTTCATTTTACTTGGGTTCAATTCTTTATTAAGTCATTTAGATCTTGTCCAAAGTCCCAGTACAAGTCCTTCGTCGTTCTTGCGTGTCATCCGGGTGCAATCAAGTCTAAGTCTCAAATTGTTCTCTTGAGTTCAAATGAGATCCAAACGTAGTATTGCGTTCACCCGAAATTTCGGCATCCTTCCGGCGTCTCCCCCGTTTAGGGGAAAACTACGGAAAACTGGGTCTTTCCCACCACGCTAAGAAAAGCGTGCATGGTAGATGCCCTCTTGCGAGGACACCGCGGCCGTGTAATTTTTCGATCCCCCACCACGCTAAGAAAAGCATGCATGGGTGTTTTTGCAAAAAAGTATTTTTTTTATTTTATTTTAAAAATATTTTGTAAGCAAGGCAGTTGTTTCCCCGCAAGCGGGTACTTATGGGTATCCCCGCTTCGTCGTGCGCATCGCACCGGGATCCCTTCCTACCACGCTAAGAAAAGCGTGCATAGGCGGGGTTTCCAAGGCGATACGAACTTCGAAGAAGGAATTTAGGTGATTACCCGCTTCGTCGCAAACGTCATGACGCACTCCCTCCCACCACGCTAAGAAAAGCGTGCATAGGTGGTCGTTTTGTCTCGACGAATGCGTTGAAACGAGTTCTCGAAGTTTTAGGTTTAGGAATTATACCTGCGTGGGGTCGACGGCGTTGTCTCGAGGGGGAGAGAAACGAGCAAGCATATTAATTTTAATGTTATTATTAAAATTAAATATTATTATTAATAATTAATTAGAGTTTAATTATAATTTAATTTTAATTAATTAAAATTAATATACAATTAATTATATTAATTATGATTAGTATTTAATTAACCATGTGATTAATCATGATTAACTAATATTAATTATAATTATTAATTAATCATAATTAATCTTAATTAACTGCCATTAATTTATAATTAAAAATAATTATTAATAATAATAATAAAAGAAAATAAAGAGGGGAAAATCCCTCTGGTTTGGAGGATTTCGGGATTTGGCCGAAGAAGCGCGTTCAGGGAGAAAGTTACCTTCACTTCCAGCCAGCTCCTGTTCGTGCTTCCGATTAAAAATGCCGTAACTTCCGACTCAGCAGGGAAGGAAGAAGGCGGGCTTGCGGTCGGCTAGGTATGAGGTTCTCTCCTCTCTCTCTCTCTCTCTCTCTCTCTCTCTCTCTCTCTCTCTCTCTCTCTCTCTCTCTCTCTCTCTCTCGGCCAGAGGAGGTCGGAAGCAGTGGATCGGAGTAGAGGAAGGATCGGAGGGGTTCGCGTGAGAGCTGGAGTCGGACAGAGGTAGGGGGAGGCGTCGGCTACGGGAAACAGAGGAAGAGGTTCGGTCGGCTAAGGCAGAGAGGGGAAGTATCGTGGGAGAGGGAGGAGATCGCGTCGTGTGTGGAGCGAAGTCGAAGGAATAGCGAATGGGAGGGTTTCCTTCTCATTTTAAAGGCAGAGGAAGGAGCGGGATCGAGGCGAGCTCACGGGATTTACGCAGGAGATGCGGAGATGCGACGCGAACGGCGCCGAATCAGCGCGATCTCGGCATGATTCGAGGATCCGACGGGTATAAGATTTGTACGTGGGATTTTTTGGCTTCTTCTCTCTTTTGCTCTTTCGAGTTTCATCCGGAGGTCAACACATATAAATATTTTCAGTATCTTATTTATGATTATATTACTTAATTAATAACCTCCCTTATGAGAAAAGCCAGCAAAACTATGGATCCACTCTGACCAAAGGCCTCATTTAATTGCTTGTACGTAGAAAGTATCTTAGAAACCAATAAATTATTTTGACTCATTTTATGTGTGAAAAAGAAATTATCATTTTTAGGTATTTTAAAGCTGTTTATAGAGTTTAAAATCATATTGATTTCGGACTTCCATCCAAATGACAAAATATAGTAAATTGACCATAAGCATCCAAATGAGCCCTAAACATTGTCTTTTCTTTACACCATACCAGTTAGTCCAGACAAGCTCGAATTTCACTAAAAAATGTTGAGTTTTGCATGTTTTCCTAATCAAAAAGGCATTTAATAACTTCCCACATAATGATTATTCATTTCTCTATGTACAAGAAATATAAGATGACAAGGCTCTGGCAGATCAAATTTAGCGTTCTATGCATGTCAATTTAAGTTCACGCTCATCTTGTTTGAAGCACATAACACAAATACTGAACTCAATTAGCCAGAAAAATGGACTATGTTTCAGATGGAAGAAGCAACAACGTGCAACATTCAACTCATGTAGACATAAATAATAAAGGCTGAAAAATATAACTGCTAAACTGGCCTTCAACAATAAGCTCTATTGCATGCCTAATAAACCTATGGCAAAGTTAAACAACGGCTAAGATAAAGGCTAAGAAGCTATAGACTAAATAGCTGTGACCATGGTTTAAAATTGCGCAATATGAGGCTCGCCTTGAGGCCCGCCTTTGCGCAATTCCAGTAAAAAACGCCTCGATGCTTACGCCTCGAGTTTTTTTTATGAGGCTTGCGCCTCAACTTGGTTGAGGCCCGCCTTGAAGCCCGTCTCGCCTCACTGGTATGAGGCTTACGCCTCACGGTATATATATTAAAACTTACATAAATCTTGAAGTAAATGTCCGACATTGGACTCTATAAGAGAGAAGGAAGGGGAGAGAGCAATTCACCATAATGATGATTCAAATGAAAAACCCCTTAGTGATTACAGTGCTGATGACTTATGAGTTCTTATGTGATATGTCATTGCTATTTATTTTTGGAAATTGGAATTATATGTTAATGCAAAAAAATATTGGGATTTGGGAAAGATAGAATTTTGAGTTGAACTATATTTCATGTTGTCTTATTATTGAGATATTTTGATTTCACTTCATTTCTTAAGCTTTTTTATGTTTTATATTATTCACTCATTAGTATATAAAAAAATTATCATTTTATGTTTACGCAATCTTTTGATTTTGAGGCTTACGCCTCAAAACGCCTTGAGGCTTACGCCTCGCCTCACGAATGAAAAACGCCTCAATACCCGAATACGCAATTTTAAACATTGGCTGTGACACGATCAAGAGTAGCTTTGCTAGAAATAATCAAAAAAAATCTGAATATATAAGCCAGTAAAGCCAAAGTGTCATTTACATACTGTTCTACCAAGCAAGAAAGCGGCGGTTGCACCAAAAGTGCCTCCAAGAGAGTCAGCAACAAAACCCAGAGGCAATCCAAACAAATATCCTCCACCAAGCTGAAATGCAAACAAGTTTCAAAACTATGAGCCAATGAGCCACCATAACTTTGATAGATCAGGCCATGTGATTTTAGTAATAATATACTGCAAATTTCAAATTTCTAACAGCAAACCGCAGATATGAAGAAGCTAAACTTAATGAAGAATAATAAACAAATTTATATCAAAGTAATATCACAAGGAAGAAATTACACAACGAAAGGTCATCTAAACTAAATGATACCATAGGTATCAAAGAAGTGCCGTGTTTCAATTGAAATTCACAAATGCTAATAGAATGATATTCAAGGTGAATAGCATGGTACATACTACCTGCAAAACGATATAATTCTAGTGATGACAAAAGCATGATGGTGCAGTGCAAGATGCTTCCCTTAGCTATCAATATTAAGTCTTATTTGTGTCAAATATTTATTCAATTATTTTATGTTGTTTTTAATTGTCATTTAAAGCTATTTTGTCATTTATATATTATTCCAAAGTAGATTTTAATTTTCAATAAGGCCTATTTCTATAAATAATATCTAGAGCCTTGTGACTCATTAAGAGTTTAAGATGAATTAAAGAAAGCTTTTCTTTTGGTTTCCCTTCTTACGATTGGTTCTCTTTTCTAAGGTTTCCTAATTAGTCATTCATCACTGTCTCATGACTCACTTTATTTTAAGAGTTCATTCATTAAGATGCTTGTAGTAAATTCTTTTTTTAGCCTCAGTGAAACTTGGTGGGTTTGTATGACTTCTTGTTATTGGTGGGGATGCTATGATAGATGATCTTGCTCTTCATGTTGTAGACATGCGTTTGATGTAGTGGGACGATGGGTGGGTTAAGCGTCAATGGATTATGTGTTTGTGAATTTGTGGCTGATTAGATACATGACGTAGGTGATTGTAGCTTGTAGTAAAGCCGAAAAACTTTGTTGAGTTGCTTTTTGCATACTTGGTTCAGGTTGCAGATCCAACAATGGGAGGCAATTCAGAAATCCTTGGAATTCAGGAACTTCAACTCTAATTTAATTTATTTAGTTGAGGAATAAAGGAAGTTGATGTAGAGCTAGAATCGGGTAAATAAAAAAAATGGATAGAGAAATTTTATGCGACACCTTTCTCTAGCAACATCCTCCTCGAACTTTTAAACCCTAATGCATTTAATGTCAACAACTCTCTCTTCAATAAAACCCCCCCCCCCCCCCCCCCCCCGGCGCGCGCTATGTTAAAACAATGCTCACGAATAGTCGAGTGCTTAGATTTGAATTTCCCCATCATGTTAAGAAAAGCGTGCACAAGACTTACATCCTACATCGCAAGCATCGCCTACGAGTTTCCTTTATTTTGCTAAGAGAAGCACGAATAGGTTTCACTCGTAGATAACAAGTCATTTTAAGCTAGCATGATTACTACCAACTAGGAGACTATAGCGTATGGATAATATCCTAAGTCAAAGGTAGGTAATTCAAGTTTTTTAACTATAAATATTGACATAAGAATGTCCATTCTTAATGACTGGCGAAGCGTGAATATATACAATTTTATAAGACAACAAAAGAAACCAGTGTAAGCATGGTAATAATTAACGCAAAATTCCTTAGACAAAAAGGATGGGGTAAGTGCAACAAGAGTAGAATTCATCAAAAACATCAAATTAACATAACTTGCACTTCTAAGCAGCTAAAAGTAGAAAATTCCCTAGTATTTGAGTTGAAGCAAAAGATGTAGCAGCAACATCAACAACAACAATAGTTTATCCCACAGTGGGGTCACTACATGAATCATTTTTCTACATTGTGATAAGTTAAGAGTTAAATTCTCATTTAAATCTAATAAAGAAATGTCATTTTTAATATTTGTTAACCAAGTCTTTTTAGGTATACCTCTACCTTTCTTAACATAAGTCAAATCAAATACACTACTTTCCTAACCGGCTCATTTACTTTATGTGACCAAACCATCTAAGATGACTCTCTCTAATCTAATCTTCCATTGGAGCTACTCCAACCTTTTCACGTATATGCTCATTTCGTATCTCGTCTCTAAGAGTAAAGCCACTCATCCACCTGAGCATCCTCATCTATGCAACACTTAATATTATGCTTCTCTTTTAATGGCCAATATTCTGCACCATAAAGCATTGCAGTTCTAACCACCATCTTATAAAATTTTTCCTTAAGTTTGACAGGGACTTATCTATCACACAACAAGCCTAATGTATTCATCTACTTCAACCATCTAACTTGAATTCTACTAATAATATCCCTATCTATTTGACCTAAACTACGAACAATCGACCTAAGATATCAAAAATATGTACTCTTATTAATGGTTTCATCACCCAAAGGCACAATCCATCCACTAGATCTATTATTACTAAAATTGCACTCCATATATTCAATTTTAGATCTACTCAAACGAATGCCTTTAGACTCTAAGGTTGACCTCCATAATTCAAGTTTACCTTCAACTCCGTCTCTAGTCTTATCAACAAAAAGAATATATTAAACAAAAAACATACACCAGGGTACAACCTCTTGCAAATGTGTAGTGAGAACATCCATGACTAAAGCAAAAAAGATATGGGCTTAAGGTTGAACCTCGATGTAATCCATCTGAAAAAGGAAAATACTTGGTCAAACCACCTTGTGGTTGAACACAAGAAATAGCTCATGCATACATATCCTTAATGACTTGAATGTAAACATTTTTAACCTCTTTCTTTTCTAGAACTCTCCATAGCACTTTTTTTAACACAATATATATATATGCTTTCTCTAAATCAATAAATATCATATGTAGATCCTCCTTATTCTTTCTATACTTCTCCATCAAATCTCTCAATAAATGTATAGCTTCCATAGTAGACCTACCCGGCATGAATCCAAATTGATTATGAGAATCATTAGTATCACGCCACAACCTATGCACCATAACTCTCTCTCATAGTTTTAAAGTATGACACATTATCTTAATATCTCAATAATTTGCTTGTGCATCACCTTTATTCTTAAAAATAGGAATCAACACACTCATTTCCACTCATCTGACATCTTTTTGGTCTTTAAAATAATATTAAAAAGTTTAGTAAGCCAAGAAATTCCTTCATCTCCTAAGTATTTCCACACCTCTATTAAAATATCATCAGATTCAACAGCTTTTGCAAACTTCATTTTCTTTAAAGCCTCTCTAACTTCAAATTTACTATACATCGATAAAAACAAAAATATTTCTTTTCATTTAGAGTGCCAAGGTCACTAAAGTTAATCGCATTCTCATAATCTTCATCGAAAAGTTTAGAAAAAATATCTTATTTATCTTTGTTGAATATTCTCTTCTAAAAAAAGCGCTTTTTGATCGTCATCCTTAATACACTTCACTTAAACTAAATCTTTACAACTATCATTTTCTTGTTTGGCAAACTTATACATATATCTTTTGTCATCTTTAGTATCTAATCTATTATATAAATCATTAAAAGCTAAAATCTTTACATCGCATATTGCTTTCTTAAACTCCTTACAGGCGTCTTTGTATATTTCTCAATTATCAGAATTTTTACATCAAAACTACTTTTTATAACAAATATTCTTATTTTTTATCTTTTATTGCACAGTTTGATTACACTGCAAACTATTTTTAATATTAGGAGTTTTTTGTTTGATACTCCAAGCACATCTTTTGTAACATTCTTAATATCAGTAGCTATATTTTTCCACATAACATCAGCTTCCTCATGCATAGACAAAATCTTAAGATCTAGTATTTTGCACTCAAAAATATTTTTGTAAATATTCTTTAAATGCCCCCATCTTATCCTAGAATAATTTTTTACTTTATTTTTTATTTTCTAACCCTTCATTTTAAATTCCAAAACTAATAAGCTATGTTTGGTACATAAACTTTCACTCAGAATAATTTTATAATCTTTGCAATCTAAACGATCTATTTTTCTTATAAGAAAATAATCAATCTAAATTTTACTATTACCATTCTTATAAATGATGAGATGCTCATCTCTTTTCTTAAATAAGATATTAGCAATTACAAAATCTTAAACTAAAAAAATTTAATATTGTCTAACCACCTTCATTAGTTGTTCCAAACTCATAGACACCATGAATACTTTTTAAATCATCTACCTCTCTACTAACATGTCCATTTAAATCTCCTCCAATAAATTTTTTTTAAGATGTGTCTTTTGTATTAATTCTTCTAAGTCGTTTCAAAATTTTAATTTTGATCTCATATTCAAACCTACTTAAGGAGCATAAGCACATCTAATATTAATAATCAACAATAAATTTTAAAACTATAATTCTATCTCCAATTCTATTAATTTTTACAATATTATCCTTCAAACTCTTATTTATAATCACGCATACATCATTTCTAATAGGACTTTTACTAGAATACCATAGTTTAAAACCTAAACTATCAATCTCCTTAGCTTTCTCTCCAACTTATTTAGTTTCTTGAATGCATAAAATATTTATCTTCCTATGAATCATAATATCTATTAATTTCATTAATTTGCCTGTTAGGAAACTTATATCCAAGTTCCTATCATAATTTTAGTTTCATAGACAAAATTTGAACACTCAAGAAGATCAGCTCATATATATAAGAAAAAACACAAGAATCTAACCAAGTGTGACATAATCTAGAAAACCTTCTGAATAATATGAGGTTGGTAAAAGTCAAAGCTCAGAAAATATGGTAAAAAAATTGTTTACTCAGTAGATTGTAAGAAAAAACATTAAAAGAATTGAAAAAAAGACATATTACAACAATATGCTTTATAATCTGTTAAAAAACAAGCAGGTCACTTACAGTTAGTATGGAAGCTGGAACAGCTAGAACGGACAATGGTATATATGAAATTGCCCTGTGACCAACAACACGTCAATCTTCAATGTAACTTTTCAAAAAAAGAACAGCATATTGAGAAATAAATAAATAAATAAATAAAAAGAAACAGAATTAAGATTATTTTCATGCAACAAAGGTTTTGGATCATAATAGTAACAAATCAAGTAGAGCATTATGAAATAGTTTTGTATGCCGAAGAGCCAAATCTCACAATTAAAATTTATTAGGAAATAAGTTAGCATAAAATATGCCTCCACTTTGGTAAAAGTTAAGCTCATCTACACCATGGTCTTAATATATATTACAGATGAAAATGTGAAGTGCACAACTTCAAGATCTCTAGCAATTTGCCATGAAGATTAGAAATGAAGTCTTCTTTACAAGGAAACCATAATATCTAATAAAACAAGTTGCATTATGAAACTCTCAAGTTGTCATAAAAACAAAACTTCAAGAAGACAATTATTATGAAGCACTATTATCTTCAATGATAATAACAACATAAATTAAATAGAAAACTAAGTGCAGATAAAAGTAGCAATTTGAACCTCAAAAATACATAGAATAATCAAAAAGGTTGTTTCCAGGAATAGGTGATGCAAATCTAAAGTCGCTCATTAGAAAACTTGAATAAGAACTATTAACCAAAGTCATTGACCAATTAATAAAATGTGAAACAAGTATTCTGCAGAAAAAAGAATAAGCAACTATTACTCACAGAACAACAGGACCCCATGGCCCTAGATTATCCTGAATCCACACCAAAAAGTCCTTTAATATCTGCATTAAGAAACATATATTAGAAACATTTAGTACAAAAAATGTGAGCCATGACCAGCACAACTTAACTATTAGAGAATTATTCAGAAAACTCAAATATCATCTCAGCAATGATCAAGCACAAATGCATAAAATTACCAGAAAGAAATTACAACTTAGCACCAAAAAAATCTATCAAGGTCACAACCGCAAAGTACATCCAATATAGAGATGAACTTCAAAGTACCAAAATATTTACTGAAGCCCGCACATATTTGCTTCAAACAAAAGATGAAGTGAAGATAAAGTTCAAAAAATACATTTGTGTTAAATTCAAAGAAATTATTCTCAACATGTCTAAACATACACATTTTACTCTTACCAAATATATAGCCCCTAATTGAAAGCATCGAAATGCACAAGTTTACCATATGTAAATTAAAACAAGAAGATAATGGTGTAGTGTAAAATAAATCTCAATGGAAGAGTCCCCTTAAATCAGGTCTTTGGAAGTACAAATACCCTAGCGAGATGACATTCTTAGTGAGAATAAAAATGACGTCTTGTGTTTTCACAAGTTCTTTGTACTAATAAACGAATAGTGCTGTATTACGAAAGATAAGCCCCTTCCTTTACACCCCTCAACCTTATATAGTCAAGCATTTAAGATAGATTCTTTCTGATTTTCAGAGCTAAAGGAAGATTTGACTATTACATTACAAAAATGTTACTAACATCTCTTGCCCATTTGACATTATAATCACCATATAATGAATTGATTTGTAAGCAAAATAATTTCTAACTCACAATTTGGTAAATTCCTTCTCCCTTGATCATTTTATGGAAATCGATATATTAAACTTATTATTCTTGTTCAACGACATCCTCAATTATTCTCTCTCTAGATAATAAGTTTGAAGGTAGATACTATTACCTCATTGGCTCATTCTACTAAAATTTAATTCATGAAAACCTGATTCCATAAGGTATAATTTACTACTTTTTTAGAAAAAAAAAAAAGCATTTCAAGTCATCATCAATGTAGTGCTGGATCTGCTTGTTATAGCATGCTCAATTTTCTTTTCATTATAACATTATTTTCTCTATGTTCTCATTTACTTTTATAGATGTATCATGTCATGTCGGAGAAAACTAGCATTGTATAAGTATTGAATTAAATTAATTCTACTTGTTTTTATGTATATTTTTCACCATGCTTGACCCTTAGCTAGAAATATATCCTAACCGAAAGACCACTTCCTAATCACGCACTATGAACATCATTAGGTTTAATACCAAAAATTTGGTATCAGATTTATAAATCCTTCCTCTCCATTAACTTATCAAATGTATTTGTGGTGTTAACTTTACTTGATGCAACTTTTCATTCATAGCGTATAGTTAAATTACCATTGGTTTACTCATTTTTTCCTTTGCATACCCGATTCAATCTTAGCTGACTTAATTGCACATTTTATTGCTTTTAATAAATGCCCAAATATCAATCTATTTTCTACAATCTTGTACCATGTTGCTATCATAGCCTCTATTTACATTCTCTTGCCACTTTATCTCCTAATTTCAGCACATGTACATCTTAACATTATCATTATTCATATAGAAAATGAAGCTTAAAAGAAAAATAATAATAATAAACTTCATTTTTTAGAATGACAGTCACAAAACCTTTCAAGATCCAAACCATGCTAACAGATAGTGACCTGTTACTCTATTGAACCCAGGTACCAAATGACTTTTTAACTTTACATTCTGGCATAGCCCTTAACACAAACAAGTTGCACTTTACAAGCTAAAACTAAGGAAAGCATTGACCATTTCTACTAAAACGTAAACTCAAGACTTTGATAGCATATTTAAAAGTAGGTGAGAAGTTGATACAAAAGCTTAAGCTCGGATGTAAGAATGAAGAATAAATGTTAAACTAAGGTTCAATAACTCAATGCCAACAATTTACTAACCCAAAATGAATATGATCTAAACTAAAAGACAAAAACGGAGATTAAAATGGACCCATCCTACAATAAACCTACATTTCCTATAACATTTTTATAATAAAAAGCTTATAATTGAGTACACTGTGGTTTCCTATTTACCCCTACAATTAAGGTCCCAGAGGCCAGTTTGTTAAAAATATGTTTTTGCAAGTGGTTGAACAAAAGCTGCAAAAATAAGCTTCATCAAATTGAATTTTTAAGTGGCGTTTTATTTTTCCTTTCTTAATGTACTCACTTATTGTAAATTCTGTTCCAATGTTTAGTAGGCTATAAGTTTCATAAAGTGTCCATTAAATTAATGTTTTAATCTTTACTTAATATTTTCCAAACTTATTTAATAAAATAATTTCATACTTGATCATAAATAAATGCATACTAATATTATAGTATTTACAATTACTATACTAATACTTTATGGCAAAGCTGACTATTTGTCACTCAAAATGCACTCATTTGTACAAATAACTCAATTATATTGTTATTTGTGCAATCTCCAAAATGCTTTTTGGACCAAAATACCCCTAATGAGGGATAACCCCCTATATTTGAAGATATTCGTTAAATTTATGATGAGTCAAGGTTAATACTCATTCCTTATCGACATTGAATTCCTCAAGTCCAACTTAAGAAACTACTTTTGTAGACTAATATTTTAGTATTTATATTCGATGAATTTTTAATTAACTTGTATTGCTATGGAGAGGAGCTAATTTGAGCTACAAAGTCCAATTTTCACTATTTTTAATACGTCCAAGTTGAGACTTTTGGTTTGAAGTTGAAGGGTTTGCAACTTCACGAGTTAAATCTTAACTGGTTTGAACCTAGAGGGTTTGGAAGTTCACAAGCTCAAAAGTTTATTAAGGCTCTTAAATTTTTTATTAATTCCTAATTTTTTAATTAGCTATAATGATTTAAAAAGGCAAATGGATAAAAAGTTTATTAGTGCTCACGATTCAACATGCTCAATGTTCAAAAGTTTATTAAATCTCCAATACAAATTTCAAGGAAATGATGGATGAAAACAACAAATCCATCGAATCTTAGTTGTAATCACATGCTCATTGTTCAGCTTCAAGTATCAGACAACATTGGTAGTTGAAGCCATTATCTTATACGAATAAAAAATAGTTTAAAGCATTGCAATTCAAATCTAGGCATACAAAAAAATATCATTTGAACCAGGTTTGAACCAATCATATCAGTCTGAGATCCTTAAATGGTTCATTCACTGCAAATAGCCAAATACTCAACTATTAGTATGACAAACAAGTTAATTTAAGTTCAACAACAGAAAATTCAATGTCAATAAAAAAAAAAGATAATTCATTTTGATAAAGTAGATTATTCAACTTAAATGTTAATGAATATCCATGAATATAAAGGGTTATCCGTCATAGAGGGGTTTTGGTCCAAAAATAATATTTTGAAGAATATTTACCCAAATAAAAATACAATAGAAAAATTAGTCAAAATAGGTACAAAATGAGCGATAAAAAGTCAAATTTCCCTACTTTCTTAGTAATTAATTGATCAAGTAATTCTCAAAAAAATGCATTAAGTTATAGAACTAAAATTCAATAACTTATGGACTTTCATGTCAAATCAAACATTTCATAAGCGGGCAAAAATTTCACGAAGCTCATAGTAAAATTTATGAATTTAACTACATCAAATACAGTAATATGAATGAACTGATAAATATAATTCTAGCATATAACCAATTCCTAGCTGAAAAAACTCATTGGAAAAAACATCAAGATATTCTCCATCAAAAAACTCCCCCCACGCTTAAGACAATGAGAAAAAGTTAAACGTCGCAGATAACCGCCAAGTCTCAAAAGCGTCAGCGAACCTAATCATCCCACAACAAGCCAACCACTTCACATTCTGCCAAAAAGGATTTACTCACTAAACCACGGAAATTATGAAACATCACATACGACATCCGGATCGCATACAAAAAAAAAGGAATTTAAATTCATTACCTTTTCTATTGGGAGGGTCACGAAGGCCGTGACAACGGCGGCGAGGAGGAGGAAAAGGAGAGAAATCCGGAAGAGAGAGGACCAGGAGACAGCCATCGACGACAATCTGCGACGCCAAGGTCTGCAATCCTCCTCGTCCTCACCCCCAAAATTGCTCCCTTGCTTCCTAGCCCGCAATACTCCAATGTTTGCCAGATTTCTCTCAACCCTTCTTTCCTTCCTACCACCTCTTCCTCTCCTAATAATCTTAATTTGTCACCCCAATTTTAGCTTCCCTCTGCGAAATGCTCGACGAAATGGCTAAAAGAAGTAAGTTTCCTTCGCTTCAACGCTTCGTTTATTTTTGGGGATCTACATACATATTATAAAATCGGTGTTTGCATACTTAACTTTTGAATTTTTATATTTAATTGCATCATTTTAAATTTTAAATAATATTAATATTTGTGTATATAAAAAATATATTTTATTTTAAATAAGTAAGTATTAATATAATTTGTTATGGAATTTAAAAACTAATGTTTATATAAACAAATATAAAAATTTATGCTGTGTATGAATTTTTTTTCTTATTTTACTTTTGCTCTAATTTAGCATAATCATGTAAAAATTCTAGGTAAGGATATTAGGTGTTAAATTTATTTAAAACAAGTTTTTATATAAATATTTTTTTAGATAAATTTATATGAATTTTATTATTACATACATTTTAAATATAATTTAAAGATATATATATATATATATATATATATATATATATATATATATATTTGTTGAAAAAGTCCAAAGATGATTGCAATTTAAAAGAAATATAGTATATTTAAATGTTTGAAGTTGTTTGGATGAATGTAAATAAAACCCATGAGATTTTTTTTTTTCTTGAAGTAAAATGAATATAGTGTAAAGTCCAAAGATAATTGCAGCTGGTGGTCAATAGCGGACAGCAGTGGATGACTATGGCCAGGGGCGGAACCCCATATAACCTAGGGGGGCAATTGCACCGCCTAAAAAAATTAACTTATAGGAGAGTAAAAAATCCTTTCCTTTTTGCCCCTCCTAAAAAATTAGTTTTGCCCCCCTAAAAAATCTTTTTGCCCCTCCTATCATTGTTGCATGCCTCTTTACATTTGAGCCATCCGATTCTAACAGCTTCATTCATCTCTACCATACATTGCATTTTCTGCTTTATCTTCTCTCAATGTATATATATTCTCTTTTTTTTAATTGTATGAAAATGGGTAGTAACGAATTCTCATTTTTCTATGCAATAATTTTAGTTTAGAAATACTTTTTGAAAGTGAGATAATTACTGCAAAAAATATTTGTAGAATTTGATTAAGAATATCAATTATGTATTTATTTTTTCCTGTACTTGCATTTTTTTTTTACTTTTTTTTTTGTGCAGGAAAACATGATAATGATTTTGATAGACATTTTGTTTGCATTTGGTAGCTAAAAAAATTTTTTAGATCAAATATAAAGCTAAAAAAAAATTAAAACAAATCCCTTCTACGTCCCTTCATGTGCTTTGGGGAAGGGGATGTGGAGATGGAAAGTCCTTCTACGTCCAATCCATCGCACGATGGCATGCACTCCTTTCTGAAGCCGAGGTCAAGGGGAAATCAAGGCCGAGGGGAAAAAGGGGATAAAGGAGGCTGCTTTGCCTTTTTATCGGGATGGACACAGGTACAAAAGGACTAGTTCCGCCACTGACTATGACTGTCTGTGAAGGGCGCCTAATGGTACTAGGCAAAAATGGCCGACGGCCAACGGCAGGTGATGACAAGATAGCTTGGTAAAGGTGAAAAAATTTCTCTTATAATTGGACGAGTTTATTTTTCCTCCAAAATAAACTCAAATATTTCGCACAATATTTACAATACTTTACACTACATTTCTTTTTTATTCCACCAAACATTAAAATTTTCAAAACGCTATAAAAAAATTTACTTTACACCCTTTGCACTTCAAAACCAAAGGACTCTGTAGCTAAATTTAAGTTAAGAGGACAAAATAAAAAATTATTGTTGATGTTAAGTCAACATATTCCAGTTTACATTTTTGTCACATCAATTATGTACTCATTCTTCCCAAGTGAAACCGCTCCGCATGTCCGTCTCTACCACCTCTATGAGCTTTGGGAGTTTTCAGAGGCTTCGATTATACGTTGCAAGTGTACCAAACCATTGAACGAGCATACTTTGATGTTATGTCGGTAAAAATTCCAAACTTTTTTTATCATATACAGTGCGCTTCTAAGTAATTAAAAATAAAAAATAATAATTTTTTTATGAAACTTTTAAAACTCTAGAAATTCAAATTTAATAGAAGCATTGTCGTTAATTTAATTTTGAAAAACTTTATAAAAAATGATAGTAATATCCTCTTTCTCATCTAAAATCTATATTTGTTATGTTATTGACCTCTATATAAGGAAAACTCTTCGCACTCTCCCCAATTATGGGGGATTCACTTAAAGTACACTCGTCCTAGCCAAAGGGACACTTGCCTCATAAGAACTCACCCAATTGGAGCGCTCACCTCAGGTAGACTTACCTCAAAAGCACACGAGCAAGGAGGACTACCTCGTCCTAAGAGTACTCTCTACAGAAGTTGTTCGTCTACCCAATAAGAGAGCTTCATTCACACCCAACTAGAGATGGTGACTATGTCTATCAAGTCATGAACTTTCCCTTAGGCCCTCGCTAAAGGTGCCTGAGGAGTTCGCCAAAAGCACCCGCTAAAGTGTCTTAGCACCACGTCAATTGTTATTGTCCAATTGTAATTGTTAGAGTCTCGTCCACATGTTTATAATAATTTAATCATATTTTATTTTATTTTTTTGGTTATAGCCTCTCCTACAGTGCACTATTACCCTTCAAGAATATCACAATCTAACTTGATATCACATAGGTCATATCATGTCTAATTGTGACAAAAATGACCCCAAGATATGGTTGGAGAAATACTAAAATAAAACCTTCTAATTTATATACTACACAGAACCACTATTGAATGCAATATAAAATGGAAGGCTATTGAATCTCAATATGATATTTTATATATCTTCTAAAAATATATAATCTGAAGGCTATCTACAACAGTGCTTGGCAATAGAGAAAATAACAAACTAAAAGTCAAACCTGCAAAAATCAAGACTAACCAAAATATACCTACAATACATATTGGAGCCTGCTATCCAAATAACTCAACTCGCTATTTACCCTAGCCTGAAAATAGAAGCAAAAACTGAGATGAGCTAACACGGCTCACTAGGCTATGGTAGCCAAATATAGAAATTAATAAATAAAATCAAAAGAACTAAAAATCAAACTGAATAATACACTAAAATTAAATGCAATTAAAAATTATTGAAATTAATTGAATTTTAAATAAGCACTTCATAATGACTATCAGAATAACTCTTAAAATTGCCAAAATGTCCTAAAATTAGATGACAGAAAATACTACTGAGCAAAAATTCACTATTTTAAAATAAAACAAAATTATCAAAAATTGTGTAAAACATCATTCTGAAGCTTTAACTGAACTAAAGCACTATTTTTAGATATCAATATAAAATTTTTAGCAAGAATAAATTGCTGTTTTTTCAAAATCGTACGTAAAAAATTTTTAAAATATACTTAAAATATTCATAATCGCATTCTCTATAACATATAAAAAGTTATGAGTTAAAACTTTTACCAAAACAAAGTTATTCTCATTTTTTTATTACGAAAATATAAATTTGATAAAAAAAAAATCAAAATCACCAAACTATTTAAAATTGAAATAGGCAAAACATATCATATCTCAATATGAGCAAATTTTCCAACTTAGCCGATGGAAAAAAAAATTGTTCAACAGTCACCAAAAACAATCTGTCCTCTCTCTCTCTCTCTCTCTCTCTCTCTCTCAAATTCCCCAAACAACTCTCTATTAAATGAATGGCTTAAAATGAGTTCATGGCTTAATATAAAATGATGTAGGGCCTAAGTGCATTTAAATTTTTTTATAATATAATAATATTATTTTAATATACTTTTAGTATAAAATTCATAGAAATTCAATTAGGGATTCCAAAAAGTATAAAAAAATATCTATAAAATGGCTCATTTTATCTAAAAAATTTTGGTGAAATCAGAATGCTAAATGGATACATGATGGTCCCAAAATCCCCACTTGTACTATTAGGTGATAATTTTTTAAGGAATTTCAATAATGCCCAAATATTATGAAAAAAATGGTCAAACTAAAACACAATAATAGATATATTATGATGAAGACGATTTATAATTTAGCCTTATAATGACTCTTGAATAAATTCTTGACTGTCATAGGTAAAAAATATATATTTTAAAATTTTGAGTTATAACAATCTATCCACCTTAAAATAAATATCTTCATCAATATTTCTAAATCAAAATAAGTCTAGATATAGTTGTCTCATATTAGATGCTTTCTCCCAAGTAGCCTCTCAGGCAGTTATATGCTTTCACTGCACATTAACTATTGGAATCTATTTACTCCTCAATTTCCTGACATCGTACACCAAAATTATATCTAGCTCTTTTCTATAGTGCATATTCAGATGAATCTCCACATCATCAAAAGATAATCTATTTTTAGAATCAAATACTTACTTCCTTAGAGAGACACATGATATACATTGTGTATACCAGACATATGATTAAGCAACAACAACTTGTAAGTAGAATTATCAATCATCTCAACAATCTCAAAAGGTCTAATGTACCTTGGACTTAGCATACTGATTAAAAGTCTGCATAGGTTGTTAGACCTAAAGAAATTATCTCAATGCTAACCAAGAGGGATGGTGAATTTGTAATTTTAAAAATCCTCTTGAAAATTTTATAGAAAACCATTTTAAAATTTTAGTACAATGAAAAATTTTATCAAACTAAAATTTTTCAACCACAAAAATAAAACGTGCAGAAAAATAAAAAAAGTGGTAAAATAAAAACACAAAAATTTATAGTGGTTCGGTCCAACTAGACCTATATCTACTCCCTGAAGACTTCCTCTTCATGTAGTATGCTATTACCAAAATGACTCTCCTTTTGCTCCCATAGCAAGGTGGAGAAGGCTTTATAAATCACCTCTCTTCCACTGATCCCCGATGCGGCAGAGTACCATCGTGTTTTTACACTCCCCAAGTGTAGGCAGAGAACTATCATTCTTTCACACCCTCCTAGTGTTGGCAGAGAACCATCATCCTTTCACACTCTCCTAGTATCGATAAAGAACCATCATCCTTTCACACCCTCTTAGTGTAGGCAAAAAATTGAATCTTCTCCAAAGTAAGTTCAAAGAAGTAAGGAAGAGATTCGACAAAACTTACAAAGAGATCCTCACCTTTGGGCAAGCTCATAAATCCTTCACAAATTCCACTCGCAATATCTCTTTCCACAATATCAAACACTCTCCCAAAGCACTCTCACATGTGCCCTCAAAGAAAAAAATGAAGAAGCACTCATTCACAATCAGTTTTTAGGACCTTATATATGAAAGGCACAAAAAACTATATAGAAAATTGAAATTTTCAATTTGACCATCTATAATTTTATAGTATGATCAAAGATCGTATGTATGAACAGCTTAAAATTTGCTCGTACAATCTAGTATAAACTTATTTCATACTCTGATTGACATATGTACGAATCGACATTGTACAGTACGATCAATTCAAAATTAAACAGGTTCATCCAGTACTACTCAGTACGAATCAATTTTGTACACTGTATAACAAACTTTATGAATCCAATATCATACAATACGATATGTTTTAATCAAACCATATTTCATTTGGTATGAAAATGGATGAGTTCACTTCATACTCTGGAAGTCGTCTATACGATACTAGGATCATACAATATGAATAGTTCAAAAAATTTACATGTTCATATGGACGAAAAGATATGCAACCATTTCATACTCTGGACATCATCTATACGAACCTAAGATCGTATAGTACGAATAGTTTAGAAAAAATTAGGAGTTTATCGGGACGAACTTGTACGTATCTATTTCATACTTTGAATGTCATCTGTACGAAGGTAACTTCGTACAGTATAAACAATACTTAAAAAAATTTTCTAGCATGGTTCAATTAACTGCTTTCTAGAGGAACACTCAAGCCAAATAGTCTCATACGATTTAAAATCGTGCAGTACGATTAGTTTTAAAAATTACATATTTTTACACTATCCAGTGTGTGTCTGCACGATTACCCAGTTACAATCACACTCTCTCGGACTCAAGAAAAGTATAAAAAGTACATACTTTAAATAGAATTAATCCTAATCTATTATGTCTCTGTTTGGAGTATGATTTTTCTAAAATGTTAGTACACACAAAAATAAAAGCAAAATTTCCAATATATGTTAGAAGAAACAGTAATCAATATAATAATATTTTGGAATCATCAAAATACACATGATATGAAAATTAAGCTACAACACTGATTCTTCCAAACCTAGTGACATTTTTCATCGGGCTGGCTTTGGCATAAACAAAATCACCAATCTAAGATTTCATCAGCATATGTTTCTGATCATACTCATTTTTTCTACATACCCTATGCAGCTCTAAATCTTTCTCCAATCAGATGAATCTTTACTATAGCACAAAAGTAGATCCTATTACCTATCTATTACCCACCTTTATCAAAGTCAAAGAGGTCCTGCACTTCTTGTCATACAGGGCTTCATAAGGAGTCATGCTAATGCTGGATTGATAATTATTATTATATGCAAACTCTATTTGTGGGAAACGATCCTCCCAACTTCTACCAAAGTCCAAAACACAGTCTTAGAAGATCTTCCAATACCTGAATAGTCTTTTTTGGACTATCCATTTTTTTTATGAATTAAAAATTACACTGAAGTGCAATTTCATACCCATTCCTATTGAATACCTCTCCATAACTTATAGGAAAACTATCCATAACAATCCAATAAAATCACCTTCAGCATACCATATAATCTAATAATATCTCTAACATATATCTATACCAATTTATATATCAGATCAGTAGGTCAGATTTGAATAAAATGCTATGGCTTTGTCAAACAATCAATAAAAACCCAAATGGCATGATGTCCCAATCTCAATCTAGGTAAACTCATAGGAAAGTCCATCATCATCTCTTCCTATTTCAACTCAGGGATGCTAATGAGTGCAAAAGACCGCTCAATCGTCGATGCTCTGCCTTCACTAACTAATATACTTCACACTTTGAAATAAACTCAATTACATCCTTTTTCAATCTAAGCAAACCTAACATACATTTCAAATCTCCTTATATATTACTCTTTTTGGATAAATATTATAGCCCGAGTAATGTACCTCATGTAGGATTTCAGCTCTTAGATCACTAACAGAAGGAACTCATAATTTATCCTAGCAAAAAATGACTCTGAAATTCGATGAATAGAATTCAGGTCTCTTACCAACCTTAATATGATTACTCAATTTTAGATACTCTATATTTAATTTTTGAGCTTCTTGAATTCTTTCATGTAGAGTAGACTAGATAATCATATGAGCTAATAAATTTGGATATGTATGAGTAAAAACCACCTCTTTCTCTAGTTTATCCAAATCTTAAATAAGAAAGTCTACCTGAGTAAACAACAAAAGAGAAGTATCTGAATACTTCCTACTCAAAGCTTCTGCTATCGCATTTACCATAACAGGCTGATACTAAATAGATATATCATAATCCCTGATTAGCTCTAACCACCTTCTATGCCTCAAATTCAGATCCTTCTGAGTAAAAATATACTTTAAGCTCTAATGGTCAATAAAGATCCCTCATCTAACTTCATATAAGTAATGTCTTCAAATCTTCAATGCAAATATAATAGTAGCTAACTCCAAATCATGTGTCGGGAAGTTCTTCTTGTGTGATTTTAACTATCAAGATGCATAACTCTACTGTGTTACATCATCACACTTCCCAAACCTCTCAATGATGCAACATTGAAAAGTTGAAACCCCTCCATATCAGAAGGAATGGTCAAAATTGGAGCAAAAGTCAAATGATCCTTCAATAGCTAAAAACTCTCTTCATAGTCTAGAGTCCATATAAAAGCTATTGACTTTAAAAAAAAGAGATTAAACAAATAAAATATATTATCACCTCTAGTCCTCTACCAAATCACTAATGGCCACCTTCACTACACATGAATTCACACAAACATTATGTTATAAACCTCACTTTAAGTGCAAACTCAAAAAGAGAGGGAGGGAGAGAGAGAGAGAGAGAGAGAGAGAGAGAGAGAGAGAGAGAGAGAGAGAGAGAGAGAGAGAGAGAGGACTCACTTACGACTTCCGACATATGTGTGACATATGATTTGTCCAGACTCGAGAGATGAGGACACCAGCTACTAAGTTTATATATATATATATAGTGTGTGTGTGTGTGTGTGTGTGGATTTTGTTGGTTATGCCATTCCCATATTAAAAAAAATATTAATAAGGCTGGTGGTCTTATTTCTCAGGCCCTTAGGAAGAGTAACTGATATTAACTAGTAAAAGAGATACTTCAGCCTTATTCTATGAAATGCAAGAGTAAGCATCATTAAAGCAATAAGACCCTCCATTAATCTAGAAAAAGAATAAACGAAAAAAACAAAAAATAAAAACAAAAAATGGGATAGTGGTCATCCCTGTCTCAAACCTTATTTGGACTTGAATAAACTATTTAATTCACTATTAATAATTACATAAAAGGAACTCTTTTAGTGTAAGTTTTGACCTAGTTCATAAATCGAGTAGGAACTCAAGAGCCATAAGTCTATTATAGAAGAAAGACCTATTAACATTATCAATGGCTTTATGAATGTCTATCTTAGCACATGCAACTCTAAAGTAGAGGTTTTATTTAAGCCCTTGAGAATCTCATTAGCAATTATCTTGTTATCCATCATTTCTCTATAATAAATGAAGTAAGACTGAGCATTATATGTTAGATTAAGCAAAAAAGCCTCTTAACGTATTGGCTAGGAGTTTAAAAATGACTTTTTATGTGACATTACAAAGATATATTTTTCTAAAATAGCTCATAGTCGTAGAATGAAGAGATCTTGGAACTAAAGTTATAATATAGTGTTTGTCCCTTCCAGGCATAGACGTAGTGTTGAAGAAGTATTTTATAGAAATAATAAAAGATTCCACAATAATATTCTGGGATTCTTTAAAAAATTAGGATGAGATGACATTGAGTTTATGGGCCTTATCATTCCATATATCAAAAAAGCATATTTGATATCCTTGTTAAAAAAACTTATGGTGAAAGAAGTTTGCTCATCCAATGATAAGAGAGGGCCAGAAGGAATAACATTGTTCAATTACTCAAAGTAATAGTCATCACTGTTGAATAAAGAGGTGAAGTAATTAATGGCTTCAATAAAGAATCCATCTTGTATGTGAATGGGGTCTGGGCTAAGGTTAACAAAATTTAAATATGTAACATTTTTTTTATCTTAGTGATGTCAATGCATTTCTTACTAAGTATTTGCTCTAATCATAAGGTAAAATTTTCATTTAATGCATCTTATTATTTCCTAAAAACCCTTTAATTCTATTTAATGATTTTATGTTATATTTGTTTTATTTTTATTTTGGAACCTTCCTGATCATCACATTCCATCCTTTAGCTTCTCCAATTTTTGTTCACATCGTCCAGTAACAATTCATACTATACTTTAAAATCTTAATAAAAATATTAAATCTTTGATCCAGTATGTCTAATGGCTAATATAAATCAATTATCGGTGATCATACTGTACAATTTCTTCTTCGTAGTGCATAATACATGTTGCAGTAGCCATTGTACTAATTGAATTCAGCTGATATGATCTTTAATGACACATCGTACAGTATGATCCACTTATTGATACTAACAAACTTATAAGTCGACGATTGTATAGGGTAAATTCTTAGGATGAATGCTCTCTCTCTCTCTCTCTCCATGAAATATGATGTATGATCATACTGTACAATAAGATCACCTTTTTTGACTAATCGCCTAGATGAATTGATTGCATCTAATCATCCTGCAATCTCAAAATTATGCAATATAATCTCATGGTCGTATAGTATGATCTGGCTGAATTCTATTTAAATAGCAAATCTTTCTTCATTCTCTTTACATAATTCTACTCTTCAAATCATTTTCCTTCCCTCTTGAGATCTCAATGGCTGGAGGAAAGCATTCTCGAACACTTGCAGGTAGTTACTCTAGATGCATTATTGATCCTAAATTTATTGAGGTCGCTAATGAAGGGCCTATAACTGATATAAAACTTTTGGAATAACCCCTTCCAAAATTGTCAACCAAGAGGTTCTAAACTTTCATATATTCAATCTCTTTGCCCATACCACTTTTGGCTTTATCCTTACCCTTGTTTGTTCATTCAATTCTGAACTTCTATTTGAATTTGTCATAAGCCATTAAATATATATATATATATATATATATATATATATATATATATATATATATATATATAACTCTCCTTATTTATATATATATAACTCTCCTTATTTTTAAAATTTCATCTTCTAAGGGGAAGTTTCAAAGAATGTCAAAGTGCTTTAAATTTTCTTAACAACAATGTTTGTCTTCCTAAAAAATGGGGAGATTACTGTAAATCTAAACCCAAGCACTATAATTTTAATGACAACAAATATTAATATTTTTGTATTGCTATATTATATAAATTATTATTATTAAATATTTATTTTACTATCATGCTCACTAACATTTCAGGTCCACATTTCACTTGTAACTCCAATCAGCTCAAGATTGGGTAGACAATAGTTGAGTCTATTTATAATTTTAACTTCAATGTACTTTTATCTTTCTTAAGTCAAGTCATGTACATGGTGGATACTAAGCTAAGTAACCTTGTAGACAAACTTTTAAGGGAGTGAGTTGGTTAGTTAGAAAAAATTTCTATTTTTTGAACTAATCGTACAGTACATTTTTATATCATATTAGATCATTTAACCAGAAAACCCTAATAAGGCACCCTTTGTTAATTAAGATTGTTTAAACTATTCATAATGGACAATCCATATCATATAAGAAAATTAATTATAATCATAATATTCAACTACCAATCATAATTTAAGAAATATTTTAATTTTCAATTTTGTGTCTAATCATATCGTACAATACATATCATATAATACAATACATGACAAACATGCTTAAATTGATCATGCAATTAATTATGTGTTTAATTATGATTAAATTATTCAATTGTATCATATAGGATTATTAGGAAACGATCATACTATATGACCAGATTCCTGCATAAGATGATAATTAAATGCTAGCCCTCATGCTGGATGATTAGCTATGTATTTATACTAATCATACAGGATGATCAGAGATAATCATACAATACGACCCGATTCTTTCATTGGACGATAATTAAATGCCGCCCTTCATACTGGATAATTATCTATTCATACTGGATAATTATCTATGTGTTTGTACTAATCGTATAAGATGATGTGCATAACTATATAGGGTGATCAATATAAATGCTTGAATTGATCAAATAGTGGGTTGCAGTTCGTATTGGTTGAAAGTGCTATTTTGAATTAATTATACTATATGATCTTGCTAGATGATCAAAAGCGCTAGATTAAAATTTAAGGCTTTCTTGGATGTTCTCTTTTTAAAGTCTTCTATTATTTTATTTTATAGGACTTTGGCTGCTAAGTATTTTTGTGAGGGAGAAAAGTGGTGTATAGGAGAGCTTTAGGAGAGAGAAGAGAGGGAGAGATTTTTATAAGGGAGATTTATAAGGGATTCACAAGGTTACTCCAAGCAAGGATCTTCCTCATCTTCTTCAAACTTCTACATTAATCCTTTGGAGGCTCTAAGAAGATATTCTACATCAATAGTCCCATGTTCTCTGCCTTCTCTAGGTGGGAGAAAAAAGATTGCTAGTCCTCTGTGATCGCTAGGAGGATGAAAAAGGATTACATGTTCTCTACCTTCACCAGGAGGGTGAAAAAGGATTTTAGGTTCTCTGCCTTAACTGAATTGGCGAAAAAGATTTTGTAAAGACTTTTCCACCTTATTGTGGGGGCTGTTAAGATAGTTGCTAGTTAATTTTGCATGTTTGACATTCTTACAACTTGTATGTTTTTGATGATTCCAAATATTATTATTTTGATTATTATTTCTCCTAACATATTTTGGAAGAATTGTTTTGCTCTTATGTGTACTAACATTTCAAGGAAATCATACTTCAAATTATTGAAGACTTCGAATCAAGAACAGTTTAGAGTTTATTGTAATCGTAATATGTATTTTTCATTTTATTGAGTTTGAGAGTGTGTGATTGTATTTGCGTAACTGAGCACACACACACTAAGGGGAGAGTTTTAAAATTCAAATTTTTAAACTGATCGTACTGTATGATTTTATTTCATATGGGACAATCTGTTAGCTATTGTCCCCAATGAGCAGTCGTACGAACATAGATGATAATTTTTTTTCTAAGTATGGATTATATCGGACGAAAATTTATTTTTGTTCTGGGAGGAACGTCTTTATTCTGCCTTCGAATGAAGATCGTACAGACGCTATTTAATTTTGTCCCAGGACGAACATCTCTGTTCTGTCCTCGGACGCATATCATACGGGACAATATTTATGATTGTCCTAGGATGAAAGCCTCTATTCTATCTTTGAACAAAGATCATACAAATGATATTTAATTTTGTCCCAGGACGAACATCTCTGTTCTATCCTCAGATGGATATCGTACGGGACGATATTTATGATCATCCCATTATGAAAGCCTATGTTCAACATTTCAACAAAGATCATACTAATGATATTTAATTTAGTCCTAGGATGAATGTCTCTATTCTTTTTTCATTTAGTTCATCATGACTTTAATATAGATGAAGTTTGAAATGTTTTTATTCGTGCTGGATAAACTTGGTTTGTACTGGACAATGATCAGGTACGAATAGATTTCGTACCAATTCATAATGAGTTTGTACACAATAATATTTGAACTATTCGTATGCATGAACATATGATAGTACGGTACAATCGTGGATGGTCAAATTTAAACAATTCAATTTTCTTTGTCATTTGGTCTTCGTGATTTGTAAAGGGCAATTAAAGGAGAGAGTGTGAGAGAGTGTTTGAGAGAGAATTCTTCCTAGTGGAGCATGAAGGATTCACATGGTTATTCAAGGGTAAGGATCTCTGTGTGTGATTTATATTTCTTCACTCTTTCTCTTATCTTTCTAGATTTCTCGTGTGAAGATCTTTCAAGAAGATCCGGTTCTCTACCGACACTTGGAGAGTGTAAACAGCTGAAGCTTCTCTGCCTACACTTGGAGAGTGTGAACAGCCAAAGGTTCTCTGCCTAGACTTTAAGAGTGTGAATAGCCAAAGGTTCTCTACCTATACTTGGAGGGTGTGAAGGACGCAGGTTCTCTGTCTACACTTGGATGGTATGAAAGGACGAATGTTCTCTAGCTACACTTAGAGGGTGAGAAAGGATGAAGGTTATCTGCCTACACTTGGCGGGTGTGAAAGGATGACGGTTCTCTATCGCACTGGGGAATAGTGGAAGAGAGTTTGGTAAAGGCTTCTCCGCCTTGCTGTGGGGGCAAAAAGAGAGTCACTTTGGTAATAGTGCAATACTTTAAGTGGGTGGCTTTAGGGAGTGGATGTAGGAACCACTATAAACTTTTGTGTCTTTTATTTTTGCTGCTTATTTATATACTGCAAGTTTTTTTTGTAGTTGAAAAATTATTTTGAAATTTTTAAAATTAACTTGCAATGAATTATTAATTAGTTTCTAACTTTTAAATCTAAGAGTAATTTTTTAAATTATCAATTCACCCCCCCTCCCCTCTTGGTTAGCCTTGGGACATTAGTTTAGATTTAATAACCTATTATAGATTCAACAAGTGGTATCAGAGCTTTGTTTCAAACCCATAAGTTTAGACGATTTTTTGATTAACAAGCATGGCTACTTTTGGAAACCAGAATACACCTAAAGGGTATTCGATCACTAGACCTCTTTTGTTTGATCACATTCCTTTTAATTTTTGGAAAACATGCATATCTATTTTTTTATAGTCATTAGATTATTGTATGTGGATCATAGTTAAAGAAGGGTATACAAAACTAACTAGATTAGTTGATGGAATTAGAGTTTATATTCCCTTTGCAGATTGGTCTGTAGAACAACATGGGTTAGCTCAACTAAATGCAAAGTGTTTAAACAATTTCTTTTGTGCACTTAAGTTAGAAGACTACATGTGGGTTTCCACTTGTAAAAGTAGAAAGTATATATATGATATACATTATATAACTTATGAGAGGACTAATAAAGTTAAGCAGTCTAGATTAAACATCTTGTTATATGACTATGAATTGTTTCGCATGAAATCCAATGAATCTTTTTCTGATATGTACACAAGATTCACTCAGATAGTCACTTCTTTACATGCATTAGGTAGAAAACTAATGAACGGTGAAATGGCTAATAAGATTCTTCATTTTTTTCCTACTACATATGATTCTAAAATAACTCCAACTACTAAGTCTAAAGACTTAAAAGTTTACTTTATTGACAATCTTCTTGGATCACTAATTGCTTACGAGCAAGGAGTGAGTCAAAAAAAGATTGAAGCGGGAGAGCAGCGAAAGGAGAAGAACATTACACTGAAAGTAGAGGAGTCGGAGAGTGATCTATCACAACCTGAGGATGAAGATGACATTGCCTTAATGACTAGGAAATTTAGGAACTTTCTAAAGAGGAAGCATAAGAGACACCAACATTAGAGTAGAGGTAAATTTTATAAGAATGTCAAGGTTTTAAATGATATGATTTGTTATGAATACAAGAAACCTGGACATATAGAATCTGACTGCCCAAAACTTAAAGCCACTCCTAGCAAGGAGAAGGTAGAGGAGAAACCAAATATGAAGAAGGGCAAGAATAAATTCCAAAGAGCTTTTTGGATGGACTCGGCTTTGGATTCGTTAGAAACTGAAAAGGAGAAGGAAGTCACCAACTTGTACTTAATGGCCTAAAATCTTGATCAGTCAGATCAAAAAGAGGTATGTGACTTGACTTATAATGAATTATTAAAAGTTTCTGAAAAAATACATGATGCATATGTTGAGTCTAGTGAATAGGTTGTTAGACCTAAGTTAATATCCCAAGGCTACCAAGAGGGGGGGGGGGGTGAATTGGTAGTTTTAAAACTTAACCCTCTTTGAAGTTGTGTTGAACCGAAATGAAAAATTTTTTATTAAATTTTTATAGAAAAAGTTTTTCAACCACAGAGTTTTTTAAACAAAAGAAAAATGCGAAAAATAAAAAGCAGTAAAGTAAATGACACAAGATTTATAGTGGTTCTGTCTAAACCAGACCTACATGCACTCCCAGAGGCGCCCTCTGAAAATTTCACTAATACCAATAATGTCTCTCCTTTTGCAGCCACAGCAAGGCGGAGAAGCCTTTACAAATACTCTTTTCACCACTACCCGCTGCGGCAGAGAACCATCGTCCTTTTATACAATCCCCAGTGTTGGCAGAGAACCGTCCGTCCTTTCACACTCTCCTAGTGTGGGCAGAGAACCCTTCGTCCTTTCACACTCTCCTAGTGTGGGCAGAGAATCCTTCATCCTTTCACACTCTCCTAGTGTGGGCAGAGAACCCTTCATCTGTTCACACTTTCCAAGTGTCGGCAGAGAACCGAATCTCCTTGACAGATCTTCTCACAAGAAATCTAGAAGGAAGAAAGAAAAGAGTGAAGTAATCCCAATTCACAAGTAGAGATTCTTACCTTTAAACACCAAGTGAAGCCTTCACGCTCCAGTGGTAGGAATCCTCCTTTGAATGCTCTCTCACACTCTCTCCTTCATTGTTCTCTCAATAGGCACGAAGATCAAATGGCAAAAAGATTGGGTGGCAGTCTAATTTGGGCTATTTATACAAAAGACAAGAAAAACCGCCCAAAAACTGCAAGTTTTCAATTCTGTATGCAGTGAATCGTCCCGTACAATCGTGGATCGTCCTGGACGATTTTACTTAAATGGTCAGAAATGAACCTTATGTATATTGGTACGAAATATTTTCATACACGCTATTCGTCCCGTACAAACCAAGTTCATCCGGTACGAAATGGTTATTACATAAGTCGGTTCACAAAATTTTTTAGGATGTAACCAACTGATGTATGTCGGTTCAGTTCGTCCTGGGACGAATAGGTTTCATCTGGACGAATGGAGCGAGCCTCAAGACAGAGAAGATCGTCCTGGGACGAACCTTATTTTTCGTCTGGACGAACAGAGCAAGCTTCAAGACAGAGAAGATTGTCCTGGGACGAACATTAATTTCATCCTGGACGATTAGGACTTAGAAAAATTTTCTCTCCGCCTGTTCGATCCATTGCTCTCCTTAGGGGTAATTGATATGATCGTCCCGTAAGAACTAAGTTCGTCCTGTACGATCAGTTAAAAAAAATTCCCTAATTGTGTATATTGTGATTTTTTTTTTACTCAATTACAATCACTCCCTCTCATATTAAAAATTATGAAAATATGTTGAATTTGATTACAAGTCTTCAATATCTTGGAGTTGATTTTCCTGAAATATTAATACACACTAGAGCAAGAAAAATAAATGTTCCAAATAGTGTTAGGAGTTATATGTAAAACAATAATAATTGAAATCATCAAAATAATATAAGTTGCAAGAATGTAAACATGCAAAATAGCAACTCTCTTAACAATCTCCCCTTTTTGATGATGGCAAAACAATTATTGTTTATAGGAATTCCAATTCTAAATATCTCCCTTAAACTCCCCCTGAATTGATGAATACATGAAATATAAGGAGGTATATATGAAAAAAAAAATTTTTTGTTTTTAATTTTGAAGAAACAACCAAACAATCAAAACACACATTCAACTATAAAAAGAGCAACCAAAACCTAAAAAAATAAAAACAAAACAAAACAAAAAAATAATAATAAACAATTTCTCCCCCTTTTTGACAACAGCAAAAAGTGAAAAAGAGAAGAAAGATAGAAATGTAAGTAGAAGTATGAAATTCAGTTTATATTTTAATCTTGAAAGTGATTGAAATAAGATATACAAATAAAATTAAGTCATTAGAGAAATTATAGAGATTCATATAATTAAAGAAGTGTTATAACATAGACAATAAAAAGAATTTATCAAAGGCATGTGTCAATTTAGACATTAAGATAAAAAAAATCATTGCACAAGGGATGAATAAAAATTTTATATTTCACATTTCAATGTCAAGTATAAATGAACATAAGATCAATTTGAATTAAGAGATTAAAATAGTTTGGAAAGAAAGAATTACCACATGTGGCGCTTTGCGCATCTTATTCATATCTATTTTTCTTTGGCACATTTTTATGCATTTGTTTACTGTGGGCTAATTTTATGCCTCTTTTTGGTATTGCAATTTTTTTGCACAACTCTTTAGATTTTTATACATTTGTACACTTTTCAAGAGTAATTGAATTCTTTCCAAAGTCAATAATCTAAGATTTCAAATTTTTCTAAGTACATAAATACTATTTGAAAAGAGAAATACAAAATAAGAAAACATCTAAAATGCAATAATAATATTAGTACTAGAGTAGTCTAAATAAGAGATATGGAATTGAAGATTCTAGTAATATCAAGTTATAAGCATTTCTTAATTATAGAATAAATATATTTCCTAATGAAATTAATTTTAATTTACAATTTAAATAAGGCACTATTAAGATTAAAACAAAATTGAAAGTCATAAGTCTAACACACATTTTCCAAAATATTAGACAACAAAACATTGCAACATTTATTGATATCAAATGAAGATATTACAATCTAAGGTACATGATATCAATAACATCAACATTAAAACACATATCAAACACATAACAAACACATAACAGATACATGATACTGGGAAAGAGATAATAAACTAAAACACATAATAAACACATCAACTAAAAAAAAAGAGACACTAAAACAAATACTACAATCATTCTGAAGGACCTTGATCTGGAGGAGGAGGAGGTGCAACATTGAAAAAGTTGAAATAACTACTCATCACAAACATATTGGAGTTAATGGAATTAATTTTTTCACGCATGAATCCCATGTCTTGATTGTACTGAAGGTCTTGCTGCTGTAGATGAGTTTCAATTTGATCAAATCATTGATCAAAGTGAGTCTCTAAGTTGTTAAATCTTTGAACCAAATCTTGATAATTTGGTTCAGCAACATGTGATGGTTCACCCTCTTCTTCTGTTTCACTCAATACTACATGAGGTTTGATTGGGTCATCCTTATTGAAGATTGCCCTAAATGAACCGTCGTTGTAGTAAAGTATTTCTTCAAAGTCTGCATCTGGGTGTATTAGATCATACTTCTTCTCTAAAATGTAGGCAATCAAATGGCCTAAGGCTATGTTCTTTTTCCTTTTATAATCTACATGACCAATTTCAGAGAGACCATAAATATAGTCGATTAGGAGTTGGGCCTCATCTATGGGTTGCCTGGTCATTATCAGGTAGGTGACTGTAGAGAGAAGTGGAGTTATGTTGACTCTATCACCAGCTTTAGGTATAATAGAAGATCTAAGAACATGCTGGATGATTCAGGCATTGAGATTTAAAGTGGCTACTTTTGGCAAATGGTCCTTAACATTTATTCCTCTAAGAACATTGTTAACTTCAGTCCAGTCAAAGCTAGTGGTGGTAAAAGTGTGTGCTCTAATCCCTTCAGTCCTTAAATTTAAGAAAATACCAAAGTCAACCTTGGTGATTTCTATTTTCTTTTTGAAGACAAAAGAACTGATAACTGAGTGGTCGAAATTAAATGACATGTTTGTGAGAAAGTACAGGAAGGTTTCCTTATTGTAGAGATGGACTAAGGTGAGGATTACTCCAAATTGAGTTGAAGCAAAAAGGGGCATTACCTTAAAGGTCAAGTGTTCCTGAAGAAGGACTCTAGAAGGAGTGATTTTTGCAGAGGCAAATCTAGGAAAAGACTCTTCATTGGCTCTAGACAGAAAATTTTCGGATGTATTCCTAGGAGGGCCCTTAGCCAAAATCTTTTGTCGCTTGCTAGAACTAGCCATTGAAGGATTTGAAAGGATGAAGTCTTTGAAAGTGATGTGTGAGAGTGACTGTTCAGTAAAAATTATCGTTAATTTAAGGAATTACGACTGTTCGTACCAGAGAAAATTTCGTTTGTCCTGGACGAATTCGATTTGTCCCAGTAAAAAAATATTTCATATAGATGATCGAGTGAGTCAAAATAATAACGGTTTTTCGTAATCATACAAGTTACGAAGCGTCCTTTCGTACAGACTTTTGACCAAAAGGATCATATAGACAAACACGTGTTTGTACAGACGATCAAAAGTTAACTCGTTTTAATGGCAGTTGAAAATCGTCCCCCACTATGAACTGACATTTGTTCGTCTGGACGAACCAAAGGTTCGTACGGACAAAGTTCATAATTAAAACTGCCTTATCCATTCAACTGCTATATTCAATCGTCCCGTCGTTTGAGAAAAAATATTTCGTCCCGGACGATCGTGTAGATCGTACAGATGAACTTCATTAAAAAACTGCTCTTAAGACGGTTTGAAATCACGCAAATTGAATTTTACACACATCGTCCCGTATGAAAATTTTTCATCCCGGACGATTACCATAAATTTTTGGAATTTTGAGTTTTTATTAAAGAAAACCAAACTAAACACACAAAGCACAATAGACAATGACAAATGCACAGACTCTAAATAAAAAACACTCAAAAAACAAACAAAAAATCACAAAAATAAAATCATAAAAACATAAACTACAAAAACAAAAACATCAATGTTGCAAAAACATTTTTATTTAAGCATTCAAATCAATTACACCAAGCTTTGTTCTTAATGTACTGAAAGAATAAAAGGCTAAAGGTTTTGTAAAAATGTCTGCAAGTCGATTTTCAGTTGAAACATGAATAAGTTCAATTTCTCCCTTGGATACATGATCCCTTATGAAATGATGCCTTATGTCAATATGTTTGGTTCTAGAATGTTGAATAGGATTTTTGGAAATGCAAATAGCACTAGTATTATCACAATAAATTGGAATAGTGTCTATAGTTAATCCTAAATCAATCAACTGTTGTTTTAACCAAAGTACTTGTGCGACACAACTTCCTAATGCAATGTATTCTGCTTCTACAGTAGATAGGGCCACTGAATTTTCTTTTCTACTAGACCATGAAACTAAAGAATTTCCAATGAATTGACATGTTCCAGAAATACTTTTCATATCCACTCTACAGCCTGCAAAGTCAGAATCTGAATAACTAATAATTTCAAATGAAGAGCTAAACTTAGGATACCAAATTCCTAAGTTCTGAGTTCCTAGTAAGTATCTTAATATCCTTTTCACTGCTGTCAAATGTGATTCTTTTGGATCTAATTGAAATCTAGCATATAAGCAAACACTGAATATAATATCTGGTCGGCTAGCAGTCAAGTAAAGTAAAGATCCAATAATCCCTCTAAATTTCTTTTGATCAACAGATTTTCCCTTATGATCCTTATCCAACTGAACTAAGGAACTCATTGGTGTACTAACAGGTTTAGCATTGTCCATTTTATATTTTTTGAGGATGTCCTTAATATATTTAGTTTGACTAAGAAATGTACCTTCCTCAAGTTGCTTAATGCTAAAACCTAGAAAGTAATTTAAATCTCCCATTAGACTCATTTCAAATTCACTACTCATTGTTTTAGAAAAAACATCACAAAGATTTTTATTTGAAGATCCAAAAATGATATTATCCACATAAATTTGAACAATGAGTATATCTTTTCCAAATTTCTTTAAAAATAGAGTTGTATCCACACTTCCTTTTTCAAAAGATCTTTCAAGTAGGAAGGTGCTCAACCTCTCATACCAAGCCCTAGGTGCCTGTTTCAATCCATATAATGCCTTTTTTAACTTGAAAACATGATTTGGGTATTTAGAATTTTCAAAACCTGGAGGTTGTTCTACAAAAACATCTTCTTCAATTACCTTATTTAAAAAGGCACTTTTGTTATCCATTTGAAATAATTTAAATCCTTTAAAACAGGCAAAGGTAAGTAAAACCCTAATTGCTTCAAGTCTAGCTATAGGGGCAAAAGTCTCCTCAAAATCAATTCCTTCAATTTGATTATACCCCTTAATAACTAATCTAGCCTTATTTCTAATGACTACTCCTGAGTCATTCATTTTATTTTTGAACACCCACTTGGTTCTAACAACACTTTGATCTTTTGGCCTTGAAGTTAATTCCCAAACTTTATTTCTTACAAATTGATTCAACTCTTCTTGCATGGCCAATATCCAAAATTCATCAGAAAGTGCTTGATCAACATTAGTGAGTTTTATAGTTAAAATAAAGGCTGAATGATTGACTTTTTTGTTTAATTCACGCCTAGTTCTAACACCCTCACTAGGTTCACCTATAATCAATTCCCTTAGGTGGTTTTTAGAAAATATCAAATCTCTAGGTAAAGGGTTTTCTATTTCCAAATTCTCTTCCACATTTTATTCCAAATTTATTTTATCAATCTTTTGGGAGTTTTCCTCAATCTCATCTTCAACAACATTTGGCTCTTCCAAATTTTCAAATTCATCAAATACAACATGTGTGGTTTCTTCAATGATCAAAGTTCTTTTGTTGAATACCTTATAAGATTTTCCAACACTTGAATATTCAACAAAAATTCCTTCATCTGATTAATGAACACCTTGCAACTAAAAACATGCAAATGAGACAAATTAGGTGTTCTACCTTTTAGCAACTCATAGGGTATTTTATTTAAATTTGATCTTATATTCACCCTATTCAGAACATAACATGCAGTGCTAATCGCCTCAGCCCAAAAATATCTAGGAAGTGAGTATTCTGCCAACATTAGTGGCTTTTATTAATATTCTGTTTTTTCTTTCGACTACTCCATTTTGTTGAGGGGTTCTAGGTGCAGAAAATTGTGATCAGTCCCTTTTTCTTTACAAAAATTTTCAAAATTTTCATTTTCAAATTCTCCTCCATGATCACTTTGTATAGAAATGATTTTACACCCTAATTTTCTTTGAATCCAAGTTGAAAAATTTCTAAATTCCTCAAATGATTCACTCTTATGAAATAGAAATCTAACCCAAGTGAATCTTGAATAATCATCCACTATAACAAATCTGTATACCTTCCCTCATAGACTTACAGTTCCTACTAGTCCAAAAAGATCCATGTGAAGAATTTCCAATGGTTTACTAGTCCTAAGATCCTTATTGAACTTAAACGAGGACTTCACTTATTTTTCTAATTGACATGCATCACAAAGGTGGTCCTTAGTAAAGTCTAGTTTTGGTATACCTCTCACTAAGTTCTTTTGGGTAATTCTCCTAAGATTTTTTATACTAGAATGACAAAGTCTCCTATGCCAAAGCCATGATTCATCAGAAACAGTTTTCAAATAAAAAGCAGTAGGAGATTGAATATAATTTAAATCTAGCATATAAACATTATTTACCCTTTTTCCATTTAAAACATTTTTCCCATTTAGTCTTAATATGCAGCTAGTAGGTAAAAATTTTACACTATAGCCCTATCACATAGCTGACTTATACTTAACAAATTATGTTTTAAGCCTTCAACCAATAACACATTGTCTATGAAATCTTTTTTAAAATTTCCAATCATACCTTATCCAACCACTTTCTTTGTGGTATTATCTCCAAGTGTAACCTTACCTCCACTCCAGGCTTCCAGCATTATGAATTGAGCAGTATCACCAGTCATATGCTTTGAGCATCTGCTGTCTAGGTACTATATGCTCTCATGAGGTCTTATGTGAGAGCAACCCTGCAAAAATATCAAATGTTAGACCTGGGAACCCAAACAAGTTTGGGTTCACCTTTTAGAATTTTATAATCAGATGCATTTATGATATGTCTAGGTTTATGCATCTTAGGTCTCCACACCAAATTAGATTTCATCTTCAAAGTACATGTGTGAGCTATATATCCCATAAATCCATAATTATTACATTTAACATTAGGAAAAGTATTCCTAAGTTTTCTTCCATTTGTTTGTCTTCTAAGGGATTCCATATATTTAGGATAATATTTAGGATTTATAAAATCTTCAAGTTTGGGGGGTATCCTATTATCCTCAAGAGCTCTTATTATCAATTTATAAAATGAATTCATATCTTCCAAGATTCGATTTGTATAATTGATTCGATATGTTTTGCTCTCAGATTCATCCTTAAATATTTTAAATTCTCTTTCAAGATCAGCATAGGATGATTTTAAATTCTCAAAATTCTTATTCAAGTCATCATATTCGTCAAGTAGTTTAAACTTATGTTTCCGAATGTAGCCATCGACGTTAATCAAAAAGTAGTTTAAACTTATGTTTTTGAAACAAAGCTCTGATATCACTTGTTGAGTCTAGTGAATAGGTTGTTAGACCTAAGTTAATGTCCCAAGGCTACCAAGAGGGGAGGTGAATTGGTAGTTTTAAAACTTAACCCTCTTTGAAGTTATGTTGAACCGAAATGAAAACTTTTTTATTAAATTTTTATAGAAAAAGTTTTTCAACCACAGAGGTTTTTAAAAAAAAGAAAAATACGGAAAATAAAAAGCAGTAAAGTAAATGACACAAGATTTATAGTGGTTCGGTCTAAACCAGACCTACATGCACTCCTAGAGGCGCCCTCTGAGTATTACACTAATACCAATAGTGTCTCTCCTTTTGCACCCACAGCAAGGCGGAGAAGCCTTTACAAATACTCTTTTCACCACTACCCGGTGCGGTAGAGAACCGTCGTCCTTTTACACAATCCCCAGTGTTGGCAGAGAACCGTCTGTCCTTTCACACTCTCCTAGTATGGGTAGAGAACCCTTTGTCCTTTCACACTCTCCTAGTGTGGGCAGAGAACCCTTCATCCTTTCACAATCTCCTAGTGTGGGCAGAGAATCCTTCGTCTGTTCACACTCTCCAAGTGTTGGCAGAGAACCGGATCTCCTTGACAGATCTTCTCACAAGAAATCTAGAAGGAAGAAAGAAAAGAGTGAAGTAATCCCAATTTACAAGTAGAGATTCTTACCTTTAAACACCAAGTGAAGCCTTCACGCTCTAGTGGTAGGAATCCTCCTTTGAATGCTCTCTCACACTCTCTCCTTCACTGTTCTCTCAATAGGCATGAAGATCAAATGACAAAAAAATTGGGTGGCAGTCTAATTTGGACTATTTATACAAAAGACAAGAAAAAGAGTCCAAAAACTGCAAGTTTTCAATTCTGTACGAAGTGGATCGTCCCGTACAATCGTGGATCGTCCTGGACGATTTTACTTAAATGGTCAGAAATGAACCTTATATATATTGGTACGAAATATTTTTGTACATGCTATTCATCCCGTACGAACCAAGTTTGTCTGGTACGAAACGGTTATTACATAAGTCGGTTCACGAAATTTTTTAGGACGTAACCAACTGACGTATGTCGGTTCAGTTCATCCTGGGACGAATAGGTTTCGTCTGGACGAATGGAGCGAGCCTCAAGACAGAGAAGATCGTCCTGGGATGAAACTTATTTTTCGTCTGGACGAACAGAGCAAGCTTCAAGACAGAGAAGATCGTCCTGGGACGAACATTAATTTCGTCCTGGACGATTAGGACTTAGAAAAATTTTCTCTCTGCCTGTTCGATCCATTGCTCTCCTTAGGGGTAATTGATATGATCGTCCCGTACAAACTAAGTTCGTCCTGTATGATCAGTTAAAAAAATTCCCTAATTGTGTATATTGTGATTTTTTTTACTCAATTACAATCCCTCACTCTCATATTAAAAATTATGAAAATATATTGAATTTGATTACAAGTCTTCAATATCTTGGAGTTGATTTTCCTGAAATGTTAGTACACACTAGAGCAAGAAAAATAAATGTTCCAAATAGTGTTAGGAGATATATGTAAAACAATAATAATTCAAATCATCAAAATAATATAAGTTGCAAGAATGTAAACATGCAAAATAGCAACTCTCTTAACAGCATATAGGAAGCTAAAGAAAATGCATGTTAGTCTTAACTTAGAATTACAAGAATTACAAAGAGAACACGAAATCCTTAGGAAAGATCATGCATTAATTTATAATAACCACATGAGCTTACTTAATGAATTTAATAACTTGAATAAGGAAAATGAGAATTTAAAATCATCCTATGTAGAGTTGGAAAAAGAATTTAAAAATTTTAAGGATGAATCAAAGAGTAGAGAACACTACTTAAATTATGATATTAATATCTTTAAAATTTTGAACATATTTTTGAAATTAAAAGTGTAAGCTCTCGAGGAAAATAGGAAACTCCTAACACTTGAAGATTTTATAAATCCTATTTTAAAGACAAAATTTTTACAACCTAAGAATAGACAGAGTAGTTATAGAAGATTAAGAAATCCATTTCCTAGAGTTAAATATTTTTCTTGAGGATTGTTTGGACATATATCACGCACTTGTACCTTACATAGTAAAACTCATTTAGTGTGGAGACATAAGATGCATAAACCTAGATATATCATATATGCATCTATTTTTAATTTGTCAAAAGGTGAATCCAAACTTATTTGGGTTTCTAGGTCTAACATTTGATGATTTTGCAGGCACGCTCTCATACAAGGCCTCGTGAGAGCATTTGGTACCTAGATAATAGTTGCTCAAAGCATATGACTGGAGACACTACATAATTTATAACGCTGGAAGCCAGGAATGAAGACATGATTATATTGGGAGATAACACCATTAAGAGAGTGGTTGGTGTAGGTATGATTGAAAATTTAAAAAACTTTTTTATTGAAATTTGCTACTAGTTGAAGGCTTAAAGCATAATCTATTGAGTATTAGCCAGTTATGTGATAAAGGATACAATATTAAATTTTTTCCTACTAGCTACATATTAAGCCTAAATGGTAATGATGGTTTTTAGGGTTTAAGGATAAATAATCTTTATATGCTATATTTAAATTGTATCAAAACTCCTACTACTTTTTATTTGAAAATTATTTCTGATGATTCATGACTATGGTATAGGATACTTTGTCACTCTAGCATGAAAACTCTTAGGAGAATTATCTAAAAGAACTTAGTGAGAGGTATACCAAAATTAGACTTTACTAAGGATCACCTTTGCGATGCATGTCAATTAAGAAAACATGTGAACTCCTCTTTTCAGTCCAATAAGGATCTTAGAACTAGTAAACCATTGGAGATTTTATATATGGATATTTTTGAACCAGTTGAAATTATAAGTCTAGGAGGGAAGATATACAAATTTTTTATAGTAGATAATTTTTCTAGTTTCACATGGGTTAAATTCTTATATCATAAGAGTGAATCATTTGATGAGTTTAGAAATTTTTTGACTTAGATTTAGGAGAAACTAGGATGTGAGATTTTAACAATCTAAAGTAATCATGGTGGAGAATTTAAAAATGAGAAATTTGAAGAATTTTATAAGAAAAAAGGGATTGATCATAATTTTTTTGCACCTAGAACCCCTCAGGAGAATGGGATAGTCGAAAGAAAGAACTGAGCATTAATAGAAGCCGCTCAAATCATGTTGGTAGAATATTCACTTCCTAAATATTTTTAGGCTGAAACGATTAGCACGACATGTTATATTCTAAAAAGGGTGAACATTAGGACGAAATTGAACAAAATACCCTATGAGCTTCTTAAGGGGAGAACACCTAATTTATCATATTTGCATGTTTTTGGATTTAAGGTGTTCATACACAATAATGAAAAATCTATATTAGGAAAATTTGATCCAAAATTGGATGAAGAAATTTTTCTTGGATACTCTAGTATTAGAAAATCTTCTAGACTATTCAACAAAAAAATATTGGTAGTTGAGGAGACCACACATGTTATATTTAATGAATCTAAACTTTTGGAAAAGCCGAATGTTGAAGAGGATGAGATATAAATTAACTCCCAAAAGATTAAAAAATAAATTTGGATGAAAATTTGGAGATAGAAAACCTGGTGCTTAGAGAATTGAGATTTTCTAAAAACCACTATAAGGAATTAATTTTAGGTGAACCTAGTGAGGGTGTTAGGACTAGGTGTGGACCGAGCAAAGAAGTCAATCATTCTACCTTTATTTCTACAATAGAACTCACAAATATAAATCAAACACTTTTGGATGAGTTTTGGATTTTGGTAATACAAGAAGAATTGAATCAATTTATAAGGAATGATGTTTGAGAATTAATTACAAGGCCAAATGATCAAAGTGTAGTTGGAACTAAGTGGGTATTTAAGAATAAAATGAATGACTTAGGAGTTGTCAATAGAAATAAGGCTAGATTGGTGGCTAAGGGGTATAACCATGTTGAATGGATTGATTTTGAGGAGACTTTTGCCCCTGTAGTGAGACTTGAAGTAATAAGGATTTTGCTAGCCTTTTGCTATTTTAAAGGATTTAAATTATTTCAGATGGATGTTAAAAGTGCCTTTCTAAATGGGTTAATTCAAGAGGATGTTTATGTTGAACAACCTCCAGGCTTTAAAAATTTAAAATACCTAAATCATATTTTTAAATTGAAAATGGCATTGTATGGATTGAAACAGGCACCTAGGACTTGTTATGAGAGGTTGAGCAATTTCCTACTTGAGAGATCTTTGAAAAAGGAAGTGTGGACACAACTCTCTTTTGGAAGAATTAGGTGAGGATCTATTCATTGTACAAATTTATATTGATGATATCATCTTTAGATCTACAAATAAAAATTTTTATGATGATTTTTTTAAAATAATGAGTAGTGAATTTGAGATGAGTATAATAGGATATTTGAGTTACTTTCTAGGTTTTAGCTTTCAGCAAACTAAGGAGGGAGCATTTTTTAGTCAGTCAAAGTATGTTAAGGACATCTTCAAAAAGTATGAAATGGATAATACTAAACCTGTTAGTACACCTATGAGTTCCTCAGTTCAGTTAGATAAGGACCCAGAGAAAAAATTTATTCATCAAAAGAAATTTAGGATGATTATTGGATCTTTGCTTTACTTGACTGCTAGTAAACCCGATATTATGTTCAGTGTTTGTTTGTGCGCTAGATTTTAATAAGATCCAAAAGATTCACAATTGACTGCAGTTAAAAGGATTTTAAGATATCTCTTAGGAACTCAGAACTTAAGGATTTTATATCCTAAGTTCAGCTCTTCATTTGAAATAATTAGATATTCATATTCGGACTTTGCAAGTTGTAGGGTTGATAGAAAGAGCACATCTGGAACAGATCAATTTATTAGAAATTCTTTAATTTCTTGGTTCAGTAGAAAATAGAATTATGTAGCATATACTACTGAAGCTGAATACATTGCCTTAGGAAGTTGTGTACCACAAGTTCTTTGGTTGAAATAACGGTTGATTTTTTTTTTGAAAGAAAGCCGAAGCTATGAATTAATAATAAAAAAGAAAGTAACTACAAGCATGATTCCTCCTTCAAAATTTTAAAGAATGAAGGAGGAATCTTATTCTCTAAACAATCCCCCCAATCAAAGCTACTAAAAAGTGCATAGTTAGCACATAAATTTGCTAACTTATTGCATTCTCTACTAATGCAATTAAAAAAGACAAAGTTAAAACTTAAAAGAAATTCCATACCATCATCCTTAAACCTCCCTATTTTCCAAGCATTTTTGAAGCAGGAAATGATATTTGAATTATCTCCTTCTATGATAATGCTCTTATATTTGAACATCCAATCCTTTATCTCCTCCTTTAGAGAATGTATAGCAAGAATCTCCAATTGAGCTATATCCCAATGTAGAAGTGACTTTCCATAAGCAAACAAGAATCTTCCATTACTATCTCGAAAAACTGCAGCAATTCCAGCTTTGTGTGAAGATAAATAACAGTTGATTGACTTAGGATTTACAATAGGCAATATTCCAATTTATTGTGATGACACTAGTGTCATTTGCATTTCAAAGAATCACATTCAACATTCTAGAACTAAACATATTGACATAAGGCATGATTTTATAAGGGCTCATGTATCCAAAGGAGATATTGAACTAAATCATGTGTCAATTGAAAATCAACTTGCAGACATTTTTATAAAATTATTAGCCTTTTATACATTTAGCACATTAAGAACAAAGCTTGATGTGATTGACCTTAATGCTTAATTAAAATTTCTACAAACTTGATATGTATTTTTATGTGTTTTTCTATTTTTTTGTATTTTATGTGTGTTTTTATGTTTTTGATTTTTGTTTTATGTCATTTTAAAATGTATTCACATCAAATTTAATGTTTCTCATTGATAGTGCATTTTTTCTAAGTGTTCTAATCGTAATGTATGAAATTCCTTTCGTATTGTACAAATTCTATAGCGTATCGATCATTGGGTAGAACAGATTGCATATAGTTTTTTATTTTCAATACATTTCATACTGGATCCCAAGATCGTCTGAACGATGTGTGTTCATTTGTATGTATGTACGCATGTAGATGGTTATACGGGCAGAAGTAGTTATTATTATTGATTGTACGTATGAACATGGAGTTCATACATACGAACCATGCGTCATTCAATGTGAGGGATGATTTAAATTGTATTTAAAATGATCTTAAATAACCGATCATCTTGGACAAACACCTATTCATTTGTACGATCGTATGGTCAAAAAGACTGTAGGAAAGGATGCCTCTTAAATTATGTGAATACGAAAAGTCATTTCATTTTGAACGCATTCGATCCTACATATGAAATTTATTTTCGTACGTATGAACCTATCAATCGTACTATATGAACTGATTTTTGTACGTACAAAAGATTATTTTTTCCTTATATAAAAGGCTTTAGAACTCAAATCCTATTCACTTTAATAGCCTTTCATATCCTTCTCATCTTCCAATCTTACAATGACAAATTCTAGCAAGAGGGGTAGACTTACTAAGGGTCCGTCTTTGAGGAGTGAAGACGACAACTTTTTGTCCAAAATTAATGAGGATTCATTTCCTAGGTTCGTTTTTGCCAAGATTTTACCCTCTAGAATTCTTCTCCAAGAAAACATCAATTTTTAAGTAAGGCCTCTTTTTGCTGCCACCTAATTCGCTTTTATACTGACCCTTATTCACTCCTACAACAATGACACTTTTCACTACTTTCTTTTCAATATGACCTTTAGCACTGAACAAAGTAGGATTAGTTCTTATGTTTTGAAGAAGCGGGTTGAAATTACTAAGGAAGATTTAGGAATATTTTTGCAATTAAGGACCCACAGAATAAGAGCCCATAATTTGACCTCTGCTTCTAATTTTGACTGGACTGAAATAAATAAAGTGATTAGAGGGATAAAAGAAGTATCTCATCATCCAGCATGTTCTTAAAACCTCTATAATTCCTAAAGTTGATGTTTCTATCAATATTACTCCTCTTCTCTCCACTGTTACTTACCTTATCATGACTAGTCACCTATAGAAGAAGCTCAACTCATTATTGACTACATTCACAGGCTTTCTAAAATTGGTCATGTCTCTCATAAGAGAAAGAAGAACATTATCTTAGGACAACTAGTTACCTACATTATTGAGAAGAAGTACAATCTAGTTCGTCATGATCCTCATCTAGAATTGCCTGTCTACTTCACTAATGCTTCATTTTGAGCACTTTTTGGGAGAGATGATGCAAGTGAGGATTCTGAGGGAGAAGGGAGAGCTCCTGCTCTTGCACCTACACCTACACCTTTACCTGCTTATGGACCAAATTTTTTAGGAGATGGTCCATCTCTTTGACCGAGTTGAGAGTCATTTTGATCAACACTTTGATCAAATTCAAACTCAACTATAGTAGTAGTATGCATAATACCAGCAGGACATGGGCTGGATCTGAGGTCAGTTCGACTCCATGCATTTCTGTGTGGCTATGATGAGTAGCTATTTTTCTTTCTTCAACCAGCCACCTCTTCCAGACCAGGGTCCCTTAGAGTGATAGATGTACTTCTTATGTGATTGTCTTTGTCAGTGCTTAGTGATATGATGTGATGACTTATGTAATTTTTTTTTATGATTATCTTTTATTTTTGATTTTATGTTTGGTGATTTGTTGTAGCTATATTGATATCATATGAGCTTTTATTATATTATCTTATTTTGATATCAATAAAAATTATCATATTTTTATTTAATTGATTTTGTTCATTATTTGAAATGTTCGTTTGCCTATATGATAATCCCGACTTAATTGATCTAAAAGTGGTATAATTTAAAAAGCAATACAAATATTAATTTCATTAGGAAATCTAATTTTTCAAAAATAAAAGCTAATTTATAACTCGATCAAGTTAAGGCTATCAATCTCATATTATTTTTTAGGCATATATAATTTTAATATTATTATTATAATTGTGATGCCTTATTATTATTTATTTCTCTTTTCAATATAATTATATTTGTACTTAGAGACGTTTGAGCTTTTAGATTATTGATTTTGGAAAGATCAATTTAAAAATTAAAAAAATGTACAAGTGTACAAAAATCGAAGCAATGAACAATTGTTCGCAGATTGAAAAGAGGCACAAAATTAGCCCAAATACAAAAGATGTACAAAGTGTGTCATAAATATTAAAAAGATGAGCAATGTTCGTCAAACAAGAATATATTCTTTCATCTATCTTTTAATCTTCAATTTCAAATCTATCTAATGTTTAATTATATTTTATATTGAAAGTTAAATTTTATTAATTCTCATTTCATCACTTTTGCAATAATTCTCCTTATCTAATTGTCTAAAATGTTTCATGATCTTGATATATTTTTCTTTTCTATGTTATATCTTAATTTTAATGTTATAAATCTTTTTTTTTTCCTCTAATAAATATTAATCTTATTATTACAATTATAAATCAATCTATTTTAGAATTAATTATTAAAGGTTTCTCATATGACTTCTTATATTTCTTTTGTCTTTTCTTCTTCTTTTTTTGTTGTTGTCAAAAAGGGGGAGAAATATTATTTATATTTGATTGTTTCTTATCTTGTTATTTGCTTTGTTCGTAGTTTCTTTATTTGTAAGTGTTTTTGTATTTTATTTTTGTTTCTTGCTTTGTATGTGCTTTGTGTGTTTTTAAAAGTTAAAAAATATTAAATAATAAAAAAATTGATTTATTATTCATAGAAATTCCCTTATACTCACATGCTTATTTATTCACGGGGAGTTAAGGAGAAATTTAGGATTTTTAATTTTACTTAAACAATAATTATTTTGTCATCATCAAAAAGTTGAGATAGTTGCTACTTAGTTTTGCATGTTTGACATTCTTGCAACTTGTATATTTTTTAAGATTCTAAATAATATTATTTTGATTATTATTTCTCCTAACATATTTTGGAAGAAATATTTTGCTCTTATGTGTACTAACATTTCAGGGAAATCATACTTCGGATTGTTGAAGACTTTGAATCAAGAACAATATAATCGTAGTCTGTATTTTTCATTTTATTGAGTTTGAGAGAGTGTGATGTAATTAAGAAACTAAGCGCGCGCACACACACTAGGAGGAGAGTTTTAAAATTTATATTTTAAAATTGATCGTGCTGTATAATTTTATTTCGTACTAGATGATCTATTAGTTATTGTCCCAGTGAGCAGTCGAACGAACAGAGAGGATAAATTTTTTTCTTAGTATGGATCGTACGGGATGAAAATTTATTTTCGTACCGGGATGAATGTCTCTGTTCTTTCTTAGAACGAAGATCGTATAGACAATATTTTATATTTGTACTAGGACAAACGTCTCTGTTCTATCCTCAGACGCATATCGTACGAGATGATATTTATGATCTTCCCAAGATGAAAGCCTCTATTCTGTTTTCGAACGAAGATCGTACAGACAATATTTAATTTTGTCTCATGATGAACGCTCTATTCTGTCCTTGGGCGTATGTTATACAGGATGATATTTATAATCTTCCCAAGATGAAAGCCTCTGTTCATCCTTCGAACAAAGATCGTACTGACAATATTTAATTTCATCCCAGAACGAACGTCTCTATTCTGTTTTTGTTCAGTTTGTCCTAACTTTTCGTACACACAAAGTTTGAAATGTTTATGTTTATACCGGATGAACTTGGTTTATACCGAACGATGATCGGGTATAAATCAATTTAGTACCGATTCACAATGAGTTCATACGCAACAGTATTTGAACTGTTCATACATACGAACATACAATCATACTGTACGATTTTGGACAGTCAAATTTGAAAATTTTAGTTTTTTGGATAGTTTTTTTGTATCTTTTGTATATATGGTCCATTAAAAACTATCACTTAATCATTTTGTCATTTTGTCTTTGTGATTTGTAAAGTGCAATTAAAGGAGAGAGTGTGAGAGAGTGTTTGAGAGAGATTTCTTCCTAGTGGAGCATGAAGGGTTCACAAGGTTACTCAAGGGTAAGGATCTCTATGTGTGATTTGTGTTTCTTCACTCTTTCTCTTATCTTTCTAGATTGCTCGTGTGAAGAGCTTTCAAAAAAATGGGGTTCTCTGTCGACACTTGGAGAGTGTGAATAGCCGAAAGTTCTCTGCCTACACTTGGAGAGTGTAACCAGCCAAAGGTTCTTTGCCTACACTTGGAGAGTGTGAATAGCCTAAGGTTCTCTGCCTACACTTGGAGGGTGTTAAAGGACGAAGGTTCCCTGCCTATACTTGGAGGGTGCTGAAGGATGAAGGTTCTCTACCTACACTTGGAGGGTTTGAAATGATGAAGGTTCTCTACCTACACTTGGAGGGTGTGAAAGGACGACGATTCTCTACCGCACCGGGGATTGGTGGAAGAGAGTTTTGTGAAGGCTTCTCCGCCTTGCTGTGGGGATAAAAAGAGAGTCACTTTGGTAATAGTGCAATACCTGAAGTGGGAGGCTTCAAGGAGTGGATGTAGGTCGTGTTTGACCAAACCACCATAAACCTTTGTGTGTTTTATTTCCTCTGATTATTTACATACTACATGTTTATTTTTCCATGGTTAAAAAATTATTTTAAAAATTTTAAAATTAACTTGCTACGAATCATTAATCAGTTTCTAACCTTTAAATCCAAGAGTAATTTTTTAAATTACCAATTCACCCCCCTCTTGGTTAGCCTTGTGACATTAGTTTAGGTTTAACAACCTATTCTAGATTTAATAAGAATCAACAGCGGCAAAAGGAGAGACATACTTTTAGTATAATACATGGAAAGGAGGTTTCCAGGGAGTGGACATAGGTCTGGTTGGACCAAACCACTATAAATTTTTGTGAGTTCTATTTTTATTATTCCTCACTTTTATTTTTTCATGGTTTACTATATGGTTGACAAACTTTGAATTTCTATTATCATAATTTTAATTTGCTTTTGCATTAAGAGGATTAAGATGCTTTCTTTTTATTTTAAATTTTTAAATAACCAATTCAACTCACACTCTTGGTTAGCCTGGGGCTGGTTTCTTTAGGATTAACATTCTACATGAACTTTTAAGCGATATTAGAGCGGGATTCAAAAAACTAAGTTTTAGAAAACTTTGAAAAATGATCAATGGCTACTTTTGGTAATCATAATATTGTAGAAGGATATCAATCACACAATCACCTTTACTTGATAATATTACTTTTAATTTTAAAAAAATTTCCATGACTACTTTTTGCAATATATTATTATTATATATGGATGTTAGTTCATGAAGGATATTCTACACCTTCATATCTTATAAATGGCATTAAAATTGAAATACCTTTTTCTTAGTGGAGTATAGATGATAGAGATTTAGCCCAATTGAATGCAAAATATTTAACCATTTTTGGCATTAAAATCTGAAGATTACGTGCATGTATATACTTGCATAACTGGAAAAAAAATTTGGGATAAACTTTGTATAACCTATGATGGAACAAATCAAGTAAATTAATCTAGATTGAATATTCTACTATATGATTATGAAATGTTTTGTATGAAATCTACTGAGTTTATTTCTGAAATATATACTATTTCATCCAAATTGTTACTTTCCTACATATATTAGGTAGAGAACTTACCAATTCTGAAAAGGTTAATAAAATTCTATGTTGTCTACGTAGTTCAAATAATGCCAAAATCATTATTATTGTTGAATCCAATTATACTAATATTTATTCTATTGATCATAACTTTCTTGGATCACTCATTGCTTATGAGCAAGGAGATAGTCAAAGACAGATTGATATATGTGAGAAAAGAGAAAATAGTTATTTTAAAAGATGATGACTCTGAAAGTGACAATTTTTTATCTAAAGATGATGATGACATTGTGCTGATGACTAGATAATTCAAAAGCTTTTTGAAGAAAAAGAAAGAACATCAGCAACAATGAAATAAAGGTAAATCTAATAAAAATTCTAAAACTTCTTATGATATCATCTATTTTAAATGTTGGAAGTCAGTGCATAGAAGATTGATTGCCCAAATCTTAAAGCTTACCCAATCAAGAAAGATGGTGAAGAAAAGGCTAAATTCAAAAAGAGCAAGCAACAGACTAAAAAGGCTTTTTGGGCAGCCTTCGCTTCAGACTCATTTGAGACAAAAGCTAAAGAGGAGGTAACCAACCTGTGCTTAATAGTAGATAACCATCTTGATCATTCTGATCAGGAGGTATGTGAGCTTTTCTACCATGAACTACTTAAAGTTTCTAAAAAAATTTAAAATACATATAGAAAGCTAAAGAAAATGTATGCATGTCTTAATTCTGATTTTTTAACTCTACAAAAAAAACATGAATGCCTTAGAAAAGACCTCTTTAATTTGGATAACATCATAGTGTCTTACTTGATGAATTTGATGCATAGAACAAAAAGCATCTTAACTTAACTATTGAGCATGATTCTTTGTAAGCATCTCATATTGAATTAGGAAATTCATTTAAAGAATTAAAAGTATATTTAGATGAAGCTGATAATAGGGAGAATGTATTAAAAGTTGATAACTCAATTCTTGAAAGTGTAAACAAATTTTTGCAAGTAGAAGTAATTGCTTTTAAAGAAAACAAACAATCACTTACACTTGCAAAATTTCATAAATCATTGTAGTAGCATGCATCATTTAAACCTAAGAAAAGACACCATAACCTAAATAGACTAATGGATCCATTCCCAGGAGTTAGGCACTTTTCTTGTGATATATTAAGGCATATCTCTCATACTTGCACTATGCACCGTAGAACACATTTGGTGTGGAGACCAAAATTATATAAACCATAGTATAACAAGCAGGAATCTCATTTTTCAATTCATAAGGCTCTGTGAGAGCATGTAGTACATGTACAATAGATGTTCAAGGCACATGACTGGAGGTATAAAGCAATTTATCATGCTGGAGGCCAAGACAGGGGGCAAGGTAACACTTGAAGATAAACCACTTGGAAGGTAGTTGGATCAGGTACAATTGGCAACTTAAAAAAAAATTATGATTGAAAATATTTTATTGGTAGATGGCTTAAAATAGAATTTACTCAGCAATAGCCAACTTTGCGATAAAGGCTTTAGCATAAAATTTTTATCAACCAGCTGTATGGTTAGCTTAAATAGAAATAATATTTTATAAGGAAAACATAATTAATAATATTTAAATGTTTTATCTGAAGTGTGTTGAATTTGCTACTCCTTCTTGCCTAAAAACTATTACTGATGAATCATAGTTTTGGCATAGGAGACTATATGATGCAAGAATAAAAAACCTTAAAAAAAGTAATCTAAAAAGGCTTAGTGAGAGGCATACCCAAACTAGAATTTATTAAGGATCACCTCTATGATGTCTGTTAGTTAATAAAGCAAGTCAAATCCACATTCCACTTAATTAAGAACATTAACACTAGTAAACCTTTAGAATTCCTTCACATGGATCTCTTTGAACCCATTACCACTATAAGCCTAGGAGGAAAAGTCTTTGGGTATGTGATCGTTGATGAATACTTAAGATTTACTTGGGTTAGATTCTAATCTCATAAAAGTGAATCATTCTAGGAATTTAGGATTTTCTCCACTTGGATTAAGAGGAAGCTAGGTTATGAAATTTTGACAATTCATAGTGATGTTCGTGGAGAGTTTGGGAATGAAAATTTTAAATATTATTATAAATAGCAAGGGATATACCACAACTTTTTAGCTCTATGAATCCCTCAACATAATAGGTTAGCTAAAATAAAGAACATGATTTTAGTAGAAGCCACAAGAGCCATGCTAGCTAAATACTCACCTCTTCAATACTTTTGGGCAAAAGTGGTAGATATTGTCTGTTATGTTCTAAATAGGGTTATTGTTAGATATAAGCTAAACAAGACACCCTATAAAATTCTTAAGGGTAGGACACACAACCTCTCTCACCTTTATATCTTTGGATGTAAAATATTTATTCTAAATAATGGGAAATCTCTACTAGGAAAGTTTGATCTCAAATTTGATGAAAAAGTCTTCCTATGATACTCAAATGTTGGAAAATCTTTTAGAGTTTTTAATAAAAGGACATTGGTGGTAGAGGAGATCACTCATGTAATTTTTTATGAATATAATAATTTTGGAGGGTATATGATAGAAGAAGAAGAAGTAGTTAAAGTCACCCAAAGAATAGAATCTATAAATTTGAAGGGAATGGTTGAAACTGAAAATTTATTGTCTAGAGAATGAAAATATTCTTCAATTCAACCTAAATAACTGATCTTATGAGACCCATCTAAAGGTAGTAGAACTAGGCATGAATTTAGAAAAGAAGTGAACCACTCTGCATTTATCTCAATGATTGAACCCATAAACATAAATCAAGCACTATTTAAAGAATTATGGATCCTAGCCATGTAAGAAGAACTAAATTAATTTATTAGAAATGATATTTGGGAGATAGTTAAAAGACCTAAGGACCCATGTGTTGTTGGAATAAAATAAGTTTTCAAAATAAAATGAATGATTCTGGTGTAGTGGTTAGAAATAAAGTAAGATTAGTGGGTAAGGGGTATAACCAGATATAAGAGATTGACTTTGAAGAGACTTTTGCCCATATAGCTAGACTAGAAGCAATAACGGTGTTATTAGCTTTTTCCTGCTTTAAGGGATTCAAATTATATCAAATGGATTTTATGAGTGCCTTTTTGAATGGGGTAATAAAAAAAGATGTGTACGTTGAATAATTTCAGGCTTTAAAAATTCATAATTTCCCAATAATATGTATAAATTAAAAAAAGTATTATATGGACTGAAACAATAACAGAGAGTATGGTATAAAATGCTTAGCACATTCTTATTGGATAAAATCTTTGTTAATGGGGGTGTAGACATCACCTTATTTCTCAAAAAGTTAGGAGAAGAACTACTTATTATCCAGATTTATCTTGATGATATTTTATTTGGAACTTCTGATAAAAAGCTATGTGATGAATTTTTTAAAATAATGGGTAAGAAGTTTGAGATGAATATGATGCGAGAACTAAATTATTTTCTTGGTTTTAGTATAAGGCAGAAGGATGATAAAATTTTTCTTATTCAATAAAAATACATTAAGTACATCTTTAAGAAATATGAAATGAATAAAGCCAAGATAATTAACACTCCCAAGAGTTTTATAGTTCAATTGGATAAGGAATCAAGTAGAAAAATAGTTGATCAGAAGAAATATGGAGGAATAATTGGATCACTTCTTTACTTAACTACTAGCAAACCTCATATTATGCTTAGTGTTTATCTCTGTACTAGATTTCAGGATGATCCAAAAAAGTCTCACCTGATTGTTGTTAAGAGAATCCTTAGATATCTCTTAAATATCCAAAACTTAGGAATCTATTTTCCTAGGCACTACAATTCGTTTAAAATCATAAGATATTATAATTCAGACTTTACATAATGTAGGATTGATAGGAAAAACATTTCTAAAACTTATTGTGGACCTCTGAAAGGACACCGCTCAACGGGGGACAAAGTGTAGAGGGTTTACTACTGCACTATCTCGAGGAATGAGATAATCGCAGACTTTCGTGCTCTTTACAAGCGGGTCAATAGTAGGGCATATTAGATGGCACGTATGACTAATTATTGAGGATAGTAGCTCTTGCCAACACACCCCGATGGATAGTAATATGCACGTCCTAATCAAAACAATGGGTTTCCCCCACCTGATACATTAGCTCGAGTGGGGTTTATTTGATGGCGGCATTTCATTTCCCATTGACATAAGCCCCCGTAGTTAATTACATCTCAAGCTAAAGCTTGAGAATACTCATGATTAAGGATTCGACATTATTCTTTTCAGAAAGGGATTGACAAAGAGGGGAGACTAGGAAATCCTACTCAACGGGATAGACGAAAAGTTTGAATAGGTTGTTAAACCTACGTAATTATCCCAAGGCTAACCAAGAGGGGGTGAATTGGTAATTTAAAAATTCTCTTAGAATTTTAATAGAAAATCATTTAATAATTTTAACATAATTTGATTTTCTTTTAAAATAACCTTTCAACCACAATAACAAAATTCTAAAAATTAAAATGCTGAAATATAAAAAAGTACACATAAATTTATAATGGTTCGATCAAATAAGACCTACGTCTACTCCCTGAAGACTCCCTCTTCAGGTTTTGTAATATTACCAAAGTGACTCTCCTTTTACCCCCATAACAAAGTGGAGAAGCCTTTATAATTTTCATCTATTCTACTAATCCCAGGTGCGGTAGAGTACCGTCATCCTTTCAGACCCTCCAAGTGTTAGCAAGGTACCATCGTTCTTTCACAACCTCTAAATGTCAGCATAATATCGTCATCCTTTCACACCCTCTAAATGTCGGAAGAGTACCATCATCCTTTTAGACCCTCCAAGTGTCGGTAGAGTACCATCATCCTTTCACACCCTTCAAGTGTCAATAGAGTACCGTCATCCTTTCATAATCTCCAAGTATCGACAGAGTAACAGATCTTCTCTATAAATATTCTCTCAAGCAACTAGAAAGAAGAAAGGAAAAGAATTGACACTAAATAAAGAGATTCGTACCTTTGAGTAACCTTATAAATCCTTCACACTCCACTTGCAAGAACTCTCTCTCAAACACTCTCCCAAAACACACTTTCACTTGCTCTCTAAGAAATCATGAAGACTATATTCATCCAAGTTAGTTTTAAGGACTTTTTATATAAAAGACATGAAAAATCATCCAGAAAACTAAAAATTTTAATTTTGAGTAGACATGATCGTACTGTACGATCGACAATCTTACATATGAATAGTTTAAAATTTGCTCGTATAAACTAGTATGAACCATTTTCGTACACATTGATTGTATAGTATGAACCTATATCATACTGTATGAACTGTTCTAAAAATTTTCAGATTCATTAGAACGAAAATATATCCCATAATTTCATACTCTGTATGTCGTCTGTACAAATAGTTTAGAAAAAAATTGATATTTGTCGGGATGAAATGGGACCCAATCTTGTCGTACTCTGAACATCATTTGTATGAAGGGCACATCGTATAGTATGATCATTTCAAAAAAAATTCAAGATCATCAGGATGAAAAAAGTCCAATCTTTTCATACTCTAAATGTCATATATACAAAGAGTACTTCGTACATGACGATTAGTTCAAAAAAAATTATAATTATCGAGATGAACTTGTACATATCTATTTTATACTCTGGATGTTTTCTTTATCAAGGTCTATTCATACAGTACGAGTGTCTCTTCATACAATACAAACAGTATGTAGAAATTTTTTTTCATATAGTTCATATAATTGCTTATTGGACAAAATAACTGAACAAATTGTTCCCATATGAATAGAAATCGTAGAATAAAATTAGTTATAAAAAATTATAAATTTTTAACACTCTCCCAGTGTGTCTGTGCACGGTTACTCAATTACAATCATACTTTCTCAGACTCAAAAAATGAAAAATATAGCTCCATTTACAATGAAACCTTTTCTAATTTGATTTGAAGTCTTCAACAATTTCGAGTATCATTTCCATGAAATGTTAGTTCACACAAACAATAAAAATAATATATCCAATATATATTAGGAGAAATAGTAATCAAAATAATAATACTTGAAATCATAAAAGATACACAATAAAAGTAAAACATGGTTATGAAAACTAAGTTGGAATAATCTCTCTCTTTTTTATGATGGCAAAATAATTATTGTTTGATTTAACATTCAAAACAAAAATTTCTTCTTAGCTCCCCCTAAATGAATGATCCGTTGAAATCTAGGGAATCTCATGAAACACAAAATACCTAAACCCAAAAAAAAATACAAACAAAGTACAAAAACAAAAACACGACGAAAACAAAAACATACAAACAAAATAAAAATAAAACCACAACAAAAATAAAAACACTACAAACATACAACCATTTAACACATAACACATGCATTACATTCAATCAAACATACACATATCACACAATCAAACAAATACACACATCACACAATTAATTAAATAATATTATTACTCCCCCTTTTGAAAACAACAAAAAGAGAAAAGAGAACTTGAAATGATTAGTTTCAATAGATAAACTAAAAGAATTGAAAAGAAATAATTTTAAATTAATTACAATTACAATATTAATTCCATAATATTAAAAAAGAAAATTTCAAAATTTTAAATTAAAGAACAACTAAGAGAAAAGAAGTTAATCAAAATCATGATACATGCTAGAAAAATTTGTTACGGATCTATGGCTTATGATTTTGATGATAGCAAACATCTTTTTTCTCTACAACTGCCTTATCTACTGACATTTTAGGTTCACACGATCGGACTGCAATTTGGAATCAACTCAAGATTGGGTAGACTAGGTCTGAGTCAGTTTGTACACTTTTTCCTTTCTTGAGTCTATTGTATTTGGTGTGGCTCCTGATGCTTTGTAACTTGGAAGATTTTCTGAATGTTCCCTAGAGTTTACTGTTTTTCATAACATCGTCCGAGACGATTTTATATCATCCTGGACGATCGGTTCAAAAGTAGAAACCCTAATTAGGGCATCCTCATTAAAGTAGCCGTCATTATGCAAAACACATCGTCCTGGAAGATTTTGCATTGGCTAGGACGATAGGCTCAATTCAGAAAGAATCTGCCGCCATATCTACTTAGGAAATACTTATTTTTGGATATCGTCCCGGTGGATCGGCCTGACCAATCCAGAGCAATTTTTCTTAAATAAATCTGGTGATTAAGGAAAGCAATTAATGATGATTTTCATGATCACATCAGTCGAGCCGATCGCAAGATCGTCCGGACCGATTGGACATCGACCAGCTTCATTTCAGGGTGATGTTCAGGACAATTTTCCTCATATTTGAACTAATCGGCCAGGAAGATATGCCTATCGGCCAGGACGATAATGTAGATAACTTGCATTAATGAGCTCATTTTGAGATTTTCTATTTAAGCTATGACATGACACTTTGTAAGTGTCTTTGGCAGCCATTATAGCTTCATTGTTTTTGGGAGAAACTTGAAGAGAGCTTGAAAGGGAGTGAAGAAAGGGTGGAGTTTGAGAGAGGGAGAAGATCCTGTGAGGGGGGACTCAAGGGAGTGTGGAGGGGGTTCCACACAGTTGCTCCGGCAAGCTCGCACCTGAATACCGTCGGATTCAAGGCTTGTCTCGAGGGAAGTTCACCAAAGAAGAAGATCTTTTTGGTCAAAGGACTCGGCAACTCCGTCGCACTTGGGAAGGTGGAAGTGATTTTGTAAGGGCTTCTCCGCCTAGCTGTGGAGGCTAAAGGAGAGACACTTTTGTAGTGCAATACTTGGAGGGTGCCTCCAAGGAGTGGACGTAGGTCAAGGTTTGACCGAACCACTATAAATTCGGTTTGTTCTTTCTTTATTACTTCTGCATTTAATTTCCGCACTTTAGATTTTATTGTGGTGATATTGGTTTTGATTTGTGTTCTGATTGAAAGATATTTTTTACCAATTCATCTCTCTCTTTTAATTAGCTTTGGGCCAGTTCATAGGGCCTAACATCCCTGACGAACTTTCAAGTGGTATTAGAGCACTTTCTAGTGTCATCTGAGCACTTTCAAAATTAAATAAAGATGATTATTATAAAAATGATAAAATGAAGATTAGTTAAATTCAAATTCAATAAAAAAATATAATTATTACTTAGATATATTTGGATTAGAGATTGAATAATATAGAAAAGAACGTAATAACAAATCTCAATTTGGCAACATTTGCACACCTTTTCTTTTTGTGGCACACTTTGTGCATATTTTCTTTTTTGGACTAATTTTGTGCCTCTTTTCACTTTGCAAACCATTGCATTTTTTTTCATACATTATGTAAGTTTTTTAAGTATTTCCAAAATCACTAATCTAAAAATAAATTTTAGTAATAACAAAAGTAATCATATTGAAAATAAAATAATAAATAATAAGACATTAATATTCTAATAAATATATTTCAGTTATATTTTCCTAAAATCTTCTTGTCTAAATCTAGTTATAATTTAATTTAAAATTTTGAAAAATTAGATTTCATAATAAAATTAATTTTATAATGCAAATTAATTTATAGCACATTATATATCAATTACAAAAGATTTTTCGTATAGGCATACTAACATTTCAAAAAATAAGAAACAAACACAAATTTCCAAAACATGACATTTTTCATTGATACCAAAAGGATCGGATACATTTAATACATGTATATCAATTAAACAAAATACATAACATCAACACATAAAATATAGATAACATCAAACAACTGCTACAAACATGAAATAGAAAATACCATAATATCACTGGCAAAAGAATAGTAGAAGTAACAAAAAAACAAGTACATTTAAAACTCAAAAGGGTCCTGGTCTGGAGGAGGAGGCTAGAGGCTTTATAAAAATATATGTAAGTTGATTTTCAGTAGAAACATAATTAAAATCAATATCTCCTTTAGCTATATGATCTCTAATAAAGTGATGTCGTATGTTTATATATTTTGTTCTAGAATATTGAATAGGATTCTTAATAAAGTGTGCCTTTTGTAAATCCTAAATCAATCAACTTTTATTTCAACCAAAGTACTTGTGCCACACAACTTCCTAAGGCAATGTATTCAGCTTCTGCAGTACATAAGGCTACGAAATTTTATTTCCTACTGGACCAAGAAATTAATGAATTTCCTATGAATTGACAAGTTCTAAATATATTCTTTCGATTAACCCTACAACCTGGAAAGACTAAATCAAAATATAAAATAATTTCAAATAAAAAGCTGTACTTAGGATACAAAATTCCTAAGTTTTGAGTTTCCAAAAGATATCTCAAAATCCTTTTTATCGCTGTCAAATATGATTCTTTTGGATCAGATTGAAATCTAGCATACAAATAAACACTAAATATTATAAATGGTCTGATAGCAGTCAAATAAAGCAATGATCTAATTATACCTTTAAATTTATTTTGGTCGACATATTTTTTGTTTGGGTCCTTATCCAACTAAATTGAGGAACCCATTGCGATAGTTACTAGTTTAGCATTATTCATGTCATATTTCTTAAGAATGCCCTTAATATACTTTGACTGACTAAGAAAAAATTCCTCCTCATTTCGTTTAATGCTAAAACTAAGAGAATAACTCATATCTCACATTAAACGCATCTCAAATTCATTATTTATTATTTTTGAAAAAGCATCACAAAGATTTTTTTTTTATAGATCCAAAAATGATATCATAAATATATATCTGAACAATAAATATATCATCTCTTAATTTTTTCAAAAAGAGAGTGATATCCACTCTTTCTTTTACAAAAGATTTCTCTAATAGAAAAGTGCTTAACCTCTGAAACTAAGCCCTAGGTGCCTATTTCAATCCGTATAATACCTTTTTTAATTTAAAAATATAATTTAGAATTTTCAAAACATGGAGGTTACTCAACATAAACATCATCTTGTATCACCCCATTCAAAAAGGCAATCTTAACATCAATTTGAAATAATTTAAATCTTTTAAAATAGGTAATGGCTAATAAAACCTTGATTGCTATAAGTTTTACTACAGGGATAAAAGTCTTTCAAAATTAATGCCTTCAATTTGATTATATTCCTTAGCCACCAATCTAGCCTTATTTTTAATCATAATTCTTGAATCATTCATTTTATTTTTGAACACCTACTTAGTTCCAACTACACTTTGATCATTTGGCCTTTCAATCAATTCCCAAACATCATTTCTTACAAACTAATTCAACTCTTCTTACATGTTCAAAATCCAAAACTCATTTGACAGTACTTAATTAATATTTGTGAGTTCAATCATTTATATAAAGGTAGAAGGTTAACCTCTTTGCTAAGTCCATGCATAGTCTTAACATCATCATTAGGTTCACCTAAAATCAATTCCTTAAAGTGGTTCTTAGAAAATTTTAATTCTATAAGCCTAAGATTTTCTTTTTCCACATTTTCTTCCAAAATTTATTTTTTCAATCCCTTAGGATTATTTTCTATATGATCATCTTCCAAACTTGGCTCTTTTAAAATCCCAGATTCATCAAATACAACATGTGTGATCTCCTAAACTACTAAAATTCTTTTATTAAACACTTCATATGATTTTCTAACACTAGAGTATCCAAGAAAAGTTCCTTCATCAAATTTTAGATCAAATTTTCCTAAAGAAAATTTTCCATTTTTATGAATAAACACCTTACATCTAAAAATATACAAATATGATAAATTATGTGTTCTCTCCTTAAGAAGCTCATAGGGTATTCTATTCAATTTTGATTTAATGTTCACCCTATTCAGAACATAATAAGTTGTACTTACCACTTCTGTCCAAAAATATTCTAGAAGCGAGTATTCTACTAATATGGCTCCAGTGACTTTAATTAATATTTTGTTCTTTCTTTTGACTACCCCATTCTATTGAGGGGTCCTATAAGCTGAAAAATTATGATAAATTTCTTTCTCTTTACAAAATTTCTTAAATATTTCATTTTCAAATTCACCTCCAATATCATTTTGAATTGTTAAAATTTCACACTAAATCTAAGTCAAAAAATTTCTTAATTTATTAAATAATTCACTCTTATGAGATAAGAATTTAATCCTGGTGAATCTCAAAAAATCATTTACAATCACACATCTATATACCTTACGTCTTAGACTTACAATGATAATTGGTCTAAAAAGATCCATATGATTAATTTCCAATGATTTGTTAGTTCTAAGATCCTTAATGGAATGAAAGGACTTTACCTATTTTCCTAGTTGACATGCATCACACAGGTGATCCTTAGTAAAGTATAGTTTTAGTATACCTCTAGCAAGTTTTTTTTTGGGTAATTTTCCTAAGGTTTTTAATACCAGCATGACAAAGGCTCATATACCATAACCATGTTTCATCAAAAATTATTTTAAAATAAAAAATATTAGGATATTTAATATAATTTAAATCTTGCATACACACATTATTTATCCTAGTCCATGTAGACATCATTTCCATTTTGGCTTAATATCTAGCTAGTGGGAAAAAATTTAATACTATAGCCCTTATCATATAGTAAACTAATACTCAAAAGATTATTCTTTAAGCCTTCTACAAGCAAAATATTTTAATGTAAAAATTATTTAAGTTTTTGACCATACCTGTGCCTACTACTTACCTCTTTCCTGGTCGTATTACCTCTCAGTTTAACCTTGTCTCCATTCTTGGCTTCCAGCGATATGAATTGTGTAGTGTCTCCAATCGTATGCTCGGAACATCCCTTGTCTAAGTACCAAGTACTCTCACAAGATCTTGTATGAGAGTGTTTCTACAAAAGAATCAAACGATAGACATGGGAACCCAAATAAGTTTGGGTTCACCTCTTAGAAAAATTAATCTATATACATGTATGATATGATTTGTTTTATGCATCTTTAGTCTCCACACTAGATATAATGTTATATGAGTATAAGTGTGGGATATATGTCCAATCATGCCACAAGAAAAATATTTAACTCTAAGAAATGGATTTTTAAATCTATTTATGAAAACTTATCTTTTCCTAGGATTTGTTATTTTTTATTTTTTATTAATGTTAAAAAATTCTTCAAGTGTAGGTGGAATCTTGTTTTTCTCAAATGCGATCAATTGTGCTTTATAAAATGAGTTTGCACTTTTTAATACAGCATTGTCAACTTTCAAATAGTGTTTTCTATTATCAGATTCTTCTATAAAAGTTTTAAAATATTTTTCTAGTTTAGTGTGGGTTTGTTCATGTTGTTTGTTCAAATCATCAAACTTGTCCAATTATTTTATGTGGTTGTTATCAATTTATGCATGATATTTCCTAAGGATTTCATGTTATTTTTTTAACTCTAGGAAATTTAAATTTATCTAGCATGCATCTTCTTGAGTTTTTTATATGTCATATGAATCTTTTCAGAAATATTAAACAAATCTTTATAAATTAACTCACAAACCTCTTCTTGATCTAACTGATTAAGATTATCGACCATTAAGCATAGATTGGTGACTTCTTCTTCCTTTTTATTTATGATGAATCCAAAGTTGAGCCTGCCTAAAAAGCTCTATAAAATCTCTTCTTTCCCTTCCTCACATTTATTTTCTCCTCCACCTTCTCCTTGCTAGGAGTGGCTTTAATATTAGGATAGCCGATTTAACATGTCCAGGTTTCCTGCATTCATAGCAAAGAACATTGTTAAAGACCTTAACAATTTTATGAAACTTACCTTTACTCCACTACTGGCGTATCCTTTGCTTCCTCTTTAGAAAAATCTTAAGTAGTATTGTCATCAAGGCAATGTCATCCTCATCCTCAGGTTATGACTAATCACTCTTCGAGTTATCCACTTTCAAAGCTATGTTATTTTCCTTCCGTTTTTCTCCTCCAACAATCTGTCTTTGAGTCACTCCTTACTCATAAGCAATTAGTGATCCAGGAAGATTATCAATAGAATACGCATTTAAAACCTTAGACTCTATAATAGTAGTTATTTTAGTATAATAAGTACTAGGCAAACAACAAAATATTTTATTAACTTTCTCAGCATTCGTTAGTTCCCTACCTAATGCATGTAAGGAGGTGACTGTTTGAGTGAAACGTGTGCATATGTCAGTGATTGATTCATTTGGTTTCATATGAGTAGTTCATAATCATGTAATAGAATATTTAATCTAGATTATTTCACTTTAATAGTCCCATCATATGTAATATAAAGTCTATCAAAAATTTCTTTTCCACTTTTACAGGTAGAAACATGCATGTAGTCTTCATATTTAAGTGCAAAAAAGAAATTATTCAAACATTTTGCATTTAACTGAGCTAATTTACATTCTTCTACAGTATAGTTAGCAAATGGTATTTTAGTTCGAATGTCATTTCCTAGTCTAGTTGGCCGAATGTATCCATCTTGTACTAACATCTATATGTGATAGTTAAGCGATTGAAGAAAAGTAGACATTCGTGTTTTATAAAAATTAAAAGGGATGTTATCAAAGAATGAAGGTCTAGTGATTGAATACCCTTAAAGTGTGCTATGGTTTCCAAAATTATCCATAATTATTTTTTAAAAAAGTAACATAAACTTTAAATTTTGAAGTAAGCTATGATACCACTTGAAAAGTCTATATAGGTTGTTAGACCTACACAATTGCCTGAAGACTAACAAAGAGGGGGTGAATTGAAATTTCAAAAATCTCTTGGATATTTAATAGAAAACTATTTAATAATTTTTAACACAAATTGATTTTCTTTTAAAATAATATTTTCAACCACAATAACAAAATTATGAAAATTAAAATGCAAAAATATAAAAAGTACACATAAATTTATAGTGGTTTGATCAAATAAGACCTACATCCACTCCCTAAAGACTCCCTCTTCAGGTAATGCACTATTACAAAAGTGACTCTCTTTTTACCCCCACAACAAGGCGGAGAAGCTTTTATAAATTTCCTCTCTTCTGCCAATCCCTGGTGCGGCAGAGTACCGTTATCCTTCCACACCATCCAGTGTCGCTAGAGTATCGTTGTCCTTTCACACCCTCCAAGTGTTCGTAAAGTGTCGCCTTCCTTTCACACCCTCTAAGTTTCGACGGAGTACTGTCATCCTTTGATACGCTTCAAGTGTCGACAGAGTACCATCATCCTTTTATACCCTTCAAGTATTAGTAGAGTATCGTCATCCTTTCACACTCTCAAAGTGTCAGTATAGTACCAGATCTTCTCCATAGATCTTCTCTCGAGGAACTAGAATGAAGATATGAAGAGAATTGATATAAAAATAATAGAAATTCTTAACTTTGAGTAACCCTGTGAATCATTCACACTCCACTTATAAGAACTCTCTCTCAAACATTCTCTCAAAACATACTTTTACTTGCTCTCTAATAAATCACGAAGACTAGATTCGTTCAAGTCAAATTTTAAGGACTTTTTTATGAGAGACAAAAAACTATCTAGAAAACTAAAACTATTAATTTTGAGCGTACATGATCATATTGTATGATTGATAATCATATGTATGAACAGTTTAAAATTTACTCGTATGAACCTATACAAACCATTTTCAAACAGGTTGATTGTATAGTATAAACCTATATCATACGATAGGAACTATTCAAAAAATTTCTAATTCATTGGGATGAAAAAATATACCCCATAATTTTGTACTCTGGATGTTGTCTATATGAATATCAGATTATACAATATGAATAGTTCAAGAAAAATTTGATGTTCGATAGGATGAAAAGGGATCCAATCTTTTCAAACTCTACACGTCATCTGTATGAATGACACTTTATACAGTACGTTCAATTCAAAAAAATTTAAAGATTGTCAGGACAAAAAAGAGACCCAATCTTCTAGTACTTTGGATGTCGTCTATATTAAGAGTGCTACATATAATATAATTAGATCAAAAAAATTTTGATGATCGTCGGGATGAACTTGTGCATATTTGTTTTGTACCTTGGATGTCATCTATATGAAGATATCTTTGCTCAGTACGAACAATACTTGAAAATTTTCTTCATTTAGTTCATATAATTGCTTATTGGAGAAAATAACTAAACAGATCATCTCGTATAAAATGAAAATTGTATAGTAATATAAGTTTTAAGAAAATTACAAATTTTTAACACTTTCCTAGTGTGTGTGTGCACAGTTACTCAATTACAATCATACTCTCTCATACTCAAAAAATGAAAAATATAAACTCTATTTATAATTAACCATATTCTAATTTGATTTGAAGTCTTTAACAATTTGTAATATAATGTTTCTAAAATATTAGTGCACACAAATAATAAAAGTAATGTATCCAATATATGTTAGAAGAAACAATAATCAAAATAATAATATTTAGAATCATCAAAAACACACATGATATGAAAAATATAGTTATGAAACCTAAGTTGTAATAATATAAAGGGCTCAACTCGATTTAGTCAACATACACGGATCATACCAACATACGGAAGGACCAAGGCACCGAGAAGAGCTTAGAGAAAGGAAAACAATGCACTCAAAGCATATAGAGAAGAAAGGATGGAAGTGGTGTCATTCATATGATGCGGATATATAGGATTTATAGCCCCTTAAGAAAAGGAAACTTACCCACCGATGAGGCGTACTATAAGAAGACAAATTTATTAGCCTTGAACCCTAAATCTAGAGTGAGTTCAGTGTTCTACACCCTCACTAAAACCCATGTCTTAGCTAATGCACCTAGACTTATATCCTACCTAAAAAGGAATGCTAGCTAACCACCTAAACACATAAAATTCATGCTATCAAGTCTTTATGAAAGATGGGTAAGTAGATCAATTTTTGGAAGTAAGGCCGACATCTAAAGAATTCCCTAACTAACCTTGGACTTATGTAGGGTGAATGCTTCTATAGATAATATAATTAAAATTTTAATTTTATGAGTTTTTAATGCAATACATGCAAATTAAAAGGTCCAAATTAGGTATGCATAGAGTTTTAAAAAGGCTTATATAAAATCATTTTTAAAAAAGACTGGGCTTTCCTAGGTCCAGCACTTCATCCTCATAGGCTAGATTATCCAGAGTATACTCGAAAACGGGGAAGTGTCTTATAACATGGGAGAAGAGAATGCATTAATATGCATGCAACTCTAGATAATTTTGGTTATTCCATAGGCCATTAGATTTTTAAGTTATTCAATTTATAAAATATTAAAATTTTATTAGGAGTAAAAAAGATTTTTATCCTAGAGAGCCTAGCAAAAACAGGCCAAGCACATGTATGAAAAAAACCTAAAAAAAGTAGGCAAGTTTTATTGCTCACATAAAATAAAAACATCAATATAAATCAACCCATAGTAAAGTAAAGAAAGAAAGTTCACGACAAGTGCCATATAAGTACAACCTAGGGTCTTTTGAAAAGTAATGGGTAACAGGCCCCACCGATAATAACCTACATTCTAATCCTATTGAATGATGCAAATCTTAAAAGAAAGGCATTTCGCCTTCAATTCATCATCTTTAAGTGGATTATCTTCCTCCTGATCGTCTTCCTTCAGATCATCTTCATAGGATTGTCTTCCTCTAGATCATCCTTCAGAAGGGTACCCAAATGATTAAGAAATTTCCTATAAAAGGCCTTTCTTTTTCTCTTTAGGTACCGAGTTTTTGAAATGCCTCACTTTTGAAGACTTTTATAACATGATATTATTCACAAATTATATTGTTAAAAGAGAAAATCTTGACTCAAACTCAACCTGCAAGGTTATCCTAATAAAATATCCCAAGCAATTGAATATTGTTAAACCCAAGCAGTTATATATGAAAAGAAAATGCATATTATCAACCACACTTGACCATGATCTTTTTAATTTAGGGAGGGGGTTTAGCAATTTTTGAAGTACCTGCAGAAAATGTCATTAGTTTTAAAGCTTAATGATTTTTGTCCCTTCTTTATTAGCATTATATGAGTATGGCCACCTACATAAGACATTGTTAGTATTAAAAGCACCCCTAGCCCATGAGTGATATATCACATACATCACATTATAAGCAAAATATAGAAAGTACAGTAATAAGATAAATATCATAGCAACCATAACAAATCAAATTAGAGCAAATCAATAGAATACATGTGCCACATACAAGAGCGTCACATCACAGAAATAGAAAAAAGTAAAATATTGGCCCTAGTCCTAGAGCTAGAAGTGGTGTCCTAGCAATTCTATGTATATGTAGTAGGCTTGTGTGGCTTTGAATAGTTGATATATATGGTAGTTAGTTTAAGTTGCTCCATATTAGAATATGTTGAAAGCCAAAAATGAAAATTTTAGTTAAAGTTTTAGTATTAATAAATTGAAGTTCATTTTAGTTAATTTAATTTGTGGATCCATTTTAAAATATAGGGTACTAATATTTAAAATTTAAATTGAATTAGTATATTTTACGAGCTCTAAGGTTATCCTATACATTAAGTTAAGGGGGTCCAAAAAGTCACTATTAGAAATAGGCTAGGTTTAGGAGTTCTAGCTGATTAATTAAATATTAGACTGGAAGGGGAGTATTTAGACTATGAGTTTGCTAGATTTGGAGTTTTCTAGGCAAAGTTATGAATTTTAGAAGTTTCAGACCCTTGTTAAAGAACTACAGCTGACCGAATAGTTGACTTTTGATTTAGATTAGTTTTTAGAAATCTAATATTTTTAATAAATACTAAATTTTAATTATATTAGAATGTGTTTTAATTTTTCCAATTTGTAGTTTTAATTTTTTAAAGTTCCAACAATTAATGAATTAGTAAAAAATGCTTAATAAAGAGATATTTTAGGTATTTTAATCCAAATCAGCTCTAAACTACTTGGAATCATCCCTAAAGGTTAGAAATGACCTAAGTGTTCCCAAGTATTTAAGAAAATTTTAAAATTTTTAATAATTTTTTATTTTTAATTTAATTAAAAAGATAAATTTTAGTCAAAATTATATTATGGCTTAGGTTAAAGTCCAATTAAGGGGATTTTAATTTTTTGAGATTAAGCATTAAATTTTGAAGAGTTTGAGATATTACAGGTAATTATTTGAAATAAAAAAATTATCATAATTTTGTGAAGTTATCAAGGCTTAATTAAGGGTTAAGTTAGGGTTTATCAATTAAGGGGTCTAAAGGCTCCTAAAATATTTTGTGAGGTTTAATATGTCACAAAGTTTAAGTTTGAAATTAAAAGTTTCATATCAATCAGAGATCTATCCTATCTCCTAAATTTTTTTTATGTTTATTAGATGGATGTGGATCTCCGGAAGGACACCGCTCAGGGGTATATGACTGCACCAACCTAAGGGATAGAGACAATTGCAGGCCTCCGCGCTCCTTGCAAACAGGCCAATGAAAGGGCAGATTAGATCGCATATATGAATAAACATTGAGGATAGCGACTCTCGCCAGTACACCTCAATGGATAGTAATATATATGATCTAATCATAACAATGGGTTTCCCCCACCCGATACATAAGCTCAAGTAGGATTTATTTGATGGTGGAGTTCTATTTCCCACTAGCGCAAGCCCCCGTAGTTAATTATATCTCGAGCCTAGAGCTTGAGAAAACTTTCGATTAAGGATCTAATATTATTCCTCCTAAAAAAGTGATTGGTACAGAAAGGGGAGACTAGGAAGTCCTACTCAAAAAGGAAGATAAGGCTCAAGTGGCTTAATCAATATGCAAGGCTCACATCTACACTCGGAGGGACTGAGGAAATTGAGGAGAGAGAGAAGGTCATACACTCAGAGCATATAGAGAGGAAGGATTGAAGTGGCGTCGTCCATGTGATGCGGATAATCAGGATTTATAGTCCCTGAAGAGAAGGAACTTACCCACTAGTTAGGCATACTATGGGATACCCAGTGTAGTAGCCTCAAACCTTAAATATAAGATGGATTTAGTGTTCTGCCTAGCACTAATACCTATATCTTAGCTAATGCAATTTGGACTTATATCCATCCTGAAAAAGAAAGCCAGCTAACCACCTAAGAGCTTAAAATCCATGCAGTCTAGTCAATATAAAAGATAGGTAGGTAGGTTGAGTATTTTAGGAATATGGCTGATGTCTAGAGAGTTCCCTAATTAGCTTCGAACTTATATTGGGTGAATGTTCCTAGAGCTAATGCAATTAAAATTTAATTAAGTTGGTTTCTAATGCAATGCATACTAGTTGAAAAGGCTAAATCATGAATGTTTAGAATTTTAAAAAAAATAGGCTTATATAAAAATAATTTTTAGAAGGATACTAGACCTACCCAGGTCTGACACCTCATCCTCATAGGCCAGATTATCCGGACTCTACCCGCAAGCGGGGAAGTGTCTCATAATAAGGAGAATGAAGGATACAATAATATGCACGTGACCCCAGATGGCTCCGGCTATTTCCTAGCTTATTAAGTTTATATGTTATTTAATTTTTAAAATTTTGAAATTAGTTACAAGTAGAAAAAGTTTTTAGTCCTTAGAGAGCTAACGAAAATAGGTCATACACATGCAAGAAAGAAATCTAAGAAAAGTAGGCAATTTCTATTACGCACAAAGAATAAACACATCAATATAAATCCACATAAATAGTAAGAAAAGAAAGTCCATGGCAAGTGTCGTGTAAGTACAACCCAGGATCTGTAGAAAAGTAATGGTGGCCAGCCTCCACCGACAACAACCTGGATTATAATCCTAAGGAAATAGACAAGTCTTAAAAGCTGGGCTTTGAAAGTTCGTTCGGGATGTTAAGCCCTATGAACTTAGTCCCAAGCTAACCAAGAGGGGGGTGAATTGGTATTTAAAAAATATTCTTAAGACAAAGAAGGAAAATCACAAATCAAATCACACCACAAAAATAAATGCGGAATTTAAAAGTGCGGAAGCAAGAAAAAGAACATAGAAATTTATAGTGGTTCGGTCGACTCGACCTACGTCCACTCCTTGGAGGCACCCTCCAAGTATTGCACTACAAAACGTGACTCTCCTTTAGCCCCCACAGCTAGGCGGAGAAGCCCTCACAAGAAACTCCTTTTTGCCACCCCGGCAAGGCAGAGAACCTACCTCCTTTTGCTTCCTCCTGAAGCTGGCAGAGAACCACAACCAAAAGCAAAACTCCTTACCTCTATCGACCCTTCCACGGACGAGAAACTCCAAACGAAAGACAAGCAGAGCGATCCTTGAGCAACCCTTGTGAATCCCCTCACAAGCTCCCCCTCACAAGATCCTCTCTCTCTCCCTCTCTCTCTTTCTCTCCTCAAGGCCTTCTCAGGTCAAGGCAGCAGCCAAAGGTTTTTTAAAACGTTGAAGAAGAGCTCTTTAAATAGAAGAGCTCAAGAGGAGCTCATTAATTGCAAGTAGCCGACTTTATCATCCAGGCCGATATGGACATCGGCCTGGCCGATTAGTACAAATCAAGGAAGATCGGCCAGAGCACAGTCCTGGGAACAGTCCTGGACGATTGAAATTTGGCTTGATCGTCCAGGCCGATCTCACGATCGTCCTGGCCGATTAGTTCAAATCAGAGGTAAATCATCCTGAGCACAGTCCTGGGAACAGTCCTGGCCGATTGAAATTTGGCTTGATCGTCCAGGCCGATCACACGATCGTCCTGGCTGATATGATCGTATCAATCATCCTTAATTACTCCCTTGATTTCCTGATCAATTAAGGCATAATCTGGTAATTTCGTCCAGGCCGATCCTGGAATCGTCCTGGCCGATAATTTAAAATACAGTATGCCTAAACTGTCTAAGGCGGCTATCTCTTTCTATTTTGAGCTTATCGTCCTGGCCGATACACGTATCGTCCAGGCCGATAGGTTAATGTCGGCTGCCTTAATTAAGAATCCTTAATTAGACTTTCTATTTTAAGCGGATCGTCCCGGACGATATTAATATCGTCCGGGCCGATGTGGTCAAAAACAGAAATTCTAAGCCTCTCAAGTGTGTGTGTGAAGGGTTACTTAGCATCAGTCTTTTTTATCATTACAAGTAGACTCAAAAGGTGAAAAATAAAATTACAGACTGACTCAACCCTAAACCTACACGATCCTGAACTTGGCTTCTTCTTGATCGTCCGATCTTCGATTCCTGAAAAGTTAGAAGCAACAAGTAGTCCAAGAGAAATAGTGTTTGTCAATCATCAAAATATAAGACATGAAAATAGGTTTGCAACAATCTCCCCCTTTTTGATGATGGCAAACACAAGTAGGAAAATTTCATTAAAACAGCAAGGTTACAAAACCCAAGACCAAACAGCTTTTTCCTACACCCTACTCCCCCTTTTGTCATCACAAAAAGAGGGTCTAAAAAACACAAGAAAAACATCACAAAAGACTAACAAGCACACTAAAAAGACAGGAAACAAATAACACAAAATACAGTCTAAAACAACGAGGGATCCAGATCATCAGATGGAGGTGGTGGAGGTGGCTGCTAAAAGTAGGTGGCAAGTGTGGTGAACTGAGCATTGAACCAGGCGATGTTCTAGTCATGCTGCTGCTGCTGCTGAGTAACGAAACTGTCAAATCGGGCTAAATCCTCAGCACGGTGTTGCTCGTAGCGGGCAATGTCCTCTGAGTGTTGTTGCTCCTGAGCAACAACGTAGGTGTCAAACCGAGTCTCCCAATGATCAAACCTCTCAATCAACTGATCAAAGGGTGAGTGCTGGTGGAGAGGGACAGGATCAGGAATGGGGGCAGGAGCGGGAGCCTCCTCCTCTCTAGCCCCCCGACCTTCCCCATCTCCTGGGTGGAGACGAGTACTATGAAGAGCAATGAAGGAATTGTTTGAGTAGTAGGTAGGGTGACGGTTAGGATGATTAGGGTATTGGAGACTGTATTTGGTTTCAAGGATATAGGCTATGATGTGTCCTAAGGCTAGATTGGGCTTTCTCTTATGGCCTGGGTCGCGAATTGTAGTTAGGTGATTAATGTAGCGAAAGAGTAGATTAGCGACATTGAATTCTCTTTGGGTCATAATGTAGAAAATAGTGAGGGACAGTAGAGGGGTGATGTGAATCTGGTCCCCGACTTTTGGGATTATAGATGTGCGAAGGACATGTTGGATTGTCCTAGCATCTTTGACCAAAGAGCTAGTCTCTCCAACATGGAAATGTGTATTGGTCTGACGAAGGAAGTGATTCGCCGTAGACCAGTCAAAATCAGGATCAGAGGCTATTTGGTGCAGCTTATCCCCAGTGGTGGATAGCTGTAAAAGATCAACACAATCCTGATATGTGATTTCGACAGGGCGTCGATTCACATAGGAGGTCATGACTGTGAAGGTGTGGTTAATGCGTAGGCTAGCGAAAAATTCAGCGAGAAGTTCGGAAGAGAAAGGGAAGGCGAGAGTGAGTATAAAACAAAGAGAGGTGTGGGCAAAAAGGTCCATTACCGGGTATGAGAGATATGCAAAATTAATTATCCAAGAAAGGGTGATGCCACTCTCCTTGTAGCAATGATAGGCAGCCTGATCTTCTGCCTCCCTGAATCGAGGGTCCAGAGTCGCCCTCGAAGAACTCCCAGATGCCTGACGAACGCGTTTCCCAACAGCCATTTGAGAGAGGTAGCAAGAAAACACAAAAGAGTTGAAGGAAGAGGGTGAGAAAACATGGCTGGAATTGGCCTGAATTTAAAGAAACAGCCCTATCGTCCTGGCCGATCGCAGAATGATTGTGTACAGGCCGATTGGTCAAAAAGGTGGTCCGCTCGTCCGGGCCGATCAGATATCGGCCATGCCGAATAGACATAGGCGATCGGCCCGAGGAGTCAGGCCGAACGACCGTTGAAAAAGCAGATCGTCCGGGCCGATTAGGTGTATCGTCCAGGACGATGCACAATAATTGATCGTACCGGCCGAAGTTAAAACGTTTTAAATACTTGCCATGTGTATCGTCCAGGACGAACAGTGGATCGGCCCACCTGATTGTCCAATAATGGATCGTCCGGGGCCGAGTTTAAAGATCAAAACGTGCTGACACGTGGATCGTCCGGGACGATCCAGTGTATCGGCCAGGACGATGCACATAAAATGCATCGGCCAGACAAAATATACTATCGGCCAAGACTATCACCATGAGTTCGATCAAATCGGCCAGGACGATATTTGATTGTCCAGGACGATTAGTTAGGGTTTACAAATAAAAGGTCAGCAGATGGATTTTGAACGGATTTATCATATCGTCCAGGACGATAAGGGTATCGGCCAGGACGATGTGACTAGGAATTGAATTTCAAGGAAAAGATGGTGATGATCAAGACCCTCAAAAAATAAAACAAACGAAACAATAATCAAAACACAACAAAAGAAAAAAAAACACGAGGAGGAAAAACGAATATTTTTGGATTTTAATCTTTCTATTTTTTTTTTTTTATAGAGGCACCATATGAGAATTCTTTTTTAAAAAAATTAAACTTTTAAAGTTCCAAGAGATCAAGAAGTTTAACAAATCTCAATCAGAAGAAGGTAGAATATCTGATTTTGTTAACCCTTGATCAGACATCCTTCAGGGTACAAAATTCTTTTGGAAATCAAAAATCCAACTTAGAATAACTAATATGGATAATAAGATCCATTCAAGACTTATTTACAAAGAAAATATCTCATATTTAATAAACCAAAGTAATTTTTCTCAATCATGGAAATTGAAATCAAGTCTGTGAAAACATCACATAATTAATGAGTTTTCTAAGTTTTAAGAGTTTTACCAAAGAGAGAATAGCTTGCATTTAGTGTGCTCATTTTATGCCTCTTGTCATTTTGATTTGCTCTTTTGAGCATCGTTTGATTCTTTGATACACTTTTGTGTATATAGCATTCTTTTCAATTTTGGCTTCATTGACCTCTTTCCTTTTTAACTTTTGCAAGCTAGAAATTCTTTAATATACCCTTAAAAAAGACTTAGTTGTGAGTATATCCTCCAAAATATTAGAGAATAGGGGCTCTCTCTCTAACATAGGGAAGAACAATCCACAACACAAAATCAAAATCATGTGATAAATGCAATGGCAAGATTTCAAAAGCTTGAATGATATCTAAGAACTTTGGCTATTATGCATAAGATAAATTAATGAAGCAAGATAAGAAAAAGATCTTAATTAACAGACCATTGGTTAAACCGAGTTTAGACTTTTGTTTTAGAGAAGAAAATCATACCACTAAATGAAGTCTGAAGGAGGGAAAATATCAACAGAAAAATCCCTTTAACCAATTTTGAAAAGCTAAATATACTATCTCCAAAAACTCCAAAATCTAAAAGTTTGAAAGGATTAATCATATGGAAGGCCAAATTTAAAGAGCAACGTGTAAACAAAACAAAACAAAATAAATGAAAATAAAGTAAACTAAAATCAATACAAAGTGAGCACAAAAGCTAGAAAAAATAAAATAGAATAAAAAGACACACAAAACTAATGTTTCAAGCAAGTGATAAAGCAGCGAGTTTAAGCAATTTTGAGCTGCAAGCCTCCTTATGTCCAGTTATCCTATGCTCCCACGAGGGCTTTGGTGAGTGCACACCTGCAAAACTCAATAACAGTCAGATTTAGGAACCCAAACAGGTTTGGGATCCTTCTTAGAAAAAGTAGAATGTAATGCAGTTAAGGTATGCTGTGAATCATGCATCTTAGGTCTCCACACCCAATGTGTACTATGGTGAATCGTGCAAGTGTGTGAGATGTGTCCTAGCATGCCACACAAAAAACATCTAACTCCAGGAAAGGGATTTCTTAAGTGATTTGAGTTATAATGCCTCTTCCTAGGTTTTGGCAATTGATCAAAAGTAGATGTCATCCTAGTTTTCTTACATGCTTCTAAATCATTTTGAATCTTCAAATTAGTGTTTTTTAAAACTTCATTTTCAATCCTCAAATTTTTCTCTATCTCTTTAGACTTCTTAAAATCTGATTCAAGAGATGTGTGTGATATTTTTAATGCATCAAGTTCTTCAACTAACTCACCATGATTTTTATTTAACTCATCAAATTCATCAAGTAAAGTCATGTGATTAGAATCAATTGTTGCATGATCTTTAAGAAACACTTCATGCTCTTTTTGTAGATTTGAATGTTCTAATTTTAGGCTAGCATGAGTTTTCTTAAGTTTTTTGTATGATGCATGAATTTTTTCACAAATTTCAAACAATTCATCATAGGTTGGTTTACATACCTCTTCCTCATCACTTTGATTTTCTCCCATGAAACACAGGTTCGTAGTCTCTTCCTCTGGTTCAGTCTCAGAGGAATCAGTACCAGATTCTGCCCAAAAACCTCTTTGGATTTTCTTCTTGTCCTTCCTTAACTTGGCTTTCTCCTCACCTTTTTCCTTTTCTTTGCTTGAATGATCTTGAAGTGTAGGGCAATCGGCTTTCACATGTCCAGGTTTCCTGCATTCAAAACAAACAACATCAGAAGATCCCTTAACATATTTGTGATCCTTACCTTTCCTCCAATTTTGATGATGCTTTTGTTTCTTCCTTAGAAAGCTTTTGAATTGCCTTGTGATGAAGGCAACATCATCGCTTTCAGACCCGGAAGATTCGGAATCCGATTTGTGCGCCTTTAGTGCGATTGTTTTCTCCTTTTTCTTCTCACCTGTATCAAGATTTCTTTGATTCACCCCTTGCTCGTAAGCAATGAGTGAGCCAAGTAAGTTATCAATAGAATAAGTATTCAAATCTTTTGATTCAGTGATTGCAGTTATTTTTGCATTATAAGACGAAGGCAAGCATCTCAAAATCTTGTTAACTTTTTCATAATTCGAAAGCTCTTTTCCTAGTGCATGCAATGAAGTAACAATCTGAGTAAACCTAGTATACATGTCAGAAATCGATTCATGAGGTTTCATACGAAAAAGTTCGTAGTCATGCAAGAGAAAGTTCAAACGGGATTGCTTAACTTCATTAGTACTTTCATAGGTGATGCATAATTTATCCCAAATCTCTTTACCAGTTTTGTAAGTTGAAATACGCATGTAATCTTCAGATTTCAAAGTACAGAAAAAACAGTTCAAACACTTTGCATTTAACTGAGCCAAATCACGTTCATCGAAAGTCCATTCAGTAAAAGCAACTTCAGTTTTAATACCATTAATTTCACGAGGTGGAGAATAACCTTCTTAAATAAGCATCAACATGCGATAATCAGTAGATTGTAAAAACGTTGACATGCGAGTTTTCCAAAAGTCAAAAGGTAGGTTATCGAATAGGGGAGGTCGGGTAATAGAATACCCTTCCGTAGTGTTGCGATTCCCAATGTTAGCCATAGATCAAATTCAAAAAGTTTTCAAACTTAAATTTTCGAATCCCGCTCTGATACCACTTGAAAGTTCGTTCGGGATGTTAAGCCCTATGAACTTAGTCCCAAGCTAACCAAGAGGGGGGGGTGAATTGGTATTTAAAAAATATTCTTAAGACAAAGAAGGAAAATCACAAACCAAATCACACCACAAAAATAAATGCGGAATTTAATAGTGCGGAAGCAAGAAAAATAACACAGAAATTTATAGTGGTTCGGTCGACTCGACCTACGTCCACTCCTTGGAGGCATTCTCCAAGTATTGCACTACAAAACGTGACTCTCCTTTAGCCCCCACAGCTAGGCGGAGAAGCCCTCACAAGAAACTCCTTTTTGCCACCCCGGCAAGGCAGAGAACCTACCTCCTTTTGCTTCCTCCTGAAGCTGGCAGAGAACCACAACCAAAAGCAAAACTCCTTACCTCTACCAACCCTTCCACGGACGAGAAACTCCAGATGAAAGACAAGCAGAGCGATCCTTGAGCAACCCTTGTGAATCCCCTCACAAGCTCCCCCTCATAAGATCCTCTCTCTCTCTCCCTCTCTCTCTTTCTCTCCTCAAGGCCTTCTCAGGTCAAGGCAGCAGCCAAAGGTTTTTTAAAACGTTGAAGAAGAGCTCTTTAAATAGAAGAGCTCAAGAGGAGCTCATTAATTGCAAGTAGCCGACTTTATCGTCCAGGCCGATATGGACATCGGCCTGGCCGATTAGTACAAATCAAGGAAGATCGGCCAGAGTACAGTCCTGGGAACAGTCCTGGACGATTAAAATTTGGCTTGATCGTCCAGGCCGATCTCACGATCGTCCTGGCCGATTAGTTCAAATCAGAGGTAAATCATCCTGAGCACAGTCCTGGGAACAGTCCTGGCCGATTGAAATTTGGCTTGATCGTCCAGGCTGATCTCACGATCGTCCTGGCTGATATGATCGTATCAATCATCCTTAATTACTCCCTTGATTTCCTGATCAATTAAGGCATAATCTGGTAATTTCGTCTAGGCCGATCCTGGAATCGTCCTGGCCAATAATTTAAAATACAGTATGCCTAAACTATCTAAGGCGGCTATCTCTTTATATTTTGAGCTTATCGTCCAGGCCGATAGGTTAATGTCGGCTGCCTTAATTAAGAATCCTTAATTAGACTTTCTGTTTTAAGCGGATCGTCCCGGACGATATTAATATCGTCCGGGCTGATGTGGTCAAAAACAGAAATTCTAAGCCTCTCAAGTGTGTGTGTGAAGGGTTACTTAGCATCAGTCTTTTTGATCATTACAAGTAGACTCAAAAGGTGAAAAATAAAATTACAGACTGACTCAACCCTAAACCTACGCGATCCTGAACTTGGCTTCTTCTTGATCGTCCGATCTTCGATTCCTGAAAAGTTAGAAGCAACAAGTAGTCCAAGAGAAATAGTGTTTGTCAATCGTCAAAACATAAGACATGAAAATAAGTTTGCAACAGGCTTTTCATTTTCAAGTCTTCATCTTCGAGTGGATTTTCCTTCTCCATATCATCTCCCTTTGGATCTTCTCCTTCAGGCTCCATCTGGTTCATCCTCCAAAAGGGTACCTAAATGACTAAGAAAATCCTTGAGAAGGGGCCTTTCTTATTCTCTTTGGGTACCAAGTATTTGAAATGCCAGACTTTTAGAGACTTTGACAACTCAATGCCAATAAATTATATTACATTTGAAAATAAAAAAATTAGACTCAAACACCTGCATAGTTATCCTAATAAAAATCATTTTAAGCAATTTATATTAAACATCACAAGTAGTTAATAATAATGCAGGAAAGTAAACATGCTTAGCTACGCTCTTTTAATTTAGAGAGGGGGATTTAGCAATTTCTAGAGCATCTGCATAAAATAGCATTAGTATTTAAAGCTTAATTATGATAGCCCCACTTTACTTTAGCGCTGCATGAGCATGGCCCTAGTCCATGGGCAATCTACCACACAAATCACATCAAGAGAGAAAAGTGCAGTAACAAAATAAACATCACAATAATCATAGGAAGTTAAATCAAAACAAATCAAATAATCACAAGTGTCACACATAATCACATAATGAAAAGCAGAAATAGTAAAGTAAAGCACTGGTCCTAATCCTGAGCTTGAAGTGGTGCCCTATCAAACAATTCTTATATATATATATATATATATATATATATATATATATATATATATATATATAAGGCTTGTGTAGCTTTGGATAGATCCTATGTATGATAATTAGTTCAAGTTTGTTGAAGATTTGGAAAAGAAACTTTATTTAATGTTTAAATATTAAAGAATTTGAATCCATTTTAGTTCTTAGGATAGTGACATTTGAAGTTCAAGTTATACTAGCTAATTTTGGAAAGTCTCGGGTCCTCTTAAGTGCTAGGTTGAGGGGGTCTAAAAGGTCACTATTAAAAATAAGCTATGTTTAGAGGTTCTAGCATTTAGTTAAATATTAGACTTTAAGGGGAGTAGTAGGCTTTGAGTTTGCTACATTTGGAGTTCTCTAGGCCAAGATATGAATTTCAGAAATTTTGGGCAATTAAATGAATTATTAAAATTGCTTAATTATGGATGATTTTATGGTTTTGATCCAAATCAGCTCCAAACTGATTGTCATTACCCCTAAAGATCAAAAATGACTTAAAGAAGTGTTCCCAAGTTTTTGAAGGAAATGCCTTAACCTATAATAAGGGCAGAGCACGAGGGAAGAACCAACACAAAGCAGTAAAATAATTCTCCCCTAGCCTTACCCTATTGTAGGGGCAGAGCCGAGGGGAAAAAGTAAAGTAATAAAGAACCACCAAAAGGTGAAAACGTGTAATGGGATTCTCTTGGCCTTACTATATGGTAAGGGCAGAGCCGAGGGAAAAAACCCAAGTAAAGATAGTAAAGAATCACCAAAAGATGAAAAGGTGTAATGGGATTCTCTCCTAGCCTTACCGTATGGTAAGGGCAGAGCCAAGGGAAGAACTCAAGTGAAGGTAGTAAGGTAAAATGTTACCAGGTGGTGAATAAGTAATGGGATCTCCTCTTGGTCTTATCCTAAAAAAAAGGTAGAGCCGAGGAAAGAACCCCAATAAAGTATCACCATAAGGGTGAAAAAGTGAAGAAATTCTCCCTTAGCCTTACCCTTCAACAAGAGCAGAGCCGAGGGGAGAACAAAAGTTGGGATCACCACAAGCATGAAAAAAGTAGTGGTATCCTCTCATGGCCTTACCATATAGCAAGGGCAGAGCCTAGGAGAGAATCAAAGAAAGTAGAGCTCACCAAAAGGTGAGAAAGTACTTAGACCCTCTCTTGGCCTTACCCTATAGCAAGGGCAGAGCCGAGGAAAGAACCAAAATAAAGTGCCTACAATAAGGTCCCTACTTGGCGTATATGCCTGCAGCAGAGTCCCTACCCGACCCGTATGCCTGCAATAGGACAAAGATGAAACACTCAACACAATTACTCGGCACATATGCCTGTAATGATGTAAAGAGGAAAGAGTGGTTAGGAATGCCATCCAGGGACTCTATCGGGCTCTCTCAACCAAAAAACTTAATGTCCACCATCGCATATGCCTATAGTAGGACAAAAGGAAAAAAGAAGGGTCACCTCTGCCCGGTGTATGTGCCTACAGCAGAGTACCAACCTGGAGCATATGCCTACAGTAGGATAAAGAAAGAATGCTCAACACAATCACTCGGCGCATATGCCTGCAATGATGTAAAGAGGGAAAAGTGGTGAGGAATGCCTCTTAGAGACTTTGTCGGGCTCTCTCAACCAAAAAAATTAATGTCCACCTAGTGTATGTGCCTGTAGTAGGATAAAAGGAAAAAAGGTCACATCTGCCCGGTGTATGTGCTTACAATAAGGTCCCTACTTGGCGTATATGCCAAAGTATTACCAATAAAAACACTCAACACAATCATCCGGCGCATATGCCTGTAATTATGTGAAGAGGAAAAATTGGTGAGAAATGCCTCCCATGGACTCTTTTGAGCTTCTCAACCAGAAAACCTAATGTCTACCCGGTGTATATGCCTTCAATAAGATAAAAGAAAAAAGTCACCTCTGCCTAGTGTATGTGCTTGTGGCAGGGTCTCTACTTGGCGCATATGTTAAAATTAGTACCAGTAAGAACACTTAACATAATCATCCGACGCATATGCCTGCAATGATGTGAAGAGGAAAGAGTCACCTCTACCCGGTATATGTTCCAGCAGTAGGGTCTCTACTTGGCGCATATGCCAAAATAGGCACAAAGGAAGAACACTAAACATAATCATCTGATATATATGCCTGTAATGATATAAAGAGACAAAAAAACGGCACCTCAACACCAACCTAACACAGCTCTATATAGGGATTTGAGGGAAAAAGAAATAAAGGTAATTATGAGAACTTTCAGGAAAAAAAACTATTTAAAAATTCCTAAACCGACTTCTAGTTACCTCATGGTAAAGGACAAAATGTCATAGGCATGGGTATCCAGATGCCAGCGAAATTTCTTAAATAACTTTATCAAAAGATTTATCATGACATAGAGAAGGGGGAATTCGAGCTCTCTAAGAGTAAAGCCAGGTTTCACCTGTGACAAGGAAAACCAATTTTGCTCAACCTAGAACTTCCTCTCTCTATATATGTATTTTTTATCACATCAGCGATAATAGAGGAGAAAAAAAGAGAAAAACTGGGCTCTTAGAGAGTAAAGCTGGTTCCACCTGTGACAAGGGCAACCAATTTTTCACAACTGAGAGCTCCCTTCCCTTTTTATTACATAAATATATCGGTGAAAAGGGCAATAAGGCTCTCCACCTTGTCCTTGAACATAAAACAATCTTCCAGGACATGTCCAATATATCAGTGAAAAGGGAAACATAGTGGATGCTCTATTTGCCCCTCCTCATGTGCCTTCTTATTAAATGGAAACTTCAATGCATTTTTCTAAATAAGGAATTTAAATATCTTCCATACACTTTATCTTTTAAATGGATATTCCTTGTTAAGTCTCTCCTGTAAAGATAGTTTACTCTTTGAGGTTGTATAAAAAGGTCTAGATTATTGAGTTTGCGGTCGTGGTGGGGGTGAACTGACTGCGGGCCTCTTGCCCTTATCCATTGGCCCATAGAAAATATGTACCTCCCCTCTCCTAGGGGGAGGTGCCCCTAAAGACTCCTGACGCTGAGGTCTGTGGGAAGGGTGACTCTCAACCCTGGGAGGGACTCATCGGATATGTTGTCCTGAAACTGATAACCTTCGTCAACAGCTTCTGGAAAGTTCTGATACTGAAATCCTTAAGATAGGGTGCTATAGGATCATCGATGTTCTTTAGTAGGATATCTATTTCATGCTTCTCGTGTAACTGAGGCTCATACTATAGGCTAAGATTTCTCCATCTGACTATGTAATCTAGGAGACTCTCGGGGATGTTATCTAGCCACCACTAACTCTCCAACTATGACCTGGTGCTATGCACTGACAAACCTTTGAACAAAAAGCTACTCTAACTCTATAAAAGTCTGGATTGAGTTATTGGGGAGGTCGGCATACCAAACAAAGGCCACCCTAACTAAGCTGCTAATAAAGAGCCTCAACATCAGTGCATTAGTCCCCCCCTATGTTGCAACACACAACCCGATACTAAGTTATGTGCTGCCTCGAGTTCCCAAACCAATCAAAAACTCTAAAACATGGGAGAACAAAACCAGGAGGGTAGGGCTCCCTCTAGTACTCAACCGGGTAGAGTCTCACTCTACAAATAACCTCTCCAGCATTCGTGAAGGAAATTGCCTACTCAACCTTCTAAGCTATTAAGTCATGAATCTGTCCGGCTGATAATTGGGCTGACTGACTCTAAACTATAGTGGTAGCAACTATAGGTCGGCCTGGTGCTACTGGGGGTTCTATGGGCTCATCCCTAGACATAACATGAGTGGTTACACCCATCATCTGAGGCATTACCCCTAATGTTGCGTTATGGCTCTAACCATCTCTGCTATCTGAGTCTGAAGGTGTATGACAATAGCCTTCATATCAACTTATTGGGGAGATCCTCCCACTTCATGCTCTCCCTCCTCATCCTCATCCTCGGGCTATCTTTGCTCGTCCGAGTGACCCCTACGGGTAACCACACAAACTCTGTGTATTGGTAAGTCCTCGTCCGACTCATCCTCAAGTAAATCCTCCTCGGTGAAGGTCTAATGAAGTGCCCCTATATGCGGATCCGATGAACCCTCAGGGGAAACTACAACATCTGTGTCACAGACCATCGAAATCGCCTCGGAATAGGAAGGGACAACTAACTCCAACTACTTAACTACCTCTGTCTGCTCGACTTCCTCGACAGGGGTGTCGGCCTATCGTTGTCTCCAAACCCACCTACTACGGTGGGATCCAATAGGGGCAACTGCTCACTCAGGGTTTATAAGAACTGAATAGGCCTGAGATCTGGTAGACTCCAACCTCTGTCTCAGTCTCTGACGAAACGTGGGGGTCAGCCAACTCTTGGGGTAACTAACTGTGGTCGAACTCTGAGAACTGAACTAATTATCTGCCTAGGTGGCTGTCTTCTCTACCACATATATCACTATCTAAAGGTTTGTCTCTGTAACTTGAAGGATCCCTGAGAGATCTGGCAGAGTAACCTCTCTCTACTAACAAGCCATCAACCTCGAGCTAGGCGGACGATACTTTGAATCCTTTAAGAAAGGGTTCATAAACATCATCCCTAGAGGAACTAGCTTGAGGTAAAGTAGTAGTAATAGGAGGGGTTGCTACAATATGAGCAATGTCCTCCTAATCACCAATGTGTGCCAGTGGAGAGAAGCCTCCTCCATGGACTGCTTTTATCTCAGGCGTTAATATTACCTCTATGGTAGGAGGAACTGACCCTGGTCGTGGCTCCCGCTGCACGAGGACCACTCTCCTCTAAACAGGCTCATAATGAACCACTACCTATGTCATCCTCATTCTATTTGACTCAAATGCAGCCAATCTCAGTCTTCTATGTCTATTCCTCCATGCTCTTCTCCCAAGGCCAGAGGTGGAGGAGAAGGAACAATGGAACCCACTATCTGGGTGACCAGGAGAACAGGAACTACAGGAAGAGTTAGGGTTTGCCTGATGGTCTCAGGGTGAGAGAGCCGAGTGAACACAGAAGCACGATGGGCGGAGGGCGAAGGAGCCTTGGTCTGGGCACCCCTCTTTCTAGAAGGAGGAGGAACCCGAACTTGAGTTAACTCCGCCGGAACAATAGGAATAACATGTAAGCAATAACTGGTTGTCAGTGTTAAGGGGCCAGAACAGCTCACACAACAGATGCAACTGGAACATGTCTCCTAACCATTGGACAGGTAGGAGGAACTGAAAGTGGCCTAGGCACTGGCTGCCTAGCCTTAGGGCGCGCTAGTTGCGCAGGAAGGGGTGCCGAGCTCGAGCTATATATTGAGCCACTGGATGTCCAAAAGCGTGCATGGCTGCGCATCTGCTTCTCTGAGGAGGAGAGAATGCAACATCCTTAACCGGGGTCAGCCTGCCAAGAGTGATGAAAGTCAAGTCAGTGAAGGAACCAAAAGTGATCCCTCCAATAGGGGGATAAGCCAACAGGGATTCAGGGAGAGTCACCTGTGCGTATAAGCCAAGGAAAAAAGTCATGGAAGAAGTACGTGAAGCCATGGAAACTGATGCCAAAAGATTAAAGAATCTAAAAGGATAAGTAAGGATTGAATAAAAGAAGAGAATTTGATAGGGTACAGAATGACCTAAAAGGTCGGAAGGAAAGGGACCACAACTAGGGGGAAACCCTGACTAAGAGGGGAACCTAACTAAGAAAAGGCCCCTAACTAAGAGAAGCACGAACCTAAACTAAGGAATGCCAATCATAGAGTACACATAAGAAAGAATAATATAAGATCCAAAGATAGGAGAGAAATGAGGCCCACCATGGTCATCAGAGGCCTGTGGACCTCTAAAAGGACACCGCTCATCTGCAGAGTGCAGGGGGTATACAACCGCACCACCCCAAGGGATAGAGACAATCGCGGGCCTCCGCGCTCCTCACAAACGGGCCAATGGAAGGGCAAATTAGATCGCACATATGACTAACCATTGAGGATAGAAGCTCTTGCCAGCATACCTCAATGGGTAGTAATATATATGATCTAATCATAACAACGGGTTTCCCCCACCTGATAAATCAATTTGAGTGTGGTTTATTTGATGGTGGAGTTCCATTTCCCACGGGCGCAAGTCCCCATGGTTAATTACATCTCAAGCTTGGGGCCCGAGAAAACTCTCAATTAATGATCAAATATTGTTCCTCCCAAAGAAGGGATTGGCAAAAAAAGGGGAGACTAGGAGTACAACTCAAAAGGGAATATAATGCTCAAATGGCTTAATCAACATGCAAGGCTCACATCCACACTCGAAGGGACTGAGGAAGTTGAGGAGAGAATAGATCATACCCTCAGAGTATATAAAGAGGAAGGATTAAAGTGGCATCATTCATGTGATGCGGATAAGCATGATTTATAGTCCCTGAAGAGAAGGAACTTACCCACTATTTAAGCATAATATGGGACACCCAATGTAGTAGCCTCAAACCTTAAATCTAAGGTGGGTTTAGTGTTCTACCCAACACTAACATATGTGTCCTAGCTAATGCAATATGGGCTTATATCCTACCTGAAAAGGAAAGCCAGCTAACTACCTAGGGGCTTAAAATCCATACAATCTAGTTTTAATGAAATATAGGTAGGTAGGTTGAGTATTTTAAGAATAGAGCCAATGACTAAAGAGTTTCCTAATTAGCCCTAAACTTATGTTGGGTGAATGTTCCTAGAGCTAATGCAAGTAAAATTTAATTAAGTTGGTTTCTAATGCAATGCATACTAGCTGAAAAGGCTAAATAAAGAATGCTTATAATTAAAAAAATAAGCTTATATAAAAATAATTTTTAGAATGAGACTAGACTTTCCCAGGTCTGGCACCTCATCCTCATAGGCTAGATTATCTGGACTACCCACAGGAAGGGAAGTGTCTCATAACAAGGAGAAAGAAGGATGCAATAATACGCATGCGACCCCGAGCTGAAGTTGCTAGATGTGCCAAGAGGAGAGTGAATTGCGAAAATCTTGTTGCAATAAAAAATCCTAAACAGGAGTTCTAAAAGTTTTTTATGTTTTTAAATTTTTTAATAAAAATTTAACTAATGCAAAAGCGAATACTTGAACACAAATAGCAATAACAAATTCTACAAAAAATTTCACCAAGCAGTTATAATGAGAATCAAAGGCAAGCAAAAGTAAAAAAAGTGTTATGGGAAAGATCACACCAGAGATTTATAGTGGTTCGGTCACTTGACCTACCTCAACTCTCCGGTGTCCTCCACTTCGGGAATTTCACTACAAAATTATATTTCTCCTTTTGCCCCCTCGGCAAGGTGGAGAAGCCTTTACAAACCTTACTTTCACCAACCCGACGTAACGGAGTGTGAAACGCTTTACTCACCCTCCTGGTGATGATAGCGTACCTTCTCGTTTTTCTCCCTTCTGGAGAAGGCAGAGTACTTTAGAGAATACATAAGTAAAAGAGTCTCCCCCTTAAAGAGCCTCCCATAAGATCTTTATAGGCCACAGGAGGAATAAAGTGCAGCAAGAATGGAGCAACCGTGTGATCTCCCTCACATTACTTCTCCCTCACCAAGCTCACCCTCTTCTTCCTCTCTTAAACTCTAAATCTTCTCAAGAGCTCTCTCCCAAGGATTCCCTCTCTAATCATGTTCCTCTCTCTTAGTCACTTACAAAAAATATAAATTTTTGATACATAAAACGGGCTCCAAAAATCCTGAAATTTTCAAAGTATCAGTTACTATCGTATAGTACAATTTCAGATCATACATTACGATTAGTATAAACAAGCTCTGTCCTGGTATGAAGGTATATGAACAGTTCAAAAACTTTTGAATAAAATTGTACAGTACGAAATAATATCATACAGTACGAACATTAATTCTTTTATTCATACAAGATGATAGCTGGGATGATCAAAATTCATCTCTATACATCGTAGGGTACGACATACATTGTATAGTATGATTAGGAAAAAATATGAGATCGTCCAGGATGAAATTTGGGATGATTAAAACTCATCTCAGTTCGTCATATAGTATGAACATGTTCGTATAATACGAGTACTAATTAGAGATTAATCCTTGATTTATTCCACTAATTTCGGGTTAATTTAAGTAAGTATTCAAAATAATCGTACAGTACGAATAGCATTCGAACAGTATGAATGGCAAAAAAACTTACTTAAATTAATCTGGCGGCTAGGGTTTTGGATTAGTAATAAATCGTATAGTGCGATAAGAATCATACAGTATGACCTGTTCACAAAAAGTCATTTTGACCAGATCAAATCATACAATACAATATAAAGTTGTACAGTATAATCAACAGAGAAAAAAAACTTCATTTTCTTTTAAAAACCCTCTCCCCTTGTGTGTGTGCATGGTTGCTCAAATTTACATGCAGTTTGTGGCCAAACTCATGAAAAGAGAAAATAAAATAAATAAATAATTACAATGTTACAGACTCACACTCCTACTCTATCCAGTCTTGAGACATCTTCTTACTGTCCTGAGTAACTTATGATCTTCCTAAAATATTAGTACTCATAGAAAATAATAGAAATCAAAGATATCCAATGAATAATAGTTCATGAGACATTGTTTGTCATCATCAAAATCTTAAACTCGGGGTCATGGATTGCAACACGGATGGCTCCAGCTATTCTCTTGGCTGTTAAGTTTTTAAGTTATTTAATTTTTAAAATTTTAAAATTAGTTACAAGTAGAAAAAGTTTTTAGTCCTTTTATAACCTAACGAAATAAGCCATACACATGCAAAAAAGAAACCTAAGAAAAGCAGGCAATTTCTAATATACATAGAAAATAAACACATCAATATAAATCCATAGAAATAATAAGAAACAAAAGTCCATGGCAAATGTCGTATAAGTACAACCCAAGATTTGCATAAAAAGTAATAGTGGCCAGGCTCCACCGATAACAACCTGGATTCTAATCCTAAGGAATGACATAAGTCTTAAAAGCTGGGCATTTCATCTTCAAGTCTCCATCTTCAAGTGGATTTTCCTTCTTTGGATCATCTCCCTTTTGATCATCTCCTTCGGGCTTTGTCTGGTTTGTCCTGACTAAGAAATTCCCCGAGAAGGGGACTTTTTTATTCTCTTTGGGTACCAAGTGTTTGAAATGTTAGAGTTTTAGAGACTTTCACAATTCAATGCCAACAAAATACAATACATTTGAAAATAAAAAAAACTAGACTCAAACACCTGCATAGTTATCATAATAAAAATCATTTTAAATAATTTATATTTCACATGACAAGCAGTTAATAATAATGCAGGAAAGTAAACACTCTTTGCCATGCTCTTTTAATTTAGAGAGGGGGGCTTTAGCAATTTCTGGAGCATCTGCATAAAATAACATTAGTATTTAAAGCTTAATTATGACAACCCCACTTTACTTTAGCGCTGCATGAGCATGGCCACCTGCACAAGACTGGATTAGTATAAAGACGGCCCTAGCCCATGGGCATTCTAACGCACAAATCACATCACAGAGAGAAAAGTTCAGTAACAAAATAAATATTATAATAATCACATCAAGTCAAATCAAAACAAATCAAATAATCACAAGTGTCATACATAATCACATAATAAAAAAGCAGAAAAGAAAAGCAAGAAAAGTAAAGTAAACCATTGATCCTAATCCTAAAGCTAGAAGTGGTACCCTATCAAATAATTCTATGTGTGTGTAAGGCTTGTATAGCTTTGGATAGGTCCTATGTAAGATAATTAGTTCAAGTTGCCTAAAGTTCAAGTTTGATGAAGGTTTGAAATAGAAACTTTATTAAAAATTTAAATATTAATAAATTAGAATCCATTTTGATTAATTTAGTTTGTTGATCTATTTTAGTAATTAGGATAGTAACATTTGAAGTTCAAGTTATATTAGCCAATTTTGGAAAGTCTCGGGTCCTCTTAGGTGTTAGACAAAGGGGGTACAAAATGTCACTATAGGAAATAGGCTATGTTTAGGGGGTTCTAGTATTTTAGTTAAATATTAGACCTTAAGTAGAGTAGTTTGGCTTTGAGTTTTCTGGATTTGAAGTTCTCTAGGCCAAGATATGAATTTTAGAAGTTTTGGGAAATTAAATGAATTATTAAAATTGCTTAATTATTGATGATTTTATGGTTTTGATCCAAATCAGCGCCAAACTGATTGTAATCACCCCCAAAGATTAGAAATGACCTAAAGAAGTGTTCCTAAGTTTTTTGTAGAAAATTTAGAGTTTTTAATAATTTTTAATTATCTAAAAAGGGGAAAAAGGTAATTTTCTAATTAAAGTTGAATTAAGGCTCAAATTGGGGTCCAAATAAGGTGCCCTAATTATTTAAGGTTAAGGACTGAATTCTGAATAATTCAAGCTATTATGGATAATTTTTTGAATTAAAATGGATTTATTAGAATTTTCTGAAGTTATCAGGACCTAATTAATGGGTAAATTAGGGTTTGTTGATTAAGGGGTCTAAAGAGTCCTAAAAAAACATATAAAATTTAGGGAGATTTAAGATGTCATTAAATTTAAAGGTTTAAAGTTTCATGTCATTCAAGGATCTATCCTAGCTCCTATAATTTCTCTAAGTTAGCTAGGCAAGTCCTTAATGACTGTCCTTAAGGTGTCGCTATATTAAATAGGTTTCAAATCAAGTTTTAGACTAACCCTTAGGATAACATAAAAGGGAAATGCATAAAATAGTAAACACCCTAACCCTATGATCTAGGAGGACCTAGGCTAAGTGCTCGTGCATCCTACACATGCAAAAGATAACAAAAAAGTAATTAAGCATGCTTAATGATGTAATTTGCGAATGATTGGGACTATATCATCCACTAATCCATCTACCCACGAACGATATTCATGAACATAGTCTATGCTTAAAATTCCAAGTGGTGGATCTCCCAAAATCATGTAAATTTAATAACATGTAATTTAAAAATAGTTTTAAGGCTTTAGAAAATAATTGGATTAAAAATAATTATATGCAAATAAGGTGGGATATCAACTGGTCACCCATGAAAGGCCTCAAAATAGTTCCAAAAATAATTTTTTTAATTACAAAATAGTTAAGATATTAATTATTTAAGTAATATTTAAATAATTAATATATTAAATAATATAGAAAATATGACAGAAAAATAAGTGTTAATATCTAAAAATATTTTTAAAATAAAATACATATTTGTTTGAAAAGAATGAGGCATTATATGCAAAAATCATATTTAAAATGAAAAGGATATGAATTTTTCAAGTATAAAGATAACTAAAAGTTTTTAAAAATAATTTAAAATAATTAATATTTGAAAAAAAAATCATTGAAACAAATTAAATTAAAAGTTAAAAGTATCTAAAATTTTAAAATATTTAAACAAATATTATTTAAAATTTAAAGAGTGTTTTAAATTAATATTTAATTAAATATTATTTAAATATTTCAAATATTCAAATAGTTAAAATTATTTAAGATATTTGAAAAATACCTTAAATAAATATTAAATATTAATTAAAATATCTAAAATAAAATCCTTTGATTACTTAAGATATTTTAATATTTACTTTAAATTTTTAAAATATTTTAAATTAATACTTAAATAAAATATTTAAATATAATTAAAGAAAATAATAAGTAATTAAAATTGATTAACTAGTATTATTTTTAATTTAAAGAAAATATTTTTTGAAATTATAATATATATTATGTATTTTTTTTATTTTAAAATAATTTTAAACTAATTTTAAATATTTTAAAATTTTTAAAATGGTTTAAAATTAATTTTAAAATAATCGGTGGCGGCATATCCTGGGATGACACCTGGCAGCCTTGTTGCGGATCTATTTTCATGGTTTATGATTTTGATGATAACAAACACTCCTATTTCTCTACGACGGCATTATTTACTAACATTTCAGGTCCACACGACCAAACTACAATTCGGAACCAGCTTAAGATTGGGTAGACTAGGTCTGAGTCAGTTTGTACACTTTTTCCTTTCTTAAATCTAATGTTTTTGGTTTGGCTCCTGATGTTTTATAACTTGGAAGATTTTATTTTGCTCTATAAAGATTTTTGTTTTTGGTAACATCGTCCGAGACGATATTTATATCGTCCTGGACGATCTGTTCAAAAGCAGAAACCCTAATTAGGGCATTCTCATTAAAGCAGTCGTCATTATGCAATACACATCGTCCTGGACAATTTTTTATCGGCCAGGACGATAGGCTCAATTTAGAAAGAATCTGCCGCCAGATCTATTTAGAAATAACCTATTTTTGGACATCATCTAGGTGGATCGTCCAAGACTACAAAATATCATCCAGGACGATCCAGGAATTTTTTTTCAATTTTTTTTGAAATTTAAGGAAAGTAATTATGACTTGATTTCACGATCAAATCGGCCTGGACGATCGCCTGATCGTCCTGGCCGATATGCTGGACAATTGGTCATCAGATAGCTATTTTTCAGGGCGATGTCGAGGACGATATTCCACAATTTGTACTGATCATCCAGGATGATATATTATCATCCTGGATGATATGAATAAATTTCTTATAATCGTCTCAAATTGTCCCGGCTGTTTGGGCTTAAAATGTACTGATCGTATAGGACGATATGTCTATCGTCCTAGACGATAATATCGGCAACTTGCATTAATGAGCTCATTTTGAGAGCTTCTATTTAAGCTTTGTCAAGGCACTTTTATAAGTGTCTTTCGCAGCCATTACAGCTTCGTTCTTTTGGGGGAAACTTGAAGAGAGAGCTTGAAAAGGAGTGAGGAAAGGGTGGAGTTTGAGAGAGGGAGAAGATCCTGTAAGGGGGGACTCAAGGGAGTGTGGAGGGGGTTCCACACGGTTACTCCGGCAAGCTCGCACCTGAATACCGTCGGATTCAAGGCCTGTCTCGAGGGAAGTTCACCAAAGAAGAAGATCTCTTTGGTGTCAAAGGACCCGGCGACTCCGCCGCACTAAGGAAAGTGGAAGTGATTTTGTAAGGGCTTCTCCGCCTAACTGTGGGGGCTAAAGAAGAGACACTTAGTTTAGTGCAATACTTGGAGGGTGCCTCCAAGGAGTGGACGTAGGTCAAGATTTGACCGAACCACGATAAATCCGATGTGTTCTTTCTTTATTACTTTCGCATTTAATTTTCACACTTTGGTTTTTATTGTGGAGATATTGGTTTTGATTTTTATTTTGATTGAAAGATATTTTTTTACCAATTCACCTCTCGCACTTAATTAGCTTTGGGCCAGTTCATAGGGTCTAACACCTCTAACGAACTTTCAAGTGGTATCAGAGCACTTTTTAGTGTCATCTGAGCACTTTTAAGCCTCCCATTAGTTCTGTTATCCGTAGAATGATGATTGCGCGATGGTGCAATGATTGCACCACTGACAATCATTGCCCAATCAATACCGCAGGTCACGATATTGACTAAACCATGTCAGCGTGGCTCGGACACCGTACGGTCCAAAACCCGTGCAGCTCATACAAAGTCAAATCCCTAGAAACAAAAATAGGCTCGTTCTCTCGATCTACATGATGGATCTTTAATAAATTTAAAACATAGGATCTAGAAATGAACAGAAATCATGGGGTATAATTTGATTGGATTAAAAGCGATTTTATGAAAGCTAAAAAGCTCTAAGTGTTGTGACTTAGATTAAGCATTTTAAGGAGTTTTCACTATTGGATCTTCGATTTCTCGGCATGATTGAGCTTGTAGATTGTCCTCGTATAAGCTCCTAGTTGAGATCGCCTTGAAATGGCTTGGATCGCCGTGTAGGAGACTTAGAAGCTTTAGACCATTGGGTCACAAGAAACTCGTCACCGGTGACTTGGGACGGCCAGATTTAGCTTGGGGAATGTAGGAGGAAGTGGGAAGAGCTCTCACCTGAAATATCTTCGGCCAGGAGACTCTAGGGAAGGAATAATTTCCATAGACCCTTCATAACACCCTAAAATCCCTATTTATAGCCTTAGAGTCATGATGGATGGTTGGGATTGATCATAAGGCTAATTAGGAGGGAAATTCACTTGAATGAGCTGTGGTTTTGAATTAAAATCCATTAGGCATGAATTCAAGGTGCTAAATAGGTCAAAATTGACTTAAATAGGTCAAATTGACCTAAGGAGGACTTGGGTTGACCAAGTCAAGGTTTGGCTTGGTTAACCTAGTCAAACAAAGCCAAAGGGGGGAGGGGTCGAGCCAAGAATAGGCTTGACTAAGCTTGAAATTGATTTAGCTTCAAATAGGTCAACCTGAGTTGACCTGGTCAATCACAGGGCCCGGGTCTGGGCTGGGCAAAATTGATTTGACTCAAGGAATTGAATGGGAAGGGTTTCAGGGTCTGGCTTGGTCAATTTGGCCAAGTCAACCCCTTTCACTAGGGCTAGAGCAAAAGAGAGCTCAACAATGGATCCTTAGTTATTGTCCTTAGAGTGTCACTACATTAAATAGGCTTTAAATCAAATGTTTAAGACTAACCCTTGGGATGCATAAAGAAAATGTATGAAAAACATAAACACACCATGTCATTAGATTTTGCTCAGCCTAAGCTAAGTGCTTATACATTCTAAACATACAAACGATGATAAAAATAACAATAAAACAAGTTTAACGATGTGATTAGTTAACGATTGAAAGACAATCACACACTAATTCACCTCCCCATGAACAGTGTTCACATACATGATATATGTTTATAATTTAATCAAAAAGATCTCTCAAAATTAGAGCATTTAAACTATATATAATTTTAAAATAATTTAAAAAATATATAATTTAGATATACAAGTACATAAATTTTAAAAAATAGAGTAATTCTAAATAATTCAATGTGTACACATACGTCTAATTAGATGAGAGATATTTTGGTCACCCAAAAGGAGGTTTCAAAAGGTAGCTTGAAAATAATTTTCAATTTCAAAATAATTAGTATATTAATTATTTAAATATTACTTAAATAGTCAAATAATGAAATAATAATGAAATAATAAAGAAAAATAAATTTTTTTAAATATAAAAATAATTTTAAATGAAAATAAATCATTTTTTAAAAAATATGAGATATTATACTTAAAAATCTGATTTAAAAATAAATTATAGTGAATTATAGAATTTTAAAGTATTTAAAAAGTATTTTGAAATAATGTAAAATACTTATTAAATTATGTTAAATTAAATATTGAAATTCATGAAATTTTTAAATTAACTTAAAAGATAATTTTTATAACTTAAGGAAAATATTTAAATTTTAAATGAATTAATTATTAAATTAATTAAATAGGAAAATAGTTATTAATTTAAAAAAAGTTTAAAATAGGAAAACAGTTATTAATTTAAATTTAGATAGATAAAAATAATATTTCTCTGATATTAAAATAATTTATAAAAATTTAATTTTGTTGATTTTTAAAAAATAGTTTAGTTTTAAATTATTTAAATAATTTAAGTAATTAACGAATTAAAATAATTTAAAATAGAAGAATATTCATAAATTTAATTTTAAATAAAAAATAATTTATTTGATTTCAAAAAATACTTTTTTTAAATTTAAAAAATATTTAATTAATTATTAATTAATTATTTAAAATAACAAATATTATTAAACATAATTTTTAAAATTAAATAATGATAACAATAAAAAAAGGTTTTCTAATTTTTAAATGTTATTTTTTTATATTTATTTATATTATTTATTTCTATTTAAAAATAACTATTAAAAATATATTGCCTAAATATTAATTATATAATAATAAATATAGTAATTATTTTTAAAATTACATTTTATATTAAAATCTTTTAAGTATTCTTCTCAAATATAATTTTATTTTAAAAAATGATTAAAATTTTGTGAAATATGCCAATTATTTCAAATTGATTATTAAGTTTGTTGCGGGCTAGAATATACGCGACGATAGAGTTTTAATCGTTTGTCTTACGGATATCCAGCTCACGCATAGAGAGCACAAAATTTTTTATGTGGAAAACCCTTGAAAGGGGGAAAAATCATAGGGCCTTGCCCAGTTGAAAAGATTTCACTAGAACTTGAGTTGATTACAATGGGCTGACTCATCTTTAAAGATGATCAGATTTTAAATAACAATTGTACAATAGAAATCAGGGTGTCAAGAGATGATTTAATAGAGCTTCGGGCCTCAGAGGATGGTCTAACATAAATCAGGGCCTTAAATGATGACCTGGCGATGATGAAGGCCTCGGATTGAGATCTAACAAAGGTGAGGGCTTTTAATGGCGGTCTGACAAAAGTGAAGGCCTCGAGTGGTGATCTGGTGGAGCAACGACATTAGGCGGTGATCCGACGGAGTAGAGGGCGTCAGGTAGTGGTCCGGCGGAGCAACGACGTTAGGAGGTGGCCCGACGGAGCACAGGGCATCAGGTGGTGGTCCGGCAGAGCAACGACGTTAGGCGGTGGTCCGGCGGAGCAACGACGTTAGGCAGTGATCCGGCAGAGCACAGGGCATCAGGTGGTGGTCCAATGGAGCAACGACGTTAGGTGATGGTGTGGTGGAGCACAACACGTCAGATGGTGGTTCGGCAGAGCAACGACATTAGGTGGTGGTCCGAGAAGCACAGGGCGTCAGGTGGTGGTTCAGCGGAGCAACGATGTTAGGCGGTGGTCCGGCGAAGCACAGGGCGTCAGGTGGTGGTCCAGCAGAGCAACGGCGTTAGACGGTGGTCCAACGAACGTCCGGTGTTGGTGGAGCAGTGGTGGTTCATTGGAACTCCGACGGTGGTCTAACGAAACTCCAGCGATGGTTGAGGAGGCTCGGAAGCAAGAGCGATCTCCGATCTCTCTCTTTTTTCCTTAGGCTCAGGGGTCCTTTCTCAAGAGGAGAGGGAGCTCTATTTATAGATTTTGGGAATGGCAATGCCCGTAAATAGGTGGAGGATCAAGGGTTAGTTGGGAGTGGTTGGATGGACGGCCGATCTTGAATCCCTTGATCATGAATAGTTTAATGGACATTTGAATGTCATAGTGATGTTGGAATTCAGTGATCTTAGGCTTGTTGGATTTGTCTCGTCGAGTCGCTCGATTTGACTATAAGTTTGCTATGTATAAAAATCATTTGGTAATCCAAATAGTGGTTTGAACCTTCCAACAGAGTTTTGAGTCCTTGATTTGGACTCATTTGGGCTCATATTGAGTTCAATTTGGTGTCATTGGGTTTGTATTTTTGAGACTCTCAGTTCAACTTTAAGTTTGCTGAAATCGGACATCAAATGCTCCTAATTTTGATTTTGGAAGTTTCCAACTTGATTTTGCCTTGAGATTCGTGCCCGATCAAGATAATTTTTGGACGATGTATCAGTTGTCCCCCTATTTTCGGATGTCGAAGCTCCAGGAGTCCGAAAATATGTATTATAGTTAGTGGAAATTTTTTCGGGTGATTTAAAACTTGAATGTAGTCCGATCGTAGGCGTAGAGGTCCCGAATCACTTTAAAAGTGCTAAAATTGAGTCTAGAATGTCAAAAATTGGTTTTGGGGACCTAGAAATATACGATTTGACCTGTTTGGGCCCGAAATGGGCCCTAAAATGAGTTGGGGCGGGCTAGCGGCCGGCAGCCACAGCTGTCGCTCGAGGGCGCCGCGCGTGTTTGTGTGCATGGCTTTGGCCTGCTAGGCTGTTTGTCGGCCTGCTGGGCTGCCAGCCAGCCCACGTGCTGGCCCACGTGCTGGCCCACATCTTAGGCCCGGCCAGCGCTGCATCCGGCCTGCCAGCCCATGTTGCACTCAGCCCGCCAGCCTGCGCTGCAGCATCCTGCTAGCCTGTCTCGTGAAATGGGCTGGTTGGCTCGCACGCCAGCCTGGCCGGCCCGTCTGTCGGCCCCCTTTGACCGGCAGTTGCCGGCAATTCTAACTGCCGGTTAACTACCGGGTAACCGCCGGCGGTTATCGAAATATTTTTTTTACTCTTCTTCTTTTTCTGTTCTCTTTTTTTTTTTAATAACAAAAATGCCTCCCATTCTCCTATAAATAGACCCCCCTTTGGGCCTTATTCTTTGCACCTTCTCCTCCTCCTCTCTTCTCTCATTAAAGGCCTTCCTCTGCCCTTGGACGATTGGTATCCATTGTCCAACAGCAAGTCCCCTCTTTGCGAGAAAGAGTTTTCTTCCTCGCCCTTCTGCGCTCTTGCTTTACAGGAGGCTTTCCCACGCCCTTGGATAATTGGTATCCATTGTCCAACAGCAGGGCCCCTTCCTATACCGGAGTAATGTCGGGCGACCACTTTCCTTCGTGAAATTTCACGATCAGGGAAAATCCTGCCATTCCACCTGACGGTGGACGGAGGCCTGACAAAGGAGCGAGGGCAGATGATCTGCTATCCACCGTCACTAGTGATTCTTTGATTATTCTTCACAAGAAGTTTCACTTCCTAAATGACGTGGTGGCGTTGGTACCTAACAGGTCTGATCGGACTGGCACTCCTCCTCCTAGGTACTTGACCATCTGTGAGACCCATTTGAGATTAGGGCTGTGCTTTCCACCTCCTGCTGAGCTGATCTAGATTTTAATGCATTGTGGGATGTCTCTATCCCAATTTATGTATAGAGGTATATCGGCGACGATCGGGCTGATTGCACTTTTCAGGGATCGAGAGGCCATTCTGACACCTGAGCGTATTTCCCGGATAAGCTAATTTACCAGCGACGCACAGGGGCGTGTTACTTTCAGGTCCAAATTATTGGACAAGCTTACCCGAGATCCTGTAAAGAGTTAGGCCAGTGAATTTTTCTTTGTGAAAAATGATTGGAGTCTGACATAGAGGTGGGAGAAGTTGAGGGATCTTCCTGTCCCTTTATATGTCTGAGAGGAAGATATAAAGAGGATTCTCAAGGTCCCTAACATCAAGCATCTTCTATATGAAGGCCGTTATTTGAATAGATACATAGAAGAAGAGTTCATGTTCAGGGTCGAGCTATCATTCCATGCCAGGAGATCAGATGCAAGGATGCTAAAACTAACTTCCAAGATTCCTTAACTTTCTGCCGCTATTCAAAAGGCGGCCAATAAGAGACATGCGAGCGTTGAAGATCCCCAAGCTTTGTTGAATAAGAAAAAGTTGGAGGGGGTTGCGACGAGCAAGGCACCACCTGTCTCTTCTCCTACCAGGATTCGTATTCCTGAGGATGTTTTAAGCCACCAGTGCATTGGACGTCGCAAAGCTGGTGACTTGGTATGCAGCATTTTCCTGATGCTTTTTCTTCCATTTTCTTCTAAGATAACTTCTAATATATTTTTCTTTCTTATCTTAGTTTTCACGACGTAAGGAGCTGGAGGTCGAACTTACTAAGGCCTTGAACCATTAGAATGATGAATTTGAGAAAGTCAAGCACCTTCATGGGGAGTTCAAGCGAAAGTATGATATGAAGGCCAAAGAGGTGAAGGTGTTGGAGGAAGAACTGTGCGAGTGCAGGATTGAGCTGGCAAATACGGTGCACTCAGCTTCTCTTCAAAATCATCAGATAGATCGGCTTCAGATCGACCTGGTGGAGGCGCAATCGACGATCACCCAGCTCTCAAAAGATCAGAAAACCTCTGTAGAGAAGATAGCAGTGCTTGAAGCTGAGAATAAGAGGTCCCATACTCTTATTGCTAAGAAGGAGGCCGTTCTGACCAGCCTTGACTCTTTGAGAGTTATCAAAGATTTCAAGAAGTCTATAGCCTTCAAGATCGTCATCCAGGATCACGTCTAGGAGGCTCGTGATCACATTTATGAAGTAGAGGTGAAGGCTTTAGAGAAGCTGTGCATTGAAGAAGGATTCATTTGAGGCTTCTTGAAGGGGGTTCGTCTGGTGCAGCGGAAGATCGGAGTTGAGGTTGAGGGATTGACATTTAGCCAAGCCTCAGATGACTTTCCCCTGACTCTGATGGGAGATAGAGAGCGAGTTGTAGAAGGCCTTATCCTTGGAAGCTGATGATGAGATAGTGGAGATAGAGTAGATCTTTGTCAGTTGTACTACTTTATCTTTCTTAGTACTTTTTTATTTATATTAGGTGTTTGTGTTGACATGCGATATCTTTTTTGATTAAATAGTGGATTATTGATGCATTTATTAGTGAAAATTATTTCAATATTTTTTATTTCAGCTTGAGTGAAAGTTTAAGGTCCTCGACCTGTCTGAGGCTTCTAATAAATGCGCTCCAACTTGTGTAAATGATGTTAGAAGAATCCTCTAAGGATATAAGACCTATCTGAGGTTATTTTATCAGAGCCTTGCTTGATGACGTTAACCTGTGTAGAAGAGATCAAGATAATCCACCAAGGATGTAAGACATATCTGAGGTTGTATGTCAGAGCTCTTGCTCGATGATGTTAACCTGTATGGAAGAGGTCGAGAGAATCCACCAAGGAAGTAAGACCTATCTGAGGTTGTATGTCAGAGCTCTACTCGATGACGTTAACCTGTGTGGAAGAGGTCGAGAGAATCCACCAAGGATGTAAGACCTATCCGAGGTTGTATGTCAGAGCTCTGCTCGATAACGTTAACCTATGTGGAAGAGGTCGAGAGAATCCACCAAGGATGTAAGACCAATCCTAAGCTGTATGTCAGAGCTCTGCTCGATGACGTTAACCTATAAAGAAGAGGTCGGATCGGATCTCCCTGGGACCTATCACTTTGCAATTGAGATGTAATAAAGATTGCATACTTCTTGAATCAAGGGTTTCGAGATTGAAGCTCACAGCCAGTGTGAATTTATCATTATGATTTTACTTGAAGAAGATAATAATTTAAGTCAACGAAGGAATATAGTTTTACTATATTAAATAAAGGCATACTTCCCTAAGATAACTTAGGGCTGAAGGAGTTACAAACACCATAAACAAACAAGATTCAATCGATGTCTACTACTGAAGATAGAAAACACACAATACTGAAGACATAATATTTAAAATAAGTAGCACTATTGTGCTCTACTGATAGTATTTGCGAAGATTGTCAACATTCCAGGTCTTAGGAAGTATCTTTCCTTTAGTAACCTTCAATTTGAAAGTATCAAGCTTCATCATAGCTACTACCAAGTATGGACCCTCCCAGAGGGGGGAGAGTTTATTGCGTTGAGGGCCTTTTCCTGTTGCCCCAATACTGTGCAGAACAAGATCTCCAATCGATATACGCTGTGGTTTCATTCTTCGATTATAGTGCCGGGCAACTCTCTGGTGGTAGGCAGCAACCTTAAGCATTGCCTCATCTCTTGCTTCTAAAAGGAGGTATAGGTTGTGCCTGAGCTTTTCGTCGTTGGCGTTAAAGTCAAAAGTTTGAATTCTATGACTTGGGACTCCAATGTCGATGGGAATGATAGCCTGTGTGCCAAAGCAGAGATTGTATGGGGTTTCTCCTATTGGAGTTCTTGTCGTGGTACGATAAGCCCAAAGGATATTTGGGAGCTCATCAGCTTATTGCCCCCCAGCCTTATCCAGCCATGTTTTTAATCCCCTAAGAATAGTTCGATTAGTGACCTCCATTTCTCTGTTAGTCTGAGGATGGGCCACAGTCGTGTGCACTAGTTGAATGTTGAGATCTTTATAAAATGTGGTGAAGACCCTTTCGGTGAACTGTGTTCCGTTATCAGTGATAACTTTCACTGGAATGCTGAAATGACCTATTATGTTCTTTCATAGGAACTGTTTCGCATTTGCTTCAGTGATCTTTGCCAGAGATTCTGCTTCTACCCACTTTGTGAAATAGTCCACAGCCAAGATGATGAACTTCCACTATCCCGTGGCTATAGGAAAAGGTCCTACTATATCAATCCCTCATTTGACGAAAGGCTAGGGACTCTGTAATGTTGAGATCTCTATGGCAGGTAGATGGGTGAGGTTGGTATGTAACTAGCAACTGTTACATTTTCACATGAGCTTTAGCGCATCCTGCTTTATCATTGGCCAGTAAAATCTCTATCTCAGGACTTTTTAGGCTAACGCTCTTCTACCCAGGTGTTCTCCACAAGTGCCTGAATGTACTTCTCGGAGTGCATAATTTGACTCTAAAGGAGGAAGGCACTTGAGATAAGGTCCTGAGAAGGCTCATTTGTACAATTCTTTATTAACAATAGTAAAGTTAGTTGCCTGCCTCCGAAGTCGTGCTGCTACCGTCGGGTCTTCAGGAAGAACACCTTCTTGTAAGAAAGCTAGAATGTGATCGATCCAGCTTGTCTCCCTTGACTCGTTGATCGATTATATCATCCATGGGCCTGGAATACTCGGGAAGTGAATTTCTTTGATATACTTTCTTTTGAAAGTGTCACCAGTTATGGAGGTAGCTAGTTTGGAGAGAGCGTCTGCTCGTGCATTTTGCTCTCGTAGAATATGGACGATCTCATATTTATTTATACTGGCTAAGAGCGTCTTTACTACATCGCACTATAAGGCCAGTTGAGGGTTATGGATGTCAAACTCTCCCTCCACCTATGAGGCAATTAATTGTGAATCAGTGTAGATCACCAGGTTTTGCACTTCACAGTCGATTATCAGTCTCAATCTGGCGACAAGAGCTTTATATTCTGCTACGTATTTTGTTGCAGGGAACTTGAATCGGAGTTCATATTCAAGAGTAACTTACCATGGAGAGATTAGCAGAACTCCTGCCCCGGCGCCAAATACTCCAGAGGCTCCATCAACATACAACGTCCAGCCCGGGGGAAAGGGAGAACACTCGGTTGATCATCAGATATTAAGACGATACATTCTACCACAAAATCTGTAAGTTCTTGAGATTTGATATTTGGTCTAGACATATAGTGAATGTAAAACTCTCCAAGTTCTACATATCACTTAATGAGTCTGCCAGAGGCTTTTGGCTTTTGCAGAATATTTCTTAGCTACAAATTCGTATAGACTCCAATTGTATGTGCATGAAAATAAGGGTGTATTTTTCTGACTGAGTATACAAAAGCCAAATCTGTCTTATCTGTTGGAGGATAACGTCCTTCTATTTCAGATAAGATCTTACTAACATAATATACATAACATTTTATATCATTCTCCTCCCGGATCAAGACTGAACTGATTGCCTGGGTGGAAACAGCCAAGTACAAATATAATCTTTCTCCCATAACTAGTTTTGAGAGTAGCGGAGGTGAGGCTAGATAGGTTCTGAGCTGCTCAAAGGCCTCTTAGCATTCATCAGTCCATTGAAATCCTGAGCTACGAGTACCTCTAAGGATTTTGAAGAAGAGCAGATATCTATCTCCTGAGCGAGCTAAGAAGCGAGAGAGTGCTACAATCCTTCCATTTAATCTCTAGACTTCTTTGATGTTTCTTGGAGGCAACATATCCCTTAGAGCCTTAATCTTCTCAGGATTGGCCTCAATCCCTCGATGGGTAACCATAAAATCCAAAAAAATTTCTATGACCACTCCAAATGCATATTTGGAGGGGTTGAGACGCATGTTATAAGATCGAAGGAGATAGAAACATTGCTCTAAATTAAAAATATACTGAGATTTTTTAAGGCTTTTTACCAGCATATCGTCTACATAAACATCCATCGTATGCCCTATAAGATATTTAAACACCTTATTCATGAGACGCTGATATGTGGCTCCTGCATTCTTCAATCTGAAGGGCATAACCTAGTAGCAGTACAGTCCTCTGTCTGTTTGAAAGTCAGTTGCCTCCTCGTCTATGAGATTCATTCTTATTTGATTGTAGCCTGAGTAGGCATCCATGAAGCTTAATATTTGATGTCCGGACGTGGCATCAACAAGTTGGTTGATACGAGGAGGGAGCAGAAAGCAGTCTTTCGGACAGGCCTTATTGAGGTATGTGTAATCTACACACATCCTCCAAGCTCCACTAGTCTTCTTTACCATTACCATATTCGCCAGCCAGGTGGGATATTGTACTTCTCGTATAAATCCCACCTCTAGGAGCTTATCGACTTCTTTCTCGATGGCTTGTTGGCGTTCCGGTGCAAAGCATCACTTTTTTGAATAATCGGCTTGCATGTTGGGTTTACATTGAGGGAGTGTACAATTACTTTAGGGCTGATTCCAGGCATGTCTGCTGGACTCCATACAAAGATGTCTTGATTTCTTTGTAAGAATTTTACATATTTTGTCTTCTCTTCCTTAAAGAGTAATGATCCGATCTATATTGTCCTTGAAGGATGCTCATCGGATAGGGAGATGCAAGTAAGATCTTCGACGGGGGAGCCCTTTTGAGGAATATCCTCATTTTGCATATCAAAGTCTTCGATGCTTAAGGTAATTAATGGGCATGGTTGAGCTTATCGAAGATAGCAGGATTGTGCCTCTTGTTGATCCCCTCATACTATGTCAGTCCCTGATGGGGTGAGAAATTTTAGTTTGAAATGTGGGATCGAAGCAACGATCCTGAAGATTGACTATAATGGCCTTCCAAAGATAGTATTGTATGCTGACTCTGATTTCACGACAATAAACTGGATGGAGTGTGTGGCTTATTGGGGGAATTCTCCTAGTATAACGAAAAGGCTTATCATACATTCCACTTGTACAGGTCGATTATTAAATCTATAAAAGCAAACCTGCAGCGGGTTGGAGCTTCTCTCGAGCAAGGCCCATGCTGAGAAATGTGGAGTAGAATAGGACATCCACAGAGCTTCTATTGTCGATCAAGATTCTTTTGACTTTGTAGTACGGGTCACCGATCCCTACACTTATTATGAGTGGGTCTTGATGAGGGGTCTTTATTCCCTCTAAGTCAGAATCATCGAAAGCAATGGAATGATCGATACGAGACTTCTTTGGTGTTGGTTCTTTGGTGGCCACAATCAAGACTTGATTCGGCATTATAGGCCCTCAAGCAATAGTTTCAATTTCACCAACTATTTATCGATTGTTAGTCGATTGTCTTTGTTGTTGATTCTGCCTCCTAGTCGAAGCATCCTCATCTCGTGCTGGTGGATTCTTGATGAATTATCGGAGATATCCTTGTCGGATCAGTCTCTCAATTTCTTCCTTGAGCTGCCTGCATGCTTTGGTAGTATGCCCATGGCTCCGGTGGAAGTGACAATATTGCTCCTGGTTTTCGACGTTGGGCTTCAAAGGATGTGGCCACTTTACGCTCTCCTAGTCTTGCATGTCCATTTATTTTGAACTTTTATTTAAATTTTTTTCAAGACTACAAATTAATAGTGAAGTTATTGCCCTAGAATCTTATGTTAATAAAAGGCATGGTTAAATAACCTACCAAGACTTCAATGACTTTCTTAGCTTTTCCACTACTGGCAATAAAATTTACATTTTGGCCTCAAATCCTGACTATAATTAGACCCAAGTTAACATTGTTCTTAGAGAATCCACTGTTAAATATCACATTCTTACTGTCAACACATTACAAGATGCTAGGATCATCCATCATATTCTTTAAATTTTGTCATTCAAAAAGTTAGTATTAGGATTAACATTACACCCGTTCTCTCACTTGCTACCTATTATAGCATGGCTCACATTAACTTTAGTGTAATTGATCTTATAATTTGATATCTTGACAATCTAACATGCATTAGAGGTCTTTCACATAAAAGAAAGTCTAACCTTATCTTAGAACATCTTATTGCATTTGTCCTAGAGTCCAAATACAATTTTCACTTTCTTAATGCACCTAATCACCTCCTAGTCTTCTATCATAATATCTCCTTTCACGTCCTTCACAATACTCATCACCACAACATTCGATATGCTGACCGTGCGCCAGAGGAGGAAGAGCAAGAAAAACCATAAGCACCTGCTCCTCTCCACCAGCAATCTCAGAGTAATCAGTTGGTTTAAATATTTGATCAGTGGAAGGCCCATTTTGACTCCTACATAATAGAGCAACAACAACAACAACATGAACACGATTTAGCCCTTTTTGACTCCTACGCAGCCCAGTAGCAACAATAACATGATTAGGATATGGTCGGTTTGGAGAATAGTTTGCCTCCCTTCATCACTTTTTTCAGCCACCACCACCGCCTTATTAGGTTCCTTATGATTTCTAGCTATTATGTTTTTATTTATTTTTGTTTAGTGTAGTTTTCTTCTTTTTGTGATGTCTAAAGGGGGAAAATAGTGTGCTGTTAATTATTTGCAACTTTTGTTTTAATGAAGTAGGTTTTTTATTTTAATTATTTTTAATTTTACTTGTTTCATGTTTTACTTATTTCTGACTTATATTATTTTATAAAAAATAAAACACACACACACACACAATATATATATATATATATATATATATATATATATATATATATATATATATTTATATATATATATATATATATATATATATATATATATATATATATTAAACTCTCCTTAAACAATATATAAAAAATAAACACACACACACACTATATATATATATTGAAACTCCCCCTTAGAAGATGATATATATATCATCTTCTAAGGGGGAGTTTCAAAAAATGTCAAAGTGCTTTGAATATCCTTAACAAGAATATTTGTCATCATAAAAAGGGGGAGATTGTTATAAATATGAATTCAAGTACTATGATTATGTTGATAACAAACCTTATTGTTTCCATATTACTATCTCATATTAATTATTATTATTGAATATCAATTTTGTTGCCCTATTTGCTATAATTTTAGGTCTGCAGTTCACTTGCAACTTCAATCAGTTTAAGATTGGGTAGATTATGGTTGAGTATGTTTGTAATTCCAACTTTAAAGTACTTTTATCTTTGTTGAGTCAAGTTATGTATATATGAGATATTAAGCTGAGTAACCTTGCACACACACTCAAAAAAATGAGTTGGTGAGTTAAAAAAATTTCTATTTTTTCAAAATAATCATATAGTACGATTTATATCATACTGGATGACCAGTTAACTTGAAAATCATAATTATGGCACCCTTTATTAATTAAGATTTATTAAACTAATCATACTGGATGATCCATATCATACAGGGTGATCAATTATAATCATAATATTCAGTCGTCAATAATAATTTAGGCAATATTTTAATATTCAAATTTGTGGCTTATCATATCATATTGTACGCTATATGACAATAATGCTTAAGTTGATCCTTTGATTTGATGTTTAATTATGGTTAAACTGTTCAATTAGATCACATAGGATGACCAAAGACGATCGTACTATATGACCCAATTCCTGTATATGATGATAATTAAATGTCACTCCTCGTATTGGATGATTAGCTACATATTTTTATTGATTGTATAGGACAATTAGAGATGATTGTACTGTATGACCCGATTCTTGCATGGGACGATAATTAAACACCGCTCCTAGTATTGGATGATTAACTATGTGTTTGCACTAATTGTACATGATGATGTGCATAATTATACTAGACGATCAATATAAACACATGAACTGATCATAAAATAGGTTACAATTCATATTAGTTGAAATTGTTGTTTTAAATTAATCGTACAGTACGATCTTGGATCGTACTGGATGATTAAAAGTGCCAGATTGAAATTTATAGCTTCTTGGAGGCTCTCCATTTAAAGTCTTCTATTATTTTGTTTCAGACTTTTGGCTACTATGTGTTTTTGTGAGGGAGCAAAGAGGTGTATAGGAGAGCTTTGGGAGAGAGAAGAGAGTGAGAGATTTTTGTAAGGGAGATTTATTAGGGATTACAAGGTTACTCCAAGGAGGGTTCTTCATCATCTTCTTCAAGATTTTTCCATAATCCTTTGGAGGCCCTAATAAGACATTCTAGAGCAATAATCTCAAGTTCTTTGCCTTCTCTAGGAGGGAGAAAAAGAATTGCTGGTTCTCTGTCGTTACTAAGAGGGTGAAAAATTATTGCAGTTTCTCTGCTATCAATAGGAGGATGAAAAAAGATTTCAGGTTCTCTAATAAATCACATGTTTTTAAACTCACATGTTTTTGTTTCAAACATTCTTCACCAAATACCATCTTTCCGCTAGGCAAAATAGCCCTATATATAGGGAAAAAAGGTCCAAATGGCACATAAATGTGCCAACCAAGTTGCCAATAGAAGCCTCACAAGATAGCCCATTTAATGAGGAGTTAATGCACTTCGTATAGGAAAACAATAGGGTGAACATTTAACAACCAGCAGTAGGACGAAAGGGGGACAACATGGGAAAAATAGCCAACATTGGGAATTAAAATCTGCATGGTGAACATCAACAACCATCCAAAATATGACTGGAGAACATGAACTACCAACATAATGGGAATCCAAATATTACAACCAGCCATCATGCGAAGATATATGCCACGCCCAATAAGGGAAAAATAGCCCAAAGATTAAATACCCATATAGCCAACAAGGAAGTAAGGAACATAAAAAAAAAAAAACTTTGCCTACATCAATTCTCCCTAGGTGGAGAATCTCATCCCCAAATGAGATTGCCTCAGAACTTCCATGATGTTCTAAATACGCTATTTCTGATGGGTGATCTTCCTCTTGAATTGAACCTTCAATATGTTGAATGATTTGACTAGCCCTTTTTTTTTTAAGAAAGGAAAATTCACATGACAACATAAATCTATGTTACCAAATTAAAGTAATAAAAAATATAAGTATTGCAAACTCAAGTCTTTCTTGCCAAAAATATAACAATACTATTATAAACAAAGACACACCATACAACTTTAAATAGAAGGAACAAAAACAACAAACAATTTAAATAAAATACGACGCAATGACACGTTACAACTTAAAAAATATTCATAAGAAATATACAAGTGGAATGGAAACTGTGGAGAGAAGAAGTAGATAGAAGACCAAGACGGAATAAAGAAGTAGAGAGGATAGCTTGCAAGCTAAAAACCCTCAGGTTTCATATTCCAACAATTCATCACAAATCTCTCCATTTTTTTTCATAAAGAAATCAGCCAACTTATATAGAAAAAGAAGGGGAAATGATATTAAATGGTCACTTAAAATTGTCACCCAAATAACTAATAGAAGCCTTCCAAATAAGTCACAAAACTCTTCCAAACCACTCCAATTAATTAGGAAATAAAGTATCCAACATAGGATTCAACAAATGGGAAAACTGAGCAACTACAGGAGGGAAAACGAGCAACCATCAGAAAAAATAGCAAGAAAATTGACGGGGTAAAGGGGAAAACGAACAACTAGGAGGGAAAACTGATGTCTAGCATGGGAAAGACCAACATGGAAAGATCAAACAACCACTTTTGGAAGACCAAACAACAATAGGAATATGAGAAGACAACCTGAATTTTAAGAAAACAACAAGAATTTTCAACAAGTAGTAGGGAAATTCAACAAACAATAAGAAAAATGAGAAGCTGCACAAGAAAAATATAAAGTAGGATATCTTGACTGCATCAATTCTCCCTTGGTGGAAGAATTTCATCTCCTAATGAGAATGTCTTAGAGCTTCCACGATGTTCCGAATGCACTATTTCTGATAGGAGATCTTCCTCTTGAATTGGAACTTTAGCTAATTGATTAATTTGACTATCCATTCTTTTATTTTGAATTTTTAAAGAGAAATGAAGACTCACAACAACCTAAAGCTTTGGTATCAAATTGATGCAATAAAAAAAATACAAGTATTGCAAGCTCAAGTCTTCCTTACCATAAATAATATTATAAATACAGACATACAGTATCACTTATAAAAAAAACTACACAACTTACAACGCAACGACACCTTACAACTTATAAAAATTTTGAGAAGAAAGATACAAGTGGAATGGAAACCGTAAAGAGAAGAAGTAGATAGAAAACTGAGACAAAATAAAAGAAGGTAGATAGGATAGCTCGCAAACTAAAAACCTGCATGTTTCACTCCAACAATTCTTCACAAATCTCTTCATTTTTTTCATAAAGAAATTAGCCAACATATATATAGAAAAAGAAGGGGAAAGGATATTAAATGCTCACTTAAATTTGCCACCCAAATAGCCAATAAAAGCCTTCCAAATCAGTCACTAAGATCTTCCAAATCAGTCCAATAAATAAAAAATTAAACATCCTGCATATATTTCAACAAATGGGTAAACCAAGCAGCCATAACAGGGAAAAACGAGCACCCAACACTAACACTAGTAAGGAAACTGAAGGTGTAGCTTGGGAGATGAAAAGCCAAGAGGGAAAATCAAAGTCTCTGATACAAGATTGATAACAGAAACAAACATAACAACAAAGCAGTACTAACACCACTTACAACTTATAATAGAACAAAACATGACACAACTTAAAACTTATAATAGTTTTAGAGAAGAAAGATACAGGTGAAATGGGAACTATGAAGAGAAGAATAAATAGAAGTTCGAGATGAAATATAAGAAAAATAGGGAGAAGAAAATAGCTCACAAGCTATGGCAAATCTATAGGTTTTGAATGATCGCATTCTAAAAATTCTTCAATGTCTCTCTCTCACTAAAAAAATCAACCTGAATTTATAGGAGAAATAAGAGGGAATAACATTTAATAGATCACATAAATGTGTCCCCAAAACCACTAAAATCTACCAAAATAGCCAGCATTTACATCCTCCTATATAGGAATCCACAAAGAGGAAACCGAGCAGCCATGGTAGGGAAAATGAGTAGCCAACAACAGGACAACAATATAGGAAAAAACATCCAGCATAGGGAAAGCTAGAACCACTTAGGGAAGACCAACAAATACTTCAAGAAGAACAAATTGATATAAAAAAGACACACCTTACAACTTTAAAAAAAGGACAACAACAACAAACAATTTAAATATAACATGGCATAATGACACTTTAGAGTTTATAAAAATTTTGAGAAAAAAGATATAAGTGGAATGGAAATTGTGGGGAGAAGAAGTAGATAGAAGACCGAGACAAAATAAAAGAAGAAAGGTAGAGAGGATAGCTCACAAGCTAAAAACCAGCAAGTTTCACATTCCAATAATTCTTCACAAATCTCTCCTTTTTTTCATAAAGAAATCATCCACCTTATATAGAAAGAAGAAGGGGAAAGGATATTAAATGCTCACTTAAACTTGTCATCCAAATATCAATTAAAAGCCTTCCAAATTAGCCACAAAGCTATTCCAAATTAGCATAATTAATTAAAAAATAAACATCATTCATATGTTTCAACAAATGGGGAAACTGAGTAGCCACAATAGGGAAAAACAAGTAGCCAACAATAAAGCCAGCAAGAAAATAGAAGGGGTAGCTTAGAAAATGAAGAGCTAGGAGGGAAAACTGAAGTCCTTGACTGTATGAATTCTCCCATTGTGGAAGAATCTCATCCCCTAATGAGAATGCCTCTGAACTTCCATGATGTTTCGAAAGCACAATTTCTAATGGGAGATCTTCCTCTTGAATTGGAACTTCAACTTATTGATTGATTTGACTATCCATTTTTTATTTTTGATTTTTAAAGAAAAATGAAGACTCATAATAACCTAAAGCTCTAATATCAAATTGATGTAATAAAAAATATAATTATTGCAAACTCAAGTCTTCCTTGCCATCAACATAACAATACTATTATAAATAAAGACACACTGTACAACTTGTAAGAAAAAAGAACACAACTTACGATGCAACAACACCTTATAACTTATAAAAATTTTGAGAAGAAAGATACACATGGAATGGAAATCGTGGAGAGAAGAAATGAATAGAAGATCGAGATGAAATAAAAAGCGTAAGGTAGATAGGAAAGCTCGTAAGATAAAAACCCACAGGTTTCACATTCCAACAATTCTTCACAAATCTCTTCATTTTTTTTCATAAAGAAATCAACCACCTTATATTGAAAAAGAAGAGGAAATGATATTAAATGCTCACTTAAATTTGTCACCTAAATAGCCAAAAATAGCCTTTAAATTAGCCCAATTAATTAGAAAATTAAACATCTTGTATAAGTTTCAACAAATGGGGAAACCGAGCAGTCACAACAGAGGAAAATGAGCAGCCAATAAAAAAGCCAGCAAGGAAACTGAAGGGGTAGCTTGGGAAATGAAGAGTCAGGAGGGAAAACCGAAGTCTCTGATACCAAATTGATGCAACCTAAAAATAAACTTTGCTCTAGGGATGCAAATAAAAATACAATTCATTTTTCATTCACATAAATAATAAATAACACAAACAAATACAATAATAAAGCAATACTAGCATCACTTACAATTTATAATAGAACATGACACATCATAACGTAAAACTTATAATAATTTTAGAGAATAAAGTTACAGGTGGAAGGAGAGAAAAATTAATAGAAGTCTGAGACGAAATATAAGAAGGATAGGAAGAAGAAAATAGCTCGAATGCTATGGCAAACCCGTAGGTTTGGAATGATCACATTCTAAAAATTCTTCATAGTCTCTCTCTCACAAAGAAGATCAACCCCAATTTATAGAAGAAAAAAAAGGGAATAACATTTAATATATCACGTAAATGTGCCCCCAAAATAACCACTAAAATCCACCAAAATAGCTAATATTTAAAGCCTCCTCCTTAGGAATCCGCAAAGAGAAAACCGAGCAGCCATAATAGGGAAAATGCGTAGCCAACAATAGGAAAACAACATGGGGAAAAGCATCCAACATAGGGAAAGCCAACAACATTTAGGGAAGATCAAATTCATGTAACAAAAAGGCACACCTTACAAATTCAAATAAAATTGACAACAATAACAAATAATTTAAATAAAATACAATGCAATGACACCTTACAACTTTTAAAAATTTTGAGAAAAAATATATAAGTGATATGAAAACTGTGGAGGAAAGAAGTAGATAGAAGACTAAGACGAAATAGAAGAAGTAAGGTAGAGAGGATAGGTCGCAAGCTAATAACCCACAAGTTTCACATTCTAATAATTCTTCACAAATCTCTCCTTTTTTTATAAAGAAATCAACCACCTTATATCGAAAAAGAAGGAGAAAGGATATTAAATGCTCACTTAAATTTGTTACCAAAATATCCAATAGAAGCCTTCCAAATCATCCACAAAAACTCTTTCAAATCATCCCAATTAATTAGAAAATTGAACATCCTACATAGGTTTCAACAAATGGGGAAACCGAGTAGCCACAACCGGGAAAAACAAGCAGCTAACATTAAAGCCATCAAGGAAATCAAAGGGGTAGCTTGGGAAATGAAGATCTAGGAGGGGAAACCAAAGTCCTTAACTGCATCAATTCTTATATTGTGAAAAAATCTCATCCCCTAATGAGAATGCCTCAGAACTTCCATGATGTTTAGGAATAAAAAATTTTAATGGAAGATTTTCCTCTTGAATTGGAACTTCGACTTGTTGATTGATTTGGCAATCTATTTTTTATTTTTTATTTTTAAAGAGAAAGGAAGACTCACAACAACCTAAATCTCTAATACCAAATTGATTAACAAAAAAATACTACACTAAGATTGCAAACTAAAAGACATATTTTTTCCTTAAAATATAGAAAAACTTAAACAAGATAACAATACTATTAAAATAAGATGCACTACAATTTATAAAAAGTTTGAGAAGAAATATACAAGTGGAATGAAAACTATGAAGAGAAGAATTAGGTAGAAGTTCGAGATGATTTTGTTAGGAGATAGTGAGGTAGAAGACAATAACTCGTAAGCTATTTAAACCCACAGATATTTGTTCCAAAGATTTTCACCAAAAAATATCTTTCTAGCAGCCAAAATAACTCTATATATATCAAAAAAGGTCTAAATGTAACATAAATGTGCCACCCCAAGTAGCTAATAGAAGCCTCATAAGATAGCCCATTTAATGAGGAATTAACCACTTAGTATAGGAAAACAGTAGGGTGAAAATTGAACAACCCGCAACAGGAAAAAAGGGGGACAATACCATGGAAAGAACAACCATCATAGGGAAATGAAATTTGCATGTTGAACATCAACAACCATACAAAATCTGTATGGAGAACATTAACAGCCAATAAAATGGGAATCCAAATATTACAACTAGCCATCATGGGAAGATATGTGCCAAGCCCAATAAGGGAAAATAACACAAAAATTAAATACCCATATAGCCAATAAGGAAGTAAGGAAACATTAAAAAAAATATAGCTTTGCCTACATCAAGAAGAGTGCCCATAATACCAATATCCAAAGGACCATAGGGAGCAACAAAGGCATCCTAGATGGGATTAGAAGAGCTTGAATACACTAAAGTGGTGTAAATAATAATCATTTGTGGTTTGATGCTACTTAAGAGGTGCTATTTACATGTGAGTTAAATGTTGAGACATTAAGGTCTTGAACCAAGGAAGGGTTTGTGGATATGGCAGGAATGCCGGGATTGTGAGTGGAATAAATATTGGGGTTTGTAATGGTGGTTGTTTAGCATGAATGGGGGGACAATGATTGTGACTGCTGCCCCTATTCATAAAAGAGATATTGGTAGGTTGTTGGATAGAATGAAAATGAATATTATTTGTATATTTGGGATAAGAGGAGTCATCATGGGCAAATGTGTCACAAAACCATGTAAGAGCAAGGATTCCATTCATATATAATAGAAAAGTACACATCCTTCCCACATATATTGATGTTGATCTCATTAAAAAAGCTGGGAGGAGGTAGAGAATTGGATGCATACCCAAGCAAATGTTAATCAAGATCTTTTTGCAGCAAGGGGGTCAACAATCAAGGGAATACCTTTTTTGCTTGCTATTTTTTGAGATACCCAACTTTGACCAACAACATAAAGGGAGATTAGGGATTTTAACCCAAATAGACACATCCTTAAAGTCTTCCTTAATTGGAGCAAATTCTAGAGTCCATCGCTTAAAGATAAATGGCCTCCCGTTAAGGAACCAAGGATGGCTTGTGGATGTCTTATGGATGAGATGTGTGCCTTTAGCTTGACTTTTGATGGGTCTCGCATTAAAAACTTGACTTTGGCTGAGATAAATAAATAATTATTCGACTAAAAGAGGAACTTCTATGGTCACTAAATCAGAGATGTGGCTGCTTGGAGGATGTGGCTGAATGTGGTCTGCCACGCTTTAGTTATAAACTCCTTAGCTCCTGAGCGAGTTCTCCAAACATACTTTTCTGAAATAAGAGATAATTTACCTTTTGCCCAAACTAGACATAACCTATAAGATACCTACTAGAAGGTACCTTCACAAGTAGTCATTGCTGTATAGATCCATCGCTGACTTGGTTAGGAGGCCATAACCAAGAGGCCTGATTTAATGGGTGAAGGGAAAGCACAACAGGGCATTTATCTTTATAAACCTGACCAAGCTTATGAGAAGGGGAATATGAGAAGGTGGTGGAGCGGCTTGGCAGGAAGAAGTGGCAGTAGGTTGGTGAGGTAGGGGAGAGCGCACATAGGCGGGATGGAAGAGGAAAAAAGAGGAGGCATGACGAGGCAGGTAGAAGTAGCAGCTAGTGGGCGAGGCCGGGAGGAGCAACGACGACCAACCATGGGGTACTCGAAACCCCTAAACAACCCATTTGAAGTTCCCCCTCATGCTATGTCGAGGTGGTGAAGCAAAGAGGAGGATGTGGCTCACAAAAATCTAGTATGTGAATTTTCCTAAAAGGTGTGGTCCTTGAATATTCCTTTTTATAGTATTTTTTTTTTGGGAAAATATTTTTTTTATAGTAAGCTGAAATTATAAAATTATCATAAATACTTATAGTTATCTAAAAAAACCTACTTTGAGGTCTAGGCTAGCTCGCCCGACGACTTATCGCGTCCTTCCCCCTTTCAGCCGAGGCTCGGCCACCCCCGTCTTATTATTATTATTATTATGTTTTATTTTTTTTTTATTTTTTTTTCTTGGAAGCACATCGAATCCTTCGGAGTAAAGCTTCTTCCCCTGTGGACACGGATGGACGACCGTAAGAGGACCATCCATAAATTTTACTCGTGCCACCTCTTGTTCTCAAGTTCTCTCTCATAGGGTTTCCAACATTTCTGTCCTCCATAGGGTTTCCAACATCTCTATCCTCCTTAGGGTTTCCAACATTTCTCCCCTCCATACGTAGGAGTGCACCTTGACGACCATTCTTCTTCTTGCAACGTTATTTCTCGTTGTTCGTCTGTCTATGGAGGGCTCACTCTTTTGAAGCTAACTTGTGTAAGGACCAATCGACGCTAAGTTTTGTTGGTGGGTGTTAGTTTGATCCAATTTTAACTATGGTAGTTTTATGAATTGATTTCACCTATTTTGTTCATTGATGGGTAGTATTTCAATTCGCTTGTAGAATACCTGACTTGATTAGATGCATATTGACTTGCGCCCTTCTTTTGACAGGTTGCTATTGATAGTAGAATGAGTTCCTCCTCGATTTTTAAGAGTCTTCGGGAGCTTTTCCCTCAGGTGAGGCGTCAGGTTTAATTTTCTTATTGAAAATATTTCTTTTTCATGTCCACTAATATTTTTGTCCGTGTATTTATCTTAAGTCACTGATTGTGATTTTGTATTTGATTCTGATATTTATACCCTTGATTGATGATTATATCACATTTTAAATTTGTTGCATAATTTTACCTCTCAACTCTGAGCGTCTGATATATTTTTACCAACTGGAGCCATGGTTTACCAGGGAACATTATTCTTACTCTTTCATGGACATGTTTTGCAGTGCAAGAGAATTTATTCCATCTGTCAATGCAATTATTGGGTTTAAAATCACTTTTCATTCACTGGAAAGGACATAAAACGTTTACAAATGTTGAGCAGACAAATTTTTCTTGAAAGATTGGAGTCAACAAAATATGATAAAATCTCTGTTGGATTGTTTCTTATTTTCCAAAGGTTTTGATCAGTTGGCATTTTAAAGAATTTAGTCGAGCATGTGCTTCTATCTCCATAAAAAATTTTGGAAATTTGCTAGCTTGGATGATCTTGAAGATTACATTAGTTTTTTTATGAGTTTTGGTTTATTCTGGTGATATCCTGATGCAAAATACAAATAAATGAAATTCATAAAAATGAAAAATCTCTCCGACATGGCTGCTTGATTGATTCTTTATTTGAGCCGTTGCAGGCTTTTTACTAGCACCCTCGATATTGTTTACAATAACTGATCTCTTTGTTTCTATGATTTTCTGATCATAATTATTGAGCCAATTTATCAGTGACATGAATGATTCTTCTTCCTCAGGTGGACCTGCGTATATTAAGGGCTATATCTATTGAACATGAAGAAGATATTAATGAAGCAATTGAGTTTATCTTGTCGGAAGTCTTACCTGCAGCAAACACTACACCAGATTTTCCATGCATTCTTCATGACAATGGTATTCCGGAACAAGAATTAAGGGAGAGTATGTTTGTTTATGCCCTCTCAAAGGATTTCCTCATTTTTTATCTTCTAGCGGGGTTCTCATTCGTTCAAGTGATTTTACTTTCACCTTATGAGCATGTTTGTAATCCTAAATGCTTGGAGGTAGAATGTGCATCTTGCATGTGTGAGCTTTATTTTTGTGCAGATTTGTATGCCTACATTTTTAAGTTTTATAGTGTGTGTGCTTGTTTTTATGTCTATTCATGCAAGCTTGTTTGCTTATTCTCTAGGTTATTTTCCATGCCCACAAAAGTGTGAGATACATTTTGTTCATTCATTTATGTATTATTAAACTTTAAAACTTGCACATATTCGTGTTCACACTTCTATGGATGTTTGTTTTCTTTAGCGTTTGTAATATGCATTGCACTTGAATGAAATTTGTAAGGATTGCTTAAATTTTCTTTTGCTTATCCTAAAAATAAGTTTTTGGGGGATTTCCATATATACCACATAGTTTTTATATATTAGTATATCTAAAACATAAAACTTTATAATACTGATATAAAATTTTAGGGTCTGAGTCACTTCAAAACATATTTATGAAAATGTGTATTTTATTTTAGATAAGTTAATTTTAGTGTTATTTTTGATATGATTTAGAAATTAGGTGTTGTATAAGTGAGTATAAAGATTTAAGTGTTAGATATGTAAATAAGTAATAATTCAATGGCATGTATGGAAATCATCCTAAACCATTTTATGAAGATAGCTTTCTTTGTGTGTATGATGATAATTACTATGTTGAAATACATGTATGCATGTTTTATTGTTATGCAAGTTCTAGATAATGCTTTGATTTTTAGTGCTTGTTAGTTCTTACCATTAAAATCTGTTGATGATAGAATTTATTCAGGCCTCTTACTTTCTCCGTCATCTAACATATCATTTTAGGCGCTTAATCATAAGAAATGCTGGATATGTCTTGTTAACTGGTTTTTCTTGTTGGTTCATGAAGGAGACAATGGACCTGAGCATATCAACATTCCTGATGACAAAACAGTCTCTCCTTTTGGCATGCCAGATTTTATTGGAGGAGCTGAAAATCGAGGCATGGACTCTTTAGTTGCAGATGGTACAAAAGGATGTGTTTTATGGCAACCTCATCTTATGTTTTTAGATGCAGATTTAAAATCAAGTACAGAACAAGAAGAATCTAGTTATAATAACGGCTTGAATTTGAATTTAAATCACTTGTCTGAGAAAGAGGATGAGAACTTCTTTTATAAAGCACCTAATCAAAACAATCATTTTGAATCCCTCTCTGATGGAGGACCTGAGAATATCATTCTGACTAAACAGCTTACCAAATATTCCGAGGAGCCTGAAACTAAAGATGTGTTTCAATTGAGAGATGGAGAAAACATTACAGTTCAACTTGATGAGCAAACCATTTCATCAGCTGTTTTTGATAATAACTGTGAAAGTCCTGTGGAATATGGATCTGAAAAACAGAATGACATCAACATTGAACTAAATGTATGCGACGATTTGTCTGGATGTTCTAGTGATGGATATAGACCTTTTAATTTGCATGACTTAGAAACTGTGGTTTATCCATCACCTGTCCTTACATGTGCTCTTAGCTTGTCAGGTGTCAGTGAGAAAGATCAGATTTATCAGGATTCTATAAATGAAACTTACAAGGATGCAATTGATTATGAAAATCATAGCGCCCGTGATTTAGATGTGAATTATTTGGATATTTCATCAGAGGAATATGTTCTCCCTATAGATATAGCTACTCAATCAGGTCATGCAGTTAGCACAGATGTGGTTGAGGAATCTATTGAGGATGCCAAAATCAGCAAGGTATGATGTTTGAAAGTGTGTTTGTTTTAATTTTGTTATTAAGTTTTTTGTTGTCTTTAAGAAACTTTGGATGTAGACATTGATATGTTTTCATCTATAATAACAATGATGTAAAATTTTAGGTATTTTAAATTTGTGTAAATTGTATTATATGTAGTTATTTGAAGAAGGTTAAAATGATTTTATCCTTTGTTGATTTATTTTAGTAGAAATTGATATAGACACAGGACATGGACACGAACATGTGACACATGTATTATTGAAAATATAAGACACTAACATGCATTGAACATGATATCATAATAATATATTTAAAAAAAATGTATGGGACATGATATTATAATATTGTTGAACCCTAAATTATGGGATGAAGCATTTAATATGCTCAGCTTATTTTGTCATCAACTGTATTTTTAGTCATAGGCATTTTTTCAGTGTGTTTGATTTTTGTTCTCATTGAGCTCTTGCATTTTTTTCTTTAACCTTAAGCAAACATGAAGATGATGAAATTCAATTTCAAAGTCTTTATTACACAATCAACTATATTATGCTTTGGACTATCTATTAAGAGAAACTTTTCAATTAAAAAATAAGATTGATTACCAACATTTTCATTTCCAATTATATTTTTGGTTGTATTGTTGCTAAGAATTTTTGTACCTCTATTATTGGATTATAACATTATGAATTTTGTATAATCCCTATACTAGATCTATTACTACTAAAATTACACTCCATGTTTTCAGTTTTAGATCTACTCAAATGAAAACCTTTGGATTTTAAGGTTGATCTCCATAATTCAAGTTTACCTTCAACTCTCTCTTTAGTCTTATAAAAAATAAGAATATCATATGCAAAAAATATACGCCAGGTTACATTCTCTTACAAATGTCTAGTAAGAACATCTATGACTAAAGCAAAAAGGATATGGACTTAAGGTTGATCCTTGATGTAATCCAACTGAAATAAGAAAATACTTGATCAAACCACCTTGTGTTTGAAAATAAATAACAACTCCTACATACATATCCTTAATAACTTGAATATAAGCATTATTAACCCCTTTCTTTTCTAGAACTCTCCATAGCAGTTTTCTTGGAACTTTATCATATGCTTTCTCTAAATCAATAAATATCATATGTAGATCCTCCTCCCTATACTTCTCAATCAAACCTTTCAATAAATGTATAACTTCCATAATAGACTTACTCAGCATGAATCCAAATTGATTTTGAGGAACATTAGTATCACATTGTAAGCTATGCTCAATAACTCTCTCCCATAGTTTTAAAGTACTACACATTAACTTTCATTTATAATTCACACACAGTTGTTCGTCACCTTTATTCTTAAAAATATGGGTCAACACACTCTTCCACTCATATGACATTTTTTTAGTCTTCAAAATAATATTGAAAAGTTTCATAAGTCAAGAAATTCCTTTTTCTCCTAAACATTTCCACACCTCTTCCAATATCATTAGGTCCAACAACTTTTTCAATTTTGCTAATACGTCACAACAACAACAACAACAACATTAAGCTTTTATCCCACTACGTGGGGTCGGCTACATAAATCCTTTTTCTCCATTGTGTCTTATTAAAAGTTAAAATTCTTTATTTTCATTTAGGTTGATAATGTTACTAATGTCAATTGTATTCGCACAATCTTCATTGAAAAGTTTATCAAAATATCTCATTTACTTTTTTTGAATATCCTCTTCTAATAAAAGCACTTTTTTATTTTCATCATTAATACAATTCACTTGAACTGAATCCTTCTCTTATCTTTTTGCTTGACTAATTTATACATATATATTTCGCTCTTTTTGGTATCTAATATATTATATAAATTATTAAAAGTAAAATTCTTTACATTGCATATTGCTTGGGCCACTTTATAACTTTTTCAATTTTCAAAAAGTTTTTAAATTTAAACCAATTTTAATAACATTGCTTCTTATTTTTGATCTGTTTTTGTACATTTTGATTCCAGCACAATCTATTTTTAATATTAGTAACTTTTCTTTTTAATATTCCAAGAACATCCTTTGCAACATTTTTAATATCACTAGTTATTTTTTCCCATTGGTAAAATCTTAAGATCTTGAATCTTACTCAAAAATATTTTTGTAAGTGTTCTTTAAATGCCCCCATCTAATCTTAGAGCAACTTTTTACTTTATTTTTCATTCTCTTTCCCATTCATCGTAAAGTCTAAAACTAATAAACGATGTTGGGTGCATAAAATTTCATTTGGAATAACTTTACAATCTTTCTCTCAAGAGTCCATTGAGATGAATTCATATGGGTAGCTAAGCGTTGAGGATGTGTTTAGAAGCCCAACTTGTTGTTTTGACAGACTAAAAATGTTGTAAATATATATTCTCTGTTGTACATTTGAATGCATATTTAGCTAATAAACATAACGTTAAATTTTGCTTGAGTTTTCTCCACTCCGATATGTCCGACCAACTGTAAAGTGAATGTTTTGTGTGTCCATGTCCAAGTACAGGCTTCTTTGGCATATAATTGATTCCCTTGCAAGAGGAGCCCACCCTGATGAATATAAACCATCAATTTATTTTGTCCAAGTGCCTCCAATTCTTCTTGCATACAACAAGCTATACTTCTTGTGGTGGATCTAATAAACCTGCATATTCATGAACGAAGTTATGAAAGTGTTTGCAATTGGATAGTAAACCAAGTTTTTCATTTAAGTATGTGCAACATTCTTATGTTTGATCAATTGTTGTAGGTTCTTTTTCCATTTCATTAGCCATGCTTTATGCAATTTGCCTTGAGTTTGCAAATATTATGATGGCAGATGATTTGTGTGTATGGTCACTTCTTTCATCTATATATTTCACCGCCTAATATATGGCAAACAACTTATCATAGGTGGAAATTTTTGTGGGCTCCCTATAATATCTTTGAGTGGCAGGCTACTAAAAAACTTTCTTAGATGAGTATGGCATCCATAACATAACACATCCTTATTGTGCTTAAATGTTTATTGAAGGTTGGGATGGATAACATTGGTTCCTTGGATATATTCTATTTTAATTTGAAGGTACTCTTTTTGTTTCCAACAACTAGAGTGGTTGGTAGCACTGGCAATGGCTTGCAATGTTGCAACCAACATCAAGAAATGATGTAGTCAAGGACTTCGATTTTTCCTCCAGGCTCTTATTTTCCCAAGCCACCCCTTCGGTTTCCTTGCTGGCTTTACTGTTGGCGGCTCGTTTTTACTTGTTGTGGCTGCTCGGTTTCCCCATTTGTTTAAACCTATACAAGATGTTTAATTTTCTAATTAATTGGGCTGATTTGGAAGAGTTTTGTGGCTATTTTGGAAGGCTTCTATTGGCTATTTGGGTGGCAAATTTATGCGAGTATTTAATATCCTTTCCTCTTATTTTTTATGTAAGGTGGTTGATTTCTTTGTGAAAAAAAATCGAGAGATTTGTGATGAATTGTTGGAATGTGAAACCTGCCGGTTTTTAGCTTGCGAGCTATCCTCTCTACCTTCTTCTATTTCGTCTCGGCCTTCTATCTACTTCTTCTCTTCATGGTTTCCATTCCACGTGTATCTTTTTTCAAAAAAATTTTATTAGTTGTAACTTGTAAGGTGTCGTTGCATCGTGTTTTATTTAAATTGTTTGTTGTTGTTGTACATTTTATTTAAAGTTGTAAGGTGTGCCTTTATTTATAATAGTATTGTTATGTTTATGGTAAGGAATACTTGAGTTTGCAATACTTTTTTTATTGCATCAATTTGGTCTCAGAGATTTAGGTTGTTGCGAGTCTTCCTTTCTTTTTAAAATAAAAAACAAATAAATGGATAGTCAAATCAATCAACAAGTCGAAGCTCCAATTAAAGAGGATGATCTCCCATCTGAAATTGCGCATTTGAAACATCATAGAAGTTCTGAGGAATTCTCATCAGGGAATGAGATTCTTCCACCAGGGGAGATTGATGCAGTCAAGACTTCGATTTTCCCTCCTGGTTCTTCGTTTCCCAAGCCACCCCTTCGGTTTCCTTGCTGGCTTTACGGTTGGCTGCTTGTTTTTCCCTGTTGTGGCTGCTCGATTTCCCATTTGTTGAAACCGATGCAGGATGTTTAATTTTCTAATTAATTGGGCTTATTTGGTAGAGCTTTGTGACTGTTTTGGAAGGCTTCTATTGGATATTTGGGTGTCAAATTTTAGTGAGCATTTAATATCCTTTCCCCTTCTTTTTCTATATAAGGTGATTGATTTCTTTGTGGAGAAAAATGGAGAGATTTGTGATGAATTGTTGGAATGTGAACCTGCGGGTTTTTATCTTGCGAGCTATCCTCTTTACCTTCTTCTATTTCGTCTCGGCATTTTATCTACTTATTCTCTTCATGGTTTCCATTCCACTTGTATCTTTCTTCTAAAAATTTTTATAAGTTGTAAGATGTCATTGCGTTGTGTTTTATTTAAATTGTTTATTGTTGTTGCCCATTTTATTTAAAGTAGGTGTGCCTTTATTTATAATAGTATTCTTATGTTTATTTTAAGGAAGAATTAATTTGCAATATTTTTTTATTGCATCACATATAGTGATTCAGATGTTTCACTGCCTAATATATGGCAAACAACTCCTTAGCATAGGTGGAAATGTTTGTGAACTCCCTATAATATCTTTGAATGGCAGGCTACTAATAAACTTTCTTAGATGAGTATGACATCCAAAACATAACACATCCTTATTTGAGCCAAATGTTCATTGAAAGTTGGGATGGATAACATCAGTTTCTTGGCTATATTCTATTTTAATTGGAAGGTACTCTATTTGTTTCCAACAACTAGAGTGGTTGGCAGCACTGGCAATGGCTTGCAATGTTGCAACCAACATCAAGAAATGATGTGTGAACTTGTTCATATACCCACAAGCTTTCATGAAACTTTAGACTTCGAAAACTATGCATGGTTTGGGCTATAGTTGGATTGTAACTATCTTATTTGGGTCTATTTGAAGTTCTCCTTCCTCCAAAAAGAAACCTAGTTAGGCAAGTTTAAGACTCAAGTTTTTGTGCGTGAGCTCGGCATCTTCAAGAAGTCTCATGACCTCTAGGTGTTGTAAACGCTCCTAGTTTTCGCTCTATACCATTATGCTACAAGGTAGACAACAATGAATTAATCTATGTAAGGATAGAGTACTTCATTTATCAACTACATAAATATCACTGGCACATTGCACAATCTCAGCAACATCACACATTACTCATATATTCATTGTTTAAAATTGCGCAATATGAGGCTCGCCTTGAGGCTTGCCTCAGCGCAATTCCAGTGAAAAACGCCTCGAGGCTTACGCCTTGAGCTTTTTTTTATGAGGCTTACGCCTTAGCTAGGCTGAGGCCTGCCTTGAGGCACGCCTCGCCTTACTAGCGTGAGACGTACTCCTCAACCGAATATATATATATATTAAAGCTTACCTAAACCCTAAACTAAAGCCCCTAACAAATCACGCCTTCATGTACCCTCAAGCAACAATAACTTCCTCTCAACAGCCTCGACCTCTTGCCCACCGCCTTTGCCATCGCCACCACCGAGAATCTCTTGAAAGCCGCATACCACCATTACCTCATCTAAAAATTTTGGAGTATTAATCTCATTTTTATGTTGATGACAAATATTTATGATATAAAAAAGATGATTGAAATAAATAAAGAAGAAATAGATTGAGAGGCATTGAACTTCACAGGATTAGACAATGGAGAGATCATTTTGTTATGACGATGACTCAAATAAAGACCCCTCATTGATGATTTTTGAGTTGTTGCCAATTATGTCAGCTTTTTTTAGGAATTGAATGTGGATAAGTAGGGAACTAAGAAAGAAGGAATTTGTAGTTGAACTTAATGCTATAGGATACTTTTACGTGATTCCTATAATTCATGTTGTTTTATTTTTATAATATTTAGATTTCAATTCTATTTAACGCAATTTATCACTTGTCACTTTACGTCTTGTTCAATTTTTGTTTCATGTGTATATCAATTTGTTACTTGATAGTCTAATAGAAATTTAATATGTTACTCTTTAACATATTATTTGTGTATTATATAAAAAATTACTTTTAACATTTATTTTCACTTTGCGCAATTTTTGGATTTTGAGGCTTACGCCTCGCCTCACGAAAGAAAAACACCTCAATACCCAATTGCATAATTTTAATCCTTACTTATATTCATTATATTGTCTTGAAAGCAACCTTCTAAATATCCTTCTCTCATACTTCTATTTAGTAGAAGCACTTTTGAGATATAGGTTAGAGAAAGTACAACATTAATTGCAATCATTTAATCAAATTCTTGATCTTCGATCGGGGATAATGATTTTTATATCAATTTTATTCAATTCAATTTAGTAAATTCACATCCATTACATGCCATTTCTTTTTGGAAGTAACATTATTCAGGATCCACTTGACGAATTACATGCATGTATGGTCTCCCTTGCACATTGTAGGATGACAACTTATTGATAGATTTTCTTTGATTCAAGTGAAGAGTGCTGATTCATTATTTTATTTAGTAGCTATATTCTCTCAACAAGTGATGATTTATTCCCCATAGCACTTTTGGGTGACAAAGGGCGATAATCTCTTTCAAAAGAGTTGAAAACTCGGCAAGAGTTACGTTGCTTTCTTTGGGGAGAATCATTTTGTTCCTATCATTTAAGGTAGGAGTAGTATTTTTTTTTTAACTTGCTTAAGAACTACTAAATCAAGAAAGTACGTTGAGGGGCTGTTTAAGACTACTTTTTTAAAGATATTTTACCAGTCATTCTTTTGTTGTTTGCAATATTTGATAGCATTGCATTTTTAAATGTGCTGACTTATGAAGAACACATGTCAAACATATAAATGAACATTGTCCTATGTGAAATGGTTGGTGTAATGCTCCACAATCATCAATGTCCACTTTTTATCTAACCTTCTCTGAAGTCCACCCAACTAACTTTTATTTGGATGGGACTGCATCTCCAAATCTAATATCCATACCGACTTCTCATCGATGAAATTCTTCTTGCTCCAAGGTGGCTGAGGCGATGCCCACCTTGACTTGAATATTGAGCCAAGAAAGCTCCTCCTTGACTTGCCCCTATTGTTCGGTTATTTTGAATGCTATCTAGTCATCATTTGTTTTTTTTGCTGGTTAGGTGCTGTTTGAACTGCCATTGCAACTGCTTATTATTCTCATGATGTTTATCCCGATTGCTATTGTGACAATTTTTTTCCCATAATGTGATTTTGGGGTTGTTCGTACAGTGCTGCTGTGTTGAGGTAGCTGTTATTGTTGTTTTATGTCCATAATGGGATTGGGGTTGCTTGTGCAGCTGCAGTTAGTTTTGGGGTTGCTGTTATTCTGATTATTTCTATAGTTTCCTAGTCTCTGGTGACTTGCGGTGAGCCATTAAGATGATCCTTTGTTTTAGTTGTTGCATGTGCTTTTTACCCGCAAGTTACATGAGAGAAAGTGCCTCCTATTACATTTTGGTCTTTTCTCTTTTCACCTTTTTTTTCCGTTACGATTTCTTTTTATTTCCTTTAATCAGTTATTCTTCTTCTTTTTTTCTCTATAGACTTGTCTTATTTCTCACTTCAATGGTTATCATTGCATGTTTCGTTTAGTTGGGGTTTTCCTTTTAATTATATTGTCAAGCTATTGTTAGAAATCTGCTTTATGAAGTAGTTTCAATATTTCATTTTAAAAGCAACTTTTAAAAGTGAATTTCTTGAAAATAGGCTTGGCAAAATTTATTCAACAAGGAAATTATACTTTTTTAGCCACAAAGGAAGCAAAACGCCCACGCCCAACCAAACTGATCCTTAGCATTTACCTCAATGATAGAAGAAGCTTGTAATATTTGCTTAATTATTGTTTGAATCGTATAGAGAACCCTAATATAAATCTCATGAATGTTTACATCCCCAATGAGACATCCAAAGCAATTGCTTAATTCCAAAATTCTGTTCTGTAACCTTGCACTGTTTGTCTGAATCCTTATTTTAGTCATTTCCATTGATTATCCATCATATTCGAGGCTTATGGGGTAGAATTGGGTTTTCAATAGCCCTTTGAATTGTGACAACATAAGTCTTAATAGATCATTGTTTTAAGACAATGGATTCTACCACACCAAAGCATGACTGAAAAACATCAATCAGGTGAAGGTGGTCTTTTTTTCATGGTCATAATGATAAAATGAGAAATTTCTGAACCATCCAACTTTTTTACCTCAAGAATTTGATCAAATTTTGTTAACTAGATGGCTTGGTCACATAAAACGGGGGCCTTCCGATGACCTGGTTAGGAAAGTAGATGTATTAAATTTGACTTATATTAAGAAAGTTAGAGGTAGACCTAAAAAAACATGGTTAGAAAATATTAGAAATGACATTTTTTTATTAGATTTAGATGAGAATTTGACCCTTAACATGACACAATAGAGAAAAATGATTCACGTAGCCGATCCCACATAGTGGGATAAAGGTTTGTTGTTGTTGCTATTAACTTCATTCAACATTGAATGGAAGCTAGTCATTTTGCATAAATTGTCAGATATTCCTCTTTATCATGGAATGCTTTTTAATTATCGTCCTCACCTTTGGAAACCATGATCCCCTTGCTGCGATTTTCAATGTTGGAAGATGATTGTGTAGTTGGCAGTGTTGTTGCTTCTGAGGAGTCATCCGTTCCAAGAAGGTTTGAAACATTTGGTCTAAATTCTCCAGTTTATTTTAAATCCCTTGATGTTATATCTGGAATTATTCTCATCATTGTTGTTTCTCAACTATTTATGGATTCTCGATATTGCTTCCGCTATCTATATTGAGTGAAATTAGAGCTAACATTCAGTCTGATTTTTTTCATGATCTCCCCTGTTTGTACATGTCAAAATTTATGCCATGATACAGGCCTTGATCCTAATCTCAAGAGTTTTAGTTTTTATAGCTCTGTGAAGAGATATCTAAGGGTTTGATGACTTCTATTGATTTCCTCAAGCATTGTGCTTGCTGCCAGAGAGAAATTTATACGCGTATCTCACCCCCATTTAAGCTGAAATCAATTCCCACTTGTTGGAAGAAGCATGTAGCCAGAATTTGACTTCCTAAAACACTGTCGGAGGCTTTTCAACGTCCGTAATTGCTGAATAAAGGTTGGGATGTCTCAATGACCTTGGATGGAGTGCCGGAGGGTATTAGTCTTGTCAGTGTGCTTACATTGGAAATCTTGGGGGAGAGGATGAAAGGTTAGATGGGTTTACGGCTGAATTGAGGGGAGAAACTTGATTGCTTTATTACTTGCCAATGAGGGTGTGAAAATAGCTTACAAGGGTCTAAATAAGGAAACAAATCTCAAACATAAGGGAACTAAAGAAATCTCAAATAAGGAAACAATTAATATAACTTCTTATTTTAACGGATTCTAATTCCTAATAAATTGAAAACTATATCCTTCTTTGGAGGGTTCAGCCTAATTGGGCTGAACTGGGAGTGCATTTGATCCCCCTAGATCATGATATAACATTAACCAGTTGCAGTGTGTGCACCTTCGTGACACAGACCAACTTCTTGTTATTATTACCTAACAGATTTGCTTAGTCATTTCTTTTAAATATTTGAAAGTTAATTTTCTTTTCATTTTTTCTGCAAATATATATATATATATATAAAATCTGTGTCCATGCATAAGAGGCTTTAACTGCCTATCAACACTTACAATGTTATGTTTGTTATAGAACATATGAACTGAATGAACATTGCTGTCCTTCGCTCGGATTCAAGTACTGAAATAATACTGATCCTTTATGTTTTGATTGTGTTATTCTTGATGAGGTATAATGTCCACCCTATTAATTGCTTGGGCAATTTGAGTCTACTCTGCATGGTTTCTCCAGTATTCTTGGAGGATGTTTTTGACAATTAGTTCGAACGCCTGTGCACCAAGTTTATGAAAATTATAATTTTATATCAACAAAACAAACAACTCAACTCTACAACTATTGTTATTTCCAAATTAATAAACCAAAAAATAGTAATATAATAATATCTGTAGACACATTTGACCCTAAAATACAAATATTAGGAATTATAAAATAATAATTAATAGATTTTATACTTTTCACTTGAAAGTGCAATTTTTCTCTTTCATATATAAATGTATATGAATTTTAGAATCTAGATTACTTGATGGGAAACAAATGTAAATTCAAATAAAAATGCATAATATTTCAGGTTTATGCATGACTTATATACATAGACTGGAAGTAACAAATATAAACTGATCAATTATTTTTTAGACAAGCTCACAATTCCTGTTTACTGAGCAACAAGCATCAGAAACTGAGCATGAGTATCTAAAGTACAAAATGGATTCAATACTACAACAACAATGACATCAAACCTTTATCCCACTATGGGGTCGGCTACCTGAATTCCTTTTCTCTATTGTGTCTTGTTAAGAGTCAAATACTCATTTAGATCTAATAAAGAAAGATCATTTCTAATAATTTCTAACCAAGTCTTTTTAGGTCTACCTCAACTTTTCTTAATATATGTCAAATCTAATACATCTACTCTCCTAACCGGGTCATCGGAAGATCATCGTTTTGTGTGACCAAACCATCTAAGGTGACTCTCTCTAATTTTATCTACCACTGGATCTACTCTAACCTTTTCTCGTATATAATCGTTTCATATACTTTCTCTAAGAGTAAAGCCACTCATCCACCTGAGCATCTTCATCTCTGCAATACTTAACTTAATATTATGCTTCTCTTTTATGGCCAACATTCTGCGCCATAAAACATTGCAGGTCTAACCACCATTTTACAGAGTTTTCCCTTAAGTTTGAGTGGTACTTTTCTATAACACAATAAGCCTGATGCATTCTGCTACTTCAACCATATAACTTGAATTATACTAATAATATCTCCATCTATTTCATCATCAATTTGAGCAATAGACCCAAGATATTTATAATGTGAACTCTTATTAATGACTTGATCGCTCAAAATCACAAACCCCCCACTAGTTCTATTACTACTAAAATTACATTCCATGTATTCGGTTTTAGATCTACTCAAACAAAAACATTTAGACTCTAAGGTTGACCTCCGTAATTCAAGTTTACCTTTAAGTCCCTCTTTAGTCTTATCAACAAGAAGAATATCGTCAGCAAAAAGCATACACCGAGGAACATTCTCTTGCAAATCTCTAGTAAGAACATCCAAGACTAAAGCAAAAAGGTATGGGCTTAAGGCTGATCCTTGATATAATCCAACTGAAATTGGAAAATACTTGGTCAAACCACATTGTCTTTGAGCACAACTAATAGCTCCATCATAAATATAGGCATTATTAACCCCTTTCTTTTTTAGAACTCTCCTTAGCATTTCTCTTGGAACTTTATCATATGTTTTCTCCAAATTAATAAATATTATATGAAGATCCTTCTTATTCTCTCTAAACTTCTCCATCAAACATTTCAATAAATATATGGCTTCCATAATAGACCTACCGGAATCCAAATTGATTTTGAGAAATATTAGTGTCACATTATAACCTATGCTCCATAATTCTCTCCCATAGTTTTAAAGTATGACACATCAACTTAATTCCTTTATAATTCACACAATCTTGTGCATCACCTTTATTCTTAAAAATAAGAATTACCACATTCATTATCCACACATCTCACATCTTTTTAGTCTTCAAAATAATATTAAAAAGTTTAGTAACTAAGAAATTTCTTCATCTCCTAAGCATTTCCACACCTCTATTGGAATATCATCAGGTCCAACATTTTTCCCACACTTCATTTTTTTAAAGCCTCTCTAACTTCAGTTACTGTAATACGCCGGTAAAAACAAAAAAAAATTCTATTTTCATTTAGAGTGTTAAGGTAACTAAAGTCAATCGTATTTTCACAATCTTCATTGAAAAGCTTAGCAAAATATCTCATCCACCTTTGTTGAATATTCTATTCCAAGGTTTAAAATTGCGTAACTAAGCCTCGAGGCGGTTTTTGTCCGTGAGGCGAGGCGTAAGCCTCGAGGCGGTATGAGGCGTAAGCCTCACGAACACAGAATTGCGTAAATGAAAAATTAAGGGTTTTAGCAAGAAAATAATAGCAATATTGTACCTTACAATAAAAACATCTAAATGATATATGAAAATAGTGGAAAATAAGAAAGTAGATGCAATAAAATCATGTCCCAAAGTACAAAATCACAAAATATTAGTTAACAAAACTCCCAAAATACAAAAAACATATAAAATGAAATCATATCCCATCACTAAATGGGTCTTCAAGTGAATCTTCTTCTCCAATTGTATCTATGAATGCCATGTCATCATCATCTTCAACATGACTCACTTTTCTCTTCCCTGTTCATTAAGAGAAAAGATCATTATCATGTATTCATGTTCATTGCTCACTTGACATAAATGTAATGTAATAGCATATAAGAAGTTGTGGAATACCTTTACTTGATTGTTGTGCTGTAGAGCTAGTGGATGTGTGTGGTGTAGTACTAGTGGATGTGCCAACTTGATCTGCTTCGCCCCTCAAGACATCCACACTTAGATCTTCTAACTGTAAGTCTGATAATGGCAAATCTGTCTCATCATCTATGAACCACTCATTATCAGACGACACATTATCACACACTAATGAGTCCTCATCATCCTTCAATCCCTTATTCCTCAACCTCCTCTCTCTCAACCTCTTGTTGTGCATAATATATACGAGAGAGTTCATTCTGAGTGTTGATAGACGATTTCTTCTCTTTGTTTGCACTTATCTATATGTACTCCAGTTTCGCTCACACCCAGAAGAAGAACAAGTGAGGCCCAACACTCTTACAGCAAAACTCTGTAACTCAGGGGTGGAATCACCAAATTGGATCCACCATTCAACTATTTTCAAGAAAAAACATAATCAGAACTGAATAAAGTGTTTTGCATTTACCAATATAATTATACCTAGAGATCGTTTAGAAATGGTTGTTTTTGCTGCATTCAAACCAAAAAAATCCTCTTTATTCCAGAACAGAACAAGCTGTAAATCTGCAAGCTTCCTATCTGCCTGCTTCGGTATTATCTTTCCATACAATGATATAGACCAAGTTTCACCTCAGGATTTGAAGATTTCTTCTCTGAATATTGAAATTGAGGGTTGAGATAATATGCCGCTGCATGTAGATTTCTTTTTTTGAAAACTTTCTCATCAAGCTTAAGACCCAAGAGTGATTGTAGATGAACTTTGTAATCTTCTTCGTCCTAGAAAGAGCACTCTTGTGCTGAGGTAAGTCACCAAGATCCTCCAAAATGAGATCGATACAATGTGCTGCGCAAGGTGTCCAATATAGGTGTGTCCTCTTCTCCATCAACATCTGACCAGCTGCTTTGTATGCACTGGCATTATCAGTCACTACTTGGACAACCAATTGCTCCCCAATCTCCTCAATAACACCATCAAGTAAATTGAAAATGAATGTAGCATTTTTCACCTCCTCTGAAGCATCAACTGATCGTAAGAACACCGTGCCGTAGGGATTGTTAACAAGGATGTTAATCAAGCTCCTGCTCTTCATGTCAGACCATCCATCTGACATAATAGTCACACTAGTCTCAATCCATGTCCTTTTAATCTCCTGAATGCTCCGCTCTGTGTTCTGCAGCTCCTCTTTTAAAATCCATGTTCGCAACTCATACATGGAAGGTGCCTTCAACCCTCTTCCATATAATCCTACAGACCGCAACATACTGAAGTAGGCAGGCGATGTAGCAACATTAAATGGTATTGCATTCTAAAAAAAAAACCTCCCAATGTCCATGCAAACTTGTCGCCGACCCTCTCTAGTACCAGCTGCAGGCATCATCTCTGCTTCTCCTCTATCCACTCCTGGAGTAGTCATATACTGATCCATAGGACCCCGTGCACCTCTACTATGTATAGTGGAGGAAGAGCGCTTTCCACTCTCGCTCCCAAAATAAGCACCATGCTCGACCCTTTCATCAAATTGCTCCTGTTGTAAGTGTTTAGCAGTGGTAGTAGTTTTCTTCATGCAAGCACTTATTTCTTCCTTCACATTGTCCGACACTTTTGCATAGGGTGCTACATTTTTGTGCGAGCATGATAGATGTTCCTTCATGCGGGTAACACCTCCCTTCACCACTTTATCGCAAAAATTACATTTCAAATAAACATAGCTCTTCTCTTCGCCGCCAATGTCAACTTGTACACTATACTTCCAAGAAGGGTCCCTCCGCAATGACGTACTCGTCTTTTCTTTATCTCTAACCATGTCTCCTAAATCAAATACACAAAAAAAAAAAAATAAAAAAACCTAAACCCTAGTTTTTCTTAAACTTGAAAATTATAACCCTAAACTTAATAAAAATACCTAAAATCCAATGTGGAGTACTCCTAGAGGGTGGCCGGAAGTTTCCACTTCACCGGAGAGAGGCGGCTCCGGCGGGAGAAGCGGCGGGAAGGAGGCCGACGGCGTGCGGGATCTTTGTTTCGCGAACTACAGCGTGCGGGAGGGGGAAATGTCGGGTTTGCTGAAGGCTTTCGGGTATAAGGAGAGAAAAGGGTTCATTTTAAGTGAGTGGGCCCTATCCCAGTGAGGCGTACGCCTCACCAGGAATTGCGCAATTGCGCCTCTGAGGCGCGCCTCAGTCCCAGTTAGGCGTATGCCTCTTAAAGACTTGGAATTGCGTAGGTTATGAGGCATTTTTGGGAGGAATTGCGCAAAGGCGCGCCTCTAATTGCGCAATTTTAAACAGAGTTCTATTCTAAAAAAGTACTTTTTGATCTTCATCCTTAATGCACTTCACTTGACCTAAATCCTTACTAGTATCTCTTTGTTTGGTTAGCTTATACATATATCTTTCGCCCTCTTTAGTATCTAATCTATTATATAAATCATTAAAACCTAAAGTATTTGCATCGTAGATTACTTTCCTAAACTCCTTACGGGCAACTTTATATCTTTCACAATTTTCAGAAATTTTACATATAAATTAATTTTTATAATAGAGCTTCTTATTTTTGATTTTTTCTTGTACATTTTCATTTCATCACCAATTATTTTTACTATTAGAAGCTTTTCGTTTTGATACTCCAAGCATATCCTTTGCAATATTCTTAATATTACAAGCTACTATTTCTCACAAAACATTAACTTCCTCATCTACCAACAAAAAAATCTTAAGATCGTTAATCTTTCTCTCAAAGATATTTTTATTAGAGTTATTTAAATGACACCATCTAATCCTAAAACAACAATATACTATATTTTTTATATTTTATCCATTCATCTTAAAGTTCAAAACTAATAAGCGATGTTGGGTATATAGACTTTCACTCAGAATAACTTTACAATCTTTGCAATCTAAATGATATATTTTTCCTACAAGAAAATAATCAATTTGAGTTTTACTATATCCATTCTTATAAGTGATGAGATGCTCATCTCTTTTTTTAATATGCAACCCTCCACTTTTTTCATCCAGGATTTGGGACCTGACAATGTTAGTGTTTACAAAATGAATTCAATGGAAAAAAAATCAATAAATTGTTTTTTTAATATTTCTCTTTAAATTACTATTGTTTTATTTGATATTAAAACATATTCGAGTTATTTTAATCATTCGATAGGATTGTAAACAAAAATTTTCAAATTGAAGAGCATAATATTTTAGGCTTATGAATGATTTGTATCTTGACATAACGTAATGAATATAAATTGATCAATTAGTGCAACCATGAACTAATACCAATCATATATGTATATGTATATGTATATGTATATATATATGTATATGTTATGTATAGTATATATATATATGTATATATATATATATATATATATATATATATATATATATATATATATATATATATTAATTTTAATTATTTTATTTTATTTTTTATTTTAAATTTTTTGTTGAGGAAGAAACATGAATAAGTATGGATGAATATCTACAACAACAACAATATCAATCCTTTGTCCCACCATGTGGAGTCGGCTACATGGATCCTTTTTCTTCATTATGTTCTGTTAAGAGTCAAATTCTTATTTAATTCTAATAAAGAAAGATAATTTCTAATATTTTCTAACCAAGTATTTTTAGATTTAGATCTACCTCTACCTTTCTCAACATAAGACAAATCAATACATTTGCTTTCCTAACTTGATCATCGGAAGGCCGCCGTATTATGTGTCCAAATCATCTAAGGCTACTCTCCATAGTCTTATCTTCCATCGGAGCTACTCCAACCTTTTCACGTATATCTCATTTCGTATCTTATCTCTGAGAGTAAATCCACATGTCCACCTGAGCATTCCATCTCTGCAACATTTAAAATTGCCAACATTCTGCATCATAAAACATTACAGGTCTCACCATCATCTTATAGAAATTTCCCTTAAGTTTAAGAGTGACTTTTCTATCTAGCAACAAGCCTGATGCATTCCTTACTTCAACCAACTAACTTGAATTTCACTAATAATATCCCCATCTATTTCACCATCACTCTGAACAATAGACAGAAGATATCTAAAACAATAGACAAGAAATTTCCCTGATGCATTCCTTTCACCATCACTAATAATACTCTTATTAATAACTTGATCACCCAAAGTCATAATCCCCCCACTAGATTATTACTATTAAAATTACACTCCATATATTCGACTTTAGATCTACTCAAATGAAAACCTTTAGACTTTAAGGTTGAGCTCCATAATTCAAGTTTACCTTTAACTCCCTCTCTAGTTTTTGTCAACAAGAAGAATATCATCAGCAAAATGCATACACTAGGGTATAAGCTCTTGCAAATGTCTAGTGAGAACATCCATGACTAAAGTAAAGAGATATGGGCTCAAAGCTAATCTTTGATGTAATCCAATAGAAATAGGAAAATATTTGGTCAAACTACCTTGTGTTTGAGCACAAGTAATAACACATGCATAGATATCTTTAATGATTTGAATATAAGCTTTATTAACTCCTTTCTTTTCATTAACTCTCCATAGCACTTCTCTTGAAACTTTATTATATGCTTTCTCTAAATCAATAAATATCATATGTTGAACCTCCTTATTCTCTCTATATTTCTCCATCAAACCTCTCAATAAATGTATGGCTTCCATAGTATACCTACCTGGCATGAATCCAAATTGATTTTGAGAAACATTAGTATCACGCCGCAACCCACACTTTATAACTCGCTCCCATATTTTTAAAGTATGACACATTAACTTAATTCCTCTATAATTCTCACAATCTTGTGCATCATCTTTATTCTTAAAAATAGGAATTAACAAACTCATTATCTACTCGTCTTGCATCTTTTTAGTCTTCAAAACAGTATTAAAAAGTTTAGTAACCCAATAACTTTCTTTATCTCCTAAGCATTTACACACCTCTATTGGAATATCATCATGTCCAACAACTTTTCCACACTTGATTTTCTTTAAAGCCTATCTAACTATGATTTCACTAATACGCCGATAAAAACAAAAATCTTTATTTTCATTTAATGTGCTAAGGTCACTAAAGTCAATCGTATCTTCACATTCTTCATTAAAAATTTTAGCAAAATATCTCATCCCCCTTTGTTGAATATGATCTTCTAAAAAAAGTACTTTTTGATCTTCATCTTTAATACACTTCACTTAAACTAAATCCTTACTACTCCTATCTCTTTGTTTGGCTAACTTATACATATATTTTTCTCCCACCTTAGTATCTAATTTATTATATAAATCATTAAAAGCTAATATCTTTGCATCGTATATTGCTTTATTAGATTTCTTACGTGCCTCTTTATATCTTTCCTAATTATTAGAAATTTTATATCTAAATCAATTATTATAGTAAATCTTCTTATTTATTATATTTTCTTGTACATTTGGATTCCACCAATCAACTATTTTTACTATTATGATCTTTTACCTTTGTAACTCCAAGCACATTTTTTGCAATATTTTTAATATCACTGACCACTTTTTCCCACCTAACAATGGTTTTAGACTTGATATAAAAAAACAATGGATTGGATTTTCTCTTGGTGGTAACACAAGCGCCTTTTTAAGAAGTAATTACTATTCCAAGTAGCATGAAAGAATGATTTATATCAGAAAAAAAATAATGGTTATTTTGTTGTTGTTAAAATTAATGAATTTTTTACAGAATTATAGATTTGGATATATCTATTTTTTTTAATGAAAAGGAAATGAAAGTGTACATGCATTACTGTAAAACTAAGGCACTCCTTGCAATTGAATGTTATCAATTCATTTTCTGTCATTGATGTGCTCGAGATATAGAGCTGGTGAATAGTCTTCTAAGTTAATGAGTGAACTCCCACCCCTGAAATGCTCAAGTAACTCCTGACTGAAATGCTGCCTGTTCCCTCAGGTTTCCATTTAAACTTTGTAAGGTTTCTATAATCGAGGAACGGTTCATGCAGCCTTCATCTGATAATTTGAATTTTCTCTCTCTTCTTAATTTGTTATAGATTATGATGCATTTTAGGATTCATTGGAAACTAAACACACGAGTGTTTTTAGGCTTTTAACATACCATCCTTTACCCCCAAACACTGTTAATCCTTGCAATGAGAAGCGTTGAGATTTGGTTTTCCTGCTGGGATGTACTTTTTCAGTTGCTCATTTGTTTTGATATGTGGCATACCAGCCAGTACCTCTTGCCATCCTTCATACCCTCTTCAAGGAAGTGATTTAGCTGCAGCATTGAAGCTGGCTTGTTCTTTGGTGGCCCATTTGCATGTCTTTGTTGGCAAACGCAACTTAGATAAAACAGTTTATTGAGCTTATTAAATGAATAAGAAATCTCTTTGGTTTAATATGAGCCTTTTCTTAACTTGTGTCAAATTACTTTCAGCTAATATTTTAATTTTCTATGCATGGAAGAATTTAAAAACCTCAGCTTCCATATCCCGCTAATGCATGGTTTGGTAAAGGGTTTAGTGTTTGTAGCCCTATTACTACATTTGTAGAGAGGAATTTTTCCGTCATTTGAACATGGTATCTTCAAAATACATAGAGGCAACCACACTACTGCTTCCATTTGTTGCGCTGACACAAAATTACCCATTATGAAAATTGTAGGTCCTTTATTCTCACTGTAGAGTTACTTCTTCCACTGTTTGTGTGGATTATTAATGATAAGTGTCAAATTAACTCCAAATTCCAAGTTACTTTGTAGTTCATGCTCTACGGTTTTTTTGTTCTGCATGAAAATCTTGGAATTTCATGATTTACTTTGTCCATTAATTAGGTTAATGCTTAAGCATAACAATGGCAAATTTGGATTTAGTGCTTGTGTATTGTATGAATTATATTCTATAAATGCTCTACATTTTCAAGGAAAATTTTGGAATCCAAATGATGAATAAAAAACTTCATCTCTTCATGGAAATAGTTATTCTGTTTTATTTTTTCTATAGAAATGTTTTTATTAGATAATGAATTAGGGAAGCAAATAAGGATTGTTCTCATACTTTCTGAGCTGTTTTTCTTGGAAATATTAGAATGACATGTGCAATTTACAAAACTAAATCGTCTGATATTTAATATAATTCCTTTCGATCATACTCTCTTACCTATGTTATCCTTTAAATCATCTAATGTGTACGAAGTATGATTTATTTCACTGTAACCATACATCCTGCATTTTAAGTCTATTTATTTGAAGCTTGTTATTTCCTATCAATGGATGGATATCTGATAAATATTTACTGAATGCGTGGTATTAGGTAGATCGTGTTTTTTTTAATAATTATAAAAAAATGGTGCAGAAATACTTGGTATGCTCCTTGGAATCCATGGTTAGTATGATGCGAGAAGTTGAACTTCTTGAAGGGAAGGCTAAGCAGGCTCAAGAGGAGGCTTCTGTTGCTGGTCATCATATTCTTTCAAAGGTTGAGGAACTCCAACAGATTGTGAAACAATCTAAGGATGAAAACGATATGGTTGTACATTTTTTCCACTTGATTTTCTTGTTCTCAACTTCTTAATATGTCCTGAGAAAAGGGAAATATAATGTTATTTGATTATTGGCAGCAATCTGGCCAAGTGTATGGTGAGCGATCAATCTTAGCAACTGAAGCTCGGGAACTACAGTCTCGTCTCCTCAGAATGTCAGAGGAAAGGGTGTAAATATCTATCAGTCATTGAGGAGGTTAGTTTGCTCTATTCTTATACTGTATCAAATACTAAATCATGCTTAACCTCCCATGATTGGTGTGTATATCATCCTCATTCTTTAGTTCTATGCCTTCCATGTTCATTGATATCTTTGACTGGAGTCCGTCCGTGAATTTATATTGTACATTATAACAAGAACATTTATACCTCATTTAACATATTCCTTATGTCACAATCAGCTGCATGTAATTGCTTGCAAATCAGTTTGATTACTTGCTAATTGTTGTTAACATAGATTTCCTGTAATCGGTAAGATACTTGCATGTTTAATGCTGAAGTTGCTTGTTCTTCTTATTTTCTTATTGAATCTCTTATTATGATTTGTTATGGTTATTTAGTATTGATGATTGATTAATAAAATATTGAAGGACAATGGTGATAGTCTTTACTGTTCCAAATAGCAAGTCAAGGGAATGGTTTCTTCACAATTATATTCAATCCAAATGTGAACATGTTGCTTGGATACTTAGCCAATAACACCATAAATATCCAAGCAACATGTTCAGATTTGGACTGAATATTCCTCATATGATTGCAGTGTTGCGTGATTATATGGTCATGAATGTTAACCTAAACTATCTTTATCATATTTTCCATGGTCTGTTCCTGATTACAAGGTGATAGAATGTCTCACTTATTTGACCATTATTATTTACCATGAATATGACCTGAGTGGTACCCCGGCGACAATGAAAACAGCCGCCATTCTTTTAACAAAGGAATTCAGTTTTATTTTCTGTATGGTCCCAACAAGTAGATATCTATTCATGAAATATCTTTGAGTAGGGCTGCATCAATGTTAGACCGGTCCAGTGGACTGGTCCAGCCGGTCCACGCGGGACTGGCCCAGACGCGAAACTCGCGAATTTTTTTGCCTGGGCGGAGGCCGCGCGAGCCGTTAGCATTGCGGGAGCCTAATAGGAAGGTTTTTTTGGGGAGATTAAGAGGGGAATTTGAATGTAGGGACAATTTAGGGATTTCCTTTTGATTTGTATGCATTAAATAGTTGGTTTTCCTAGGGTTGGGTATCTTGAATTTGGCTGAAATTTGAGATCTCTTAGATTTAGATTTTCTTTGGGCTCTTGGTGTTGCAGAGATTTGGGAGAGATCGATCCTCCTCTCGAATTGAGGATCAATTGTATCTTTTCTATTTTGTTGCATCTCCTAGTGGAATACAAGTTTCTACTTGCGTTTTTCTCTCAGTTTTCCCTAAACTGTGCTGATTTCCTGCTGTCAACAGCAGAATTTTGCTGTTTTCCTGATACAAACATCAGTTTCTCTGCTGTTTGCTTACCGATTGTGGTTAGGATCGCTTGCGAACTCAAGTATTACCTTAGGGTTACTTGCGAACTCAAGTATTTCCTATCAAATTGGTATCAGAGCATCGATTTGGGACTACCGGCGGCTGAAATTCTGAAATTTCAGCAAGTTTATCGTTTCCAGAAGAAGATTTTTTGGGATCCGTTAGAAGAACGATGGCCAGTAAGAAGGTAGACGTCTTGGAAGGCGAAGTCGGTCAATTGAAAACCGATTTGGAAGAAAGATTTTTTGATTTTCAAAATCAAATCACCACCAACAATGAAAGGTTGGAGGGAAAATTCACGGTCATGGAAGAAATGATGAAGAAATTATTGGAGATGAAGACTAATCCGACGGCGTTGGAAGCAAGAGAGACTACCGGAGACCATGGCGTAGGAGGAAATCCGAACCCACATATGGGGAGGAGGAATCCGGATGTAGAGATCCTTGAGGGGGAGGACGACATGCCACCTCTAGAGCCACTTTCTTGAGAGGAGATGAGCATGGGAAATGATCAAAGATGTGCTGATTTTGGCGGAAGAAGAGAGAAATTTCAGCGTCGAGGTGCTGATTTTGAAGGTAGGAGAGGGGAATATGACGACGGATTCGGATACCATCGCCGGAGGGAGGACCGGGACACTTGGGGAGCACCTCCTCTTCGAGGAATGGGAGGTTATGGAGGGTACCGGGGTAACGGAGGGGATCCGAAGGTGAGGAAGTTGAAGATGCCCATTTTTGAGGGCAAAGATGGCCATGGTTGGATCTATAAGGTGGAGCGTTACTTCGCTGTCAACGGATTGACAGATGATGAGAAGCTGACGGCGGCAGGATTGTGTCTTGAAGGGAAGACGTTAGCATGGTATCAGTGGCGAGACAGGAGGGAGCCTATTCGGAGTTGGAGAGAGTTCAAGGATTGTTTATTAGAGCGTTTTCGAGCCGATGGGGGGAGGAGACTTTTATGAGCAATTCTTTGCTTTGACGTAGGAGGGGACTATGGCCGATTATCGGGACAGATTTGAGTACCTGGCAAGCAGATTGGATCACATTTCTGAGTCTGCCCTAGAAGGGAACTTCATGAAGGGGCTGAAACCAGAGATCCGAACAACAGTCAGGGTACTGGAGCCGAGGAACCTGGGAAAGGCTATGGAGCTGGCGCAGTTGGTAGAAGATCATAAGAAAGCAGAAAAAGGAGCTCGAGGAAACTTCTCAGGAGGCTCTTACAGGACGACGACCACTCTTCTAGCACCCAAGGGGCCTGCATCAAGCAACAGTAATGAGAGCACCCGGGAGAAGCCAGTAGAAGGAAAGAGTGGGGAAAATTTCAAGAGGCTGACAGAGAAGGGGATGCAGGATAAGAGGACAAAGGGGTTGTGCTTCAGATGTGATGAGAAGTACATGCCAGGGCATAGGTGCAAGGACCGAACTCTTCAGGTTCTCCTTGTCTGTGAAGACGAGGAAGACGAGGAGGGAGGTGGGAGCAGATCTGGAGAGGAGGAGAAGTTGCACTTGGATGTGGCAGAAGTTTCTCTGAACTCTGTAGTGGATTCACTCCTAGTCATACTATGAAAGTGAAAGGAGAGATAGTGATGGGGACATCAGATCATCATGGAGAGTTTATCGGAGACGCGGCCGCCGATCTACGACCACGATCCAGTCTTTATATTTTTGAGTCGTTGATGTATTTTTATTTTCATGTAGCTTGTTATTTGCTTATGTGGCATGGTGAGCCGTTGTATTTTTTTATTTTATTTTATTTAGTTGCTTATGTGTTTTCTTTCCCGTAGTACCCCTCTTATGGGAGTTGTCGTATGTAATCCCAAAAGAGCGTTTGTGTCTTTTGTTTCGAGTCATGTTGTAGGAGGCTATTTAAAGCCCCACTTTATTCTATTATGCTTAATGAATGATTATTATGAAATTTTCCTACACTTGTGCTTGAGAGCGTTTGAGAGTTCTTGGAGAGAACGTTGGAGAGGGAGATTAGCGCATTACCCACCAACCTTGTATATGGCCGGGTTCATGGTTCTCTTTGTATTTTGTCTTCCTTCGTCCCATCCACTCCTTCATCTTCATCACACCCAACTCCACCCACTCTCCATCTTTCTTCCCCCCACATCAAACTCCACAAAATCCTCAACCCTAACCGCCGACCACCTCCACCCGACTCCACTTGATCGGCGGCTCTAGCTTTAGCCGCCGGCCACCACCCCTTTGCACCTCTTATTTTGTTTCCTAATTGGGTTGAGACTAATTGGAAATAATTGAAAATCAAATTTGAAATTCAAATTCAATCAAATTTGAAATTCAAATTTCAATTTGAATTCAAAATATCTCCTAAATTAGTTATTCTATTTTAGGAAAGTATTTGATTTAAATCTATTTTGAATTTTAAATTCAAAAGGATTTAAATTACTTCCTTCCTAAAAAAAAAAAAAACCTGAATTAGGAATATCTAATTACCTCCATTAATTAACCCTTTCATTTATGCATGACCACCAGCCCCCATGCTCTCACCCAGTAACGCCATCCCCAATTATTTCCTAACGCCTGATGTCATACTTGGGAAATAAATAAAAAAAACCTCAATTTCCTCTTGGCCGAATCCCATCCTCCTGTTTGAATTAATTTATTGCCAAAGTGGTAATTCCACTTTTGGAAACTCAATTTAAACCTCCCAATTTCCCTCTGCATTGCCGCCCCCCCTCATCCTTCTCCCCTCTCAGACCCGTCCCCCTCTCTCCCTGCCAGATTCTCCTTCCCTCCTTGATTCCCCACCAAAACCCTTGGCATTTTTCCCTCTTATTTCTATTTCCTAAGCATAAGACCCTGAGACATCTTTCAGATTTTTGGAAAGGAAATTTGAGTTTGTTGCTACAGACTTTGACGAGAACTTCTTGTCTCTTCACCTTTGGATAACCTTCAAGAGCACTCGCTACCGTGGAGAGTTTTCAATCATTCGTCCATATGAATGAAGGAAGCCATTGACGAACATTTTGAAAGCATTGAGTGGAGGATCACCTCGCCTCCTTACGCAAAGGTTCTCCTTTTCACTTGCATTCAAATTCTTCTAAACCTAAGTTCTCAATTGGTTAGATTATAATCACGAAAGTCTTCTCCACGTGCTCTTGCTAAGCCTAGTAATTCGTAGGTTATTGAGTGTACTTTCTTTGCATCCTAAATCTTGTTGTTAGACTAGGGATTAAATTGAAGACTACTATTTTGCATTGTTTCAATTGTCTTATTTATCTTGAAAATTTCAAAGCTTGGAGCATGTGATTTAGCCTACGCAAAGCATCTCTTTATTTGTTTTAGTCGACGTTACAAATTGCTAATAATTTTAATCCAAAATTATTCTAATCAAAGAGTTGTGCAATGCCTAAAATGAAGTCATAAGCACGTCATCTAAATTGTCCTGCATCAGATAGCTGGCAGGGAGGTGGTGGTGCTAATTGATAGTGGGGCTACCCACAATTTCATTTCCACTCAGGTCATAAACCAACTTGGAGTAAAATTGGTGGACACCGGTTGTTATGGGGTGATGATGGGTACAGGGAAGGTGGAGAAAGGCCAGGGAATCTGTAAAGGAGTGGTGTTGATCATGCAGGGATTCAAGTAAGGGAGGACTTTCTCCCACTAGAGTTAGGAAGCACTGATGTCATCTTGGAGATGAAGTGTTTGAAAACCTTGGGGAAACCAAGGACAATTGGGGAGCACTCACGATGGAATTAATGATGGATGGGACAAAGGTGGTTATGAGGGGAGATGTAGGGCTATCCAAAGCCATGACATCACTTAAGACCATGGTCAGGGATATGCAAGAGGTGGGGGAAGACTGTCTGGTTGGACTACACAAGCTGGATGTGATCAGGATGGAGGAGGGAGGGATGTTTCTCTTTCCGTGCAGCCCTTAGTTCAACAATACAGTAAGGATTTTCAGTCACCTCAAGGATGACCACCTCCACCGGAACATGAGCATATCTACACCTTGAGGACAAGGTGGATTTTCGGGAGGGGAGTATTGTTAGACCGGTCCAGTGGACCGGTCCACGCGGGACCGGCCCAGATGCAAAGCTCGCGAATTTTTTGCCTGGGCGGAGGCCGCGCGAGCCGTTAGCATTGCGGGAGCCTAATAGGAAGGCCTTTTTGGGGAGATTAAGAGGGGGAATTTGAATGTAGGGATTGTTTAGGGATTTCCTTTTGATTTGTATGCATTAAATAGTTGGTTTTCCTAGGGTTTGTGTATCTTGAATTTGGCTGAAATTTGAGATCTCTTAGATGCCATTGCAACTGCTTATTATTCTCATGTGTTTATCTCGATTGCTATTGTGACAAATTTTATCCATAATGTGATTTTGGGGTGTTCGTACAGTGCTGCTGTGTTGAGGTAGCTGTATTTCTTGTTTTTGTCCATAATGGGTTTGGGGTTGCTTGTGCAGCTGCAGTTAGTTTTGGGGTTGCTGTTATTCTGATTATTTCTATAGTTCTAGTCTCTGGGTGACTTGCGGTGTGAGCCATTAAGATGATCCTTTGTTTTGTTGTTGCATGTGCTTTTTACCCGCAAGTTGGTCACATGAGAGAAAGTGCCTCTATTACTTTTGGTCTTTTCTCTTTCACCTTTTTTTTCCGTTACGATTTTCTTTTTATTTCCTTAATCAGTTATTCTTCTTCTTTTTTTCTCTATAGACTTGTCTTATTCTCACTTCAATGGTTATCATGCATGTTTCGTTTAGTTGGGGTTTCCTTTTAATTATATTGTCCAGCTTTTGTTAGAATCTGCTTTATGAAGTAGTTTCAATATTTCATTTTAAAAGCAACTTTTAAAAGTGATTTCTTGAAAATAGGGCTTGGCAAAATTTATTCAAACAAGGAAATTATACTTTTTTAGCCACACAAAGGAAGCAAAACGCCCGCCCAACCAAACTGATCCTTAGCATTTACCTCAATGATTGAAGAAGCTTGTAATATTTGCTAATTATTGTTTGAATCGTATAGAGAAACCTAATATAATTCTCATGAATGTTTACATCCCCATGAGACATCCAAAGCAATTGCTTAATTCCAAAATTCTGTTCGTAACCTTGCACTGTTTGTCTGAATCCTTATTTTAGTCATTTTCCTTGATTATCCATCATATTCGAGGCTTATGGGGTGAGAATTGGGTTTTCTAAGCCCTTTGAATTGTGACAACATAAGTCTTAATAGATCATTGTTTAAGACAATGTTCTACCACACCAAAGCATGACTGAAAAACATCAATCAGGTGAAGGTGGTCTTTTTTTTTTTCATGGTCATAATGATAAAATGAGAATTTTCTGAACCTCCAACTTTTTTACCTCAAGAATTTGATCAAATTTTGTTAACTAGATGGCTTGGTCACATAAAACGGGGGCCTTCCGATGACCTGGTTAGGAAAGTAGATATGTATTAAATTTGACTTATATTAAGAAGTTAGAGGTAGACCTAAAAAAACATGGTTAGAAAATATTAGAAATGGACATTTTTTTATAGATTTAGATGAGAATTTGACCTTTACATGACACAATAGAGAAAAAAGATTCACGTAGCGATCCCACATAGTGGGATAAAGGTTTGTTGTTGTTGCTATTAACTTCATTCAACATTGAATGGAAGCGTAGTCATTTGCATATTGTCAGATATTCCTCTTTATCATGGAATGCTTTTTAATTATCGTCCTCACCTTTGGAAACCAATGATCCCCTTGCTGCGATTTTCAATGTTGGAAGATGATTGTGTAGTTGGCAGTGTTGTTGCTCTGTAGGAGTCATCCGTTCCAAGAAGGTTTGAAACATTTGGTCTAAATTCTCAGTTTATTTTAAACCCTTGATGTTATCTGGAATTATTCTCATCATTGTTGTTTCTCAACTATTTATGGATTCTCGATATTGCTTCCGCTTCTTTATTGAGTGAAATTAGAGCTAACATTCAGTCTGATTTTTTCATGTCTCCCCTGTTTGTTCATGTCAATTTATGCCATGATACAGGCCTTGACCTTAATCTCAAGAGTTTTAGTTTTTTTAGCTTGTGAAGAGATATCTAGGGTTTGATGACTTCTATTGATTTCCTCAAGCATTTGTGCTTGCTGCCAGAGAATTTATACGCGTATCTCACCCCATTTAAGCTGAAATCATTCCCACTTGTTGGAAGAAGCATGTAGCCAGAATTTGACTTCTTAAAACACTGTCGGAGGCTTTCAACGTCCGTAATTGCTGAATAAAGGTTGGGATGTCTCAATGACCTTGGATGGAGTGCCGGAGGGTATTAGTCTTGTCAGTGTGCTTACATTGGAAATCTTGGGGGAGAGGATGAAAGGTTAGATGGGTTTACGGCGATGAATTGAGGGGAGAAACTTGATGCTTTAATACTTGCCATGAGGGTGTCGTGAAAATAGCTTACAAGGGTCTAAATAAGGAAACAATCTCAAACATAAGGGAACTAAAGAAATCTCAAATAAGGAAACAATTATATAACTTCTTATTTTAACGGATTATAATTCCTAATAAATTGAAAACTATATCCTTCTTGGAGGGTTCAGCCTAAATTGGGCTGAAATGGGTGCATTTGATCCCCCTAGTATCATGTTAACATTAACCAGTTGCAGTGTGTGCACCTTCGTGACACAGACCAACTTCTTGTTATTATTACCTAACGATTTGCTTAGTCATTTTTTTAAATATTTGAAAGTTAATTTTCTTTTCATTTTTTCTGCAAATATATATATCTATATATATATATATATATATATATATATAATATATATATATATAAAAATCTGTGTCCATGCATAAGAGGCTTTAAACTGCCTATCAACACTTACAATGTTATGTTTGTTATGAACATATGAACTGAATGAACATTGCTGTCCTTCGCTCGGATTCAAGTTACTGAAATAATACTGATCCTTTATGTTTTGATTGTTGTTATTCTTGTGAGGTATAATGTCACCCTATTAATTGCTTGGGCAATTTGAGTCTACTCTGCATGGTTTCTCCAGTATTCTTGGAGGATGTTTTTGCAATTAGTTCGAACGCCTGTGCACCAAGTTTATGAAAAATATAATTTTATATCAACAAAACAAACAACTCAACTCTACAACCTATTGTTATTTCCAAATTAATAAACCAAAAATAGTATAATATATTAATATCTGTATACACATTTGACCTAAATTACAAATATTAGGAATTATAAAATAATAATTAATAGTTTTATACTTTTCACTTGAAGTGCAATTTTTTCTCTTTCATATATAAATGTATATGAATTTTAGAATCTAGATTACTTGATGGAAACAATGTAATTCAAATAAAAATGGCATAATATTTCGGTTTTTGCATGAATTATATCATGAAGAAGTAAGTAACAAATATAAACTGATCAATTATTTTTTTGACCAAGCTCACAATTCCTGTTTACTGAGCAACAAGCATCAGAAACTGAGCATGAGTATCTAAAGTACAAATGGATCAATACTACAACAACAAGACATCAACCCTTATCCCACTATGGGGTCGGCTACCTAATTCTTCTCTATTGTGTTCTTGTTAAGAGTCAAATACTCATTTAGATCTATAAAGAAAGATCATTTCTAATAAATTTCTAACCAAGTCTTTTTAGGTCTACCTAACTTTTTAATATATGTCAAATCTAATACATCTACTCTCTCTAACCGGGTCATCGGAAGATCATCGTTTTGGTGTGACCAAACCATCTAAGGTGACTCTCTCTAATTTTATTACCAGGATCTACTCTAACCTTTTCTCGTATATAATCGTTTCATATACTTTCTCTAAGAGTAAAGCCACTCATCCACCTGGCATCTTCATCTCTGCATACTTAACTTAATATTATGCTTCTTTTTAATGGCAACATTCTGCGCCATAAAACATTGCAGGTCTAACACCATTTACAGAGTTTTCCTTAAGTTTGAGTGGTACTTTTCTATAACACCATAAGCTTGATGCATTCTGCTACTTCAACCATATAACGTGAATTATATCTAATAATATCTCCATCTATTCATCATCACATTTGAGCAATACCACAGATATTTATAAGTGAACTCTTATTAATGACTTGATCGCTCAAAATCACAAAACCCCCCATAGTTCTATTACTACTAAAATTACATTCATGTATTCGGTTTTAGATCTACTCAAACAAAACATTTAGACTCTAGGTTGACCTCCGTAATTCAAGTTTACCTTAAGTCCCTCTTAGTCTTTTCAACAAGAAGAATATCGTCAGCAAAAAGCATACACCGAGGAACATTCTCTTGCAATCTCTAGTAAGAACATCCAAGACTAAAGCAAAAAGGTATGGGCTTAAGGCTGATCCTTGATATAATCCATGAAATTGGAAAATACTTGGTCAAACCAACATTGTCTTTGAGCACAACTAATAGCTCCATCATAAATAGGCATTATTTAACCCCTTTCTTTTTGAGACTCTCCTTAGCATTTCTCTTGGAACTTTATCATATGTTTTCTCCAAATTAATAAATATTATATGAAGATCCTTCTTTCTCTCTAAACTTCTCCATCAAACATTTCAATAATATATGGCTTCCATAATAGACTACCGGAATCCAAATTGATTTTGAGAAAATATTAGTGTCACATTATAACCTATGCTCCATTATTCTCTCCCATAGTTTTTTAAAGTATGACACATCAACTTAATTCCTTTAATTCACACAATTTGTGCATCACTTATTCTTAAAAATAAGAATTACCACATTCATTATCCACACATCTCACATCTTTTTAGTCTTCAAAATAATATTTAAAGATTGTAAAACATGAAATTTCTTCATCTCCTAAGCATTTCCACACCTCTATTGGAATATCATCAGGTCCAACATTTTTCCCACACTTCATTTTTTTAAAAGCCTCTCTAACTTCAGTTACTGTATAAGACGGTTTAAAAACAAAAAAAAATTCTATTTTCATTTAGAGTGTTAAGGTAACTAAAGTCAATCGTTATTTTCACAATCTTCTTGAAAAGCTTAGCAAAATATCTCATCCACCTTTGTTGAATATTCTATTCCAAGGTTTTAAAATTGCGTAAAGCCTCGAGGCGTGGTTTTTGTCCGTGAGGCGAGGCGTAAGCCTCGAGGCGGTGTATGAGGGGTAAGCCTCACGAACACAGATTGCGTAAATGAAAAATTAAGGGTTTTTGCAAAAAATAATAGCAATATTGTACCTTACAATAAAAAACATCTAAATGATATATGAAAATAGTGGAAATAAGAAAGTAGCTGCATAAAAATCATGTCCCAAAGTACAAAATCACAAAATATTAGTTAACAAAACTCCCAAAATACAAAAAACATATAAAATGAATCATATCCCATCACTAAATGGTGTCTTCAAGTGAATCTTCTTCTCAATTGTATCTATGAATGCCATGTCATCATCATCTTTAACATGACTCACTTTTCTCTTCCCTGTTCATTAAGAGAAAAGATCATTATCAAGTATTCATGTTCATTGCTCACTTGACATAAATGTTAATGTAATAGCATATAAGAAGTTGTGGAATACCTTTACTTGTTGTTGTGCTGTAGAGCTAGTGGATGTGTGTGGTGTAGTACTAGTGGATGTGCCACTTGATCTGCTTCGCCCCTCAAGACATCCACACTTAGATCTTCTAACGGTAAGTCTGATAATGGCAAAATCTGTCTCATCATCTATGAACCACTCATTATCAGACGACACACTTATCACACACTAATGAGTCCTCATCATCCTTCAATCCCTTATTCCTCAACCTCCTCTCTCTCAACCTCTTGTTGTGATAATTATTACGAGAGAGTTCATTCTGAGTGTGATAGACGATTTCTTCTCTTGTTTGCACTTATCTATATGTACTCCTGTTTCGCTCACACCCAGAAGAAGAACAAGTGGGCCCAACACTCTTACAGCAAAACTCTGTAACTGGGGTGGAATCACCAAATTGGATCCACCATTCAACTTTTTTAAGAAAAACATTAATCAGAACTGAATAAAGTGTTTGCATTTACCAATATAATTATACCTAGAGATGTTTAGAAATGGTTGTTTTATGCTGCATTCAAACCAAAAAAAACCTCTTATTCCAGAACAGAACAACTGTAAATCTGCAAGCTTCTATCTGCCTGCTCCGGTATTAATCTTTCCATACAATGATATAGACCAAGTTTCACCCAGGATTTGAAGATTTCTTCTCTGAATATTGAATTGAGGGTTGAGATAATATGCCGCTGCATGTAGATTTTCTTTTTTTGAAAACTTCTCATCAAGTTAGACCCAAGAGTATTGTAGATGAACTTTGTAATCTTCTTCGTCCTAGAAAGAGCCTCTTGTGCGAGGTAAGTCACCAAGATCCTCCAAAAATGAGATCGATACAATGTGCTGCGCAAGGTGTCCAATAAAGGTGTGTCCTCTTCTCCATCAACATTCTGACCAGCTGCTTTGTATGCACTGGCATTATCAGTCACTACTTGGATAACCAATTGCTCCCCAATCCCTCAATAACACCATCAAGTAAATTGAAAATGAATGTAGCATTTTTTTCACCTCCTTGAAGCATCAACTGATCGTAAGAACACGTGCCGTAGGGATTGTTAACAAGGATGTTTAATCAAGCTCCTGCTCTTCATGTCGACCATCCATCTGACATAATAGTCACACTAGTCTCAATCCATGTCCTTTTAATCTCCTGAATGCTCCGCCCTCTGTGTTCTGCAGCTCCCTTTTAAAATCCTGTTCGCAACTCATACATGGAGGTGCCTTCAACCCTCTTCTCATATAATCCTACAGACCGCAACTACTGAAGTGGCAGGCGATGTAGCAACATTAAATGGTATGCATCTAAAAAAAAAACCTCCCAATGTCCATGCAAACTTGTCGCGACCCTCTCTAGTACAGCTGCAGGCATCATCTCTGCTTCTCCTCTATCCACTCCTGGAGTAGTCATATAATGATCCTAGGACCCCGTGCACCTCTACTATGTATAGTGGAGGAAGAGCGCTTTCCACTCTCGCTCCCAAAATAGCACCATGCTCGACCCTTTCATCAAATTGCTCCTGTTGTAAGTGTTTAGCAGTGGTAGTTTTCTTCATGCAAGCACTTATTTCTTCCTTCACATTGTCCGACACTTTTGCATAGGGTGCTACATTTTTTGCGAGCATGATAGATGTTCCTTCATGCGGGTAACACCTCCTTCACACTTATATCGCAAATATACATTTCAAAATAAACATGCTCTTCTCTCGCCGCCAATGTCAACTGTACACTAACTTCCAAGAAGGGTCCCTCCGCAATGACGTACTCGTCTTTCTTTATTCTCTAACCATGTCTCCTAAATCAAATACACAAAAAAAAAAAATAAAAAAACCTAAACCCTAGTTTTTCTTAAAACTTGAAAATTATAAACCCTAAACTTAATAAAAATACCTAAAATCCAATGTGGAGTACTCCTAGAGGGTGGCCGGAAGTTCACTTCACCGGAGAGAGGCGGCTCCGGCGGGAGAGATGAGAAGCGGCGGGAAGGAGGGGCCGACGGCGTGCGGGATCTTTGTTTGCGAACTACAGCGTGCGGGAGGGGGAAATGTCGGGTTTGCTGAAGGTCTTTCGGGTATAAGGAGAGAAAAGGGTTCATTTTTAAGTGAGTGGGCCCTATCCCAGTGAGGCGTTACGCCTCACCGGAATTGCGCAATTGCGCCTCGAGGCGCGCCTCAGTCCCAGTTAGGCCGTATGCCTCTTAAAGACTTGGAATGCGTAGGTTATGAGGCATTTTTGGGAGGAATTGCGCAAAGGCGCGCCTCTAATTGCGCAATTTTAAACAGAGTTCTATTCTAAAAAGTACTTTTTGTCTTTCTCCTTAGCACTTCACTTGACCTAAATCCTTACTAGTATCTCTTTGTTTGGTTAGCTTATACATATATCTTTCGCCCTCTTTAGTATCTAATCTATTATATAAATCATTAAACCTAAAGTATTTGCATCGTAGCATTACTTTCCTAAACTCCTTACGGGCATCTTTATATCTTTCACAATTTTCAGAAATTTTTACATTTAAATTAATTTTTATATAGCTTCTTATTTTGATTTTTTCTTGTACTTTTTCATTTTCATCACCAATTATTTTTACTATTAGAAGCTTTTCGTTTTGATACTCCAAGCTTCCTTTGCATATTCTTAATATTACAAGCTACTAATTCTCAAAAAACATTAACTTCTCATCTACAACAAAAAAATCTTAAGATCGTTAAACTTTCTTCTCAAGATATTTTTATTAGAGTTATTTAAATGACACCATCTAATCCTAAAACAACAATATCTATATTTTTTTATATTTATATCCATTCATCTTAAAGTTCAAAACTAATAAGCGATTGTTGGGTATATAGACTTTCACTCAGAATAACTTTACAATCTTTGCAATCTAAATGTATATTTTTCCTACAAGAAAATAATCAATTTGAGTTTTACTATATCCTTTCTTATAAGTGATGAGATGCTCATCTCTTTTTTTAATATGCAACCCTCACTTTTTCATCCAGGATTTTGGGACTGACAATGTTAGTGTTTACAAATGAATTCAATAAGGAAAAAAAATCAATAAATTGTTTTTTTTATATTTCTCTTTAAAATACTATTGTTTTTATTTGATATTAAAACATATTCGAGTTATTTTAATCATTCGATAGGATTGTAAACAAAAATTTTCAAATTGAAGAGCATAATATTTTAAGGCTTATGAATGTTTGTATCTTGACATAACGTAATGAATATAAATTTATCAATTAGTGCAACCATGAACTAATACCAATCATATATGTATATGTATTTGTTATATGTATATATATATGTATTGTATATGTATATGTATATATATATGTATATATATATATTATATATATTATTTATTATTTATATATATATATATTTATATTAATTTAATTATTTTATTTATTTTTTATTTTAAATTTTTTGTTGAGAAGAAACATGAATAAGTATGGATGAATATCTACAACAACAACAATATCAATCCTTTGTCCCACCATGTGGAGTCGGCTACATGGATCCTTTTTCTTCATTATGTTCTGTTAGAGTCAAATTCTTATTTATTCTAATAAAGAAAGTATATTTCTAATATTTTTCTAACCAAGTATTTTTAGATCTACCTCTACCTTTTCAACATAAGACAAATCAATACATTTGCTTTCCTAACTTGATCATCGGAAGGCCGCCGTATTATGTGTCCAAATCATCTAAGGCTTACTCTCCATAGTTTATCTTCCATCGGAGCTACTCCAACCTTTTCACGTATATCTCATTTCGTTATCTTATCTCTGAGAGTAAATCCAATGTCCACCTGAGCATTCCATCTCTGCAACATTTAAAATTGCCAACATTCTGCATCATAAAAACATTACAGGTCTCACCATCATCTTATAAGAAATTTCCCTTAAGTTTAAGAGTGACTTTTCTATCTAGCAACAAGCCTGATGCATTCCTTACTTCAACCAAATAACTGAATTTCACTAATTATTTCCCATCTATTTCCACATCACTCTGAACAATAGACAGAAGATATCTAAAACAATAGACAAGAAATTTCCCTGATGCATTCCTTTCACCATCACTAATAATACTCTTATTATAAACTTGATCACCCAAAGTCATAATCCCCCCACTAGATTATTACTATTAAAATTACACTCCATATATTCGACTTTAGATCTACTCAAATGAAACCTTTAGACTTTAAGGTTGAGCTCCATAATTCAAGTTTACCTTTAACTCCCTCTCTAGTTTTTGTCAACCAAGAAGAATTCATCAGCAAATGCATACACTAGGGTTTAACTCTTGCAAATGCTAGTGAGAACATCCATGACTAAAGTAAAGAGATATGGGCTCAAACTAATCTTTGATGTAATCAATAGAAATAGGAAATATTTGGTCAAACTACTTGTGTTTGAGCACAAGTAATAACACATGCATAGATATCTTTAATGATTTGAATATAAGCTTTATTAACTCCTTTCTTTTCATTAACTCCATTGCACTTCTCTTGAAACTTTATTATATGCTTTCTCTAATCAATAAATATCTATGTTGAACCTCCTTATTCTCTCTTTATTTCTCTTCAAACCTCTCATAAATGTATGGCTTCCATAGTATACCTACCTGGCATGAATCCAAATTGATTTTGAGAAACATTAGTATCACGCCGCAACCCAACTTTATAACTCGCTCCCATATTTTTAAAGTAGACACATTAACTTAATTCCTCTATAATTCTCACAATCTTGTGTCATCATCTTTATTCTTAAAAATAGGAATTAACAAACTATTATCTACTCGTCTTGCATCTTTTTAGTCTTCAAAACAGTATTAAAAAGTTAGTAACCCATATAACTTTCTTTATCTCCTAAGCATTTACACCCTCTATTGGAATATCATCATGTCCAACACTTTTCCACACTTGATTTTCTTTAAAGCCTTCTAACTATGATTTCACTAATACGCCGATAAAAACAAAATCTTATTTTCATTTAATGTGCTAAGGTCACTAAAGTCAATCGTATCTTCACATTCTTCATTAAAATTTTAGCAAAATATCTCATCCCCTTTGTTGAATATGATCTTCTAAAAAAAGTACTTTTTGATCTTCATCTTTAATACACTTCACTTAAACTAAATCCTTACTACTCCTATCTCTTTGTTTGGCTAACTTATACATATATTTTTCTCCCACCTTAGTATCTAATTTATTATATAATCATTAAAAGCTAATCTTTGCATCGTATTTGCTTTATTAGATTTCTTACGTGCTCTTTATATCTTTCCTAATTATTAGAAAATTTATATCTAAATCAATTATTATAGTAAATCTCTTTATTATTATTATATATTTTCTTGTAATTTGGATTCCACCAATAACTATTTTTACTATTATGATCTTTACCTTTGTAACTCCAAGCACATTTTTTGCAATATTTTTAATATCACTGACCACTTTTTCCACCTAACAATGGTTTTAGCTTGATATAAAATAAAACAATGGATGGATTTTCTCTTGGTGGTAACACAAGCGCCTTTTAAGAAGTAATTACTATTCCAAGTAGCATGAAAGATGATTTATATCAGAAAAAAAATAATGGTTATTTGTTGTTGTTAAAATTAATGAATTTTTTACAGAATTATAGATTTTGGATATACTATTTTTTTTAATGAAAGGAAATGAAGTGTACTTGCATTACTGTAAAACTAAGGCACTCCTTGCAATTGAATGTTATCAATTCATTTTCTGTCATGATGGGCTCGAGAATTAGTAGCTGTGAATAGTCTTCTAAGTTAAGAGTGTAACTCCCACCCCTGAAATGCTCAAGTAACTCGCTGATAAATGCTGCCTGTTCCTCAGGTTCCCTTTCATTATCATTATAACTTTGTAAGGTTACTATAATCGAGGAACGGTTCATGCAGCCTTCATCTGATAATTTGAATTTTCTCTCTCTTCTTAATTTGTTATAGATTATGATGCATTTTAGGATTCATTGGAAACTAAACACACGAGTGTTTTTAGGCTTTTAACATCCATCCCTTTACCCCCAAACACTGTTAATCCTTGCAATGAGAGAGGTTGAGATTTGGTTTTCCTGCTGGGACTGGTGTACTTTTTCAGTTGCTCATTTGTTTTGTATATGTGGCATACCAGCCAGTACCTCTTGCCATCCTTCATACCTCTTCAAGGAAGTGATTTAGCTGCAGCATTGAAGCTGGCTTGTTCTTTGGTGGCCCATTTGCATGTCTTTTTGGCAAACGCAACTTAGATATAAACAGTTTTATTGAGCTTTATTAAATGAATAAGAAATCTCTTTGGTTTAATATGAGCCTTTTCTTAACTGTGTCAAATTACTTTCAGCTAATATTTTAATTTTCTATGCATGGAAGAATTTAAAACCTCAGCTTCATATCCGCTAATGCATGGTTTGGTAAGGGTTTAGTGTTTGTAGCCCTATTAAACATTTGTAGAGAGGAATTTTTCCGTCATTTGACTGTGATCTTCAAACATAATAGAGGCACCACCATCTGCTTCCATTTGTTGCGCTGAACAAAATTACCCTTATGAAATTGTAGGTCCTTTATTCTCACTGAGAGTTACTTCTTCCACTGTTTGGTGGATTATTAATGATAAGTGTCAAAATTAACTCCAAATTCCAAGTTACTTTGTAGTTCATGCTCTTTACGGTTTTTGTTCTGCATGAAAATCTTGGAATTTCATGTTTAACTTTGTCCATATCTAGGTTAATGCTAAGCATAACAATGGCAATTTGGATTTAGTGCTTGTGTTTGTTTTGAATTATATTCTATAAATGCTTACATTTTCAAGGAAAATTTTGGAATCCAAATGATGAATAAAAACTTCATCTCTTCAGTGAAATAGTATCTGTTTTATTTTTTCTATGAAATGTTTTTATTAGATAATGGAATTAGGGAAGCAAATAAGGATTGTTCTCATACTTTCTGAGCTGTTTTTCTTGGAAATATTAGATGACATGTGCAATTTACAAAACTAAATCGTCTGATATTTAATATAAATTCCTTTTCGATCATACTCTCTACCTTGTTATCCTTAAAATCATACTAATGTGTACGAAGTATGATTATTTCACTGTAACCATACATCCTGCATTTTAAGTCTATTTATTTGAAGTTGTTATTTCCTATCAATGGATGGTATCTGATAAATATTTACTGAATGCGTGGTATTAGTGTAGATCGTGTTTTTTTTAATAATTATATAAAAATGGTGCAGAAATACTTGGTATGCTCCTTGGAATCCATGGTTAGTATGATGCGAGAAGTTGAAATCTGAAGGGAAGGTTGCTAAGCAGGCTCAAGAGGAGGCTTCTGTTGCTGGTCATCAATTCTTTTCAAAGGTTGAGGAACTCCACAGATTGTGAAACAATCTTAGGATGAAAACGATATGGTTGTACATTTTTTCCACTTGATTTCTTGTTCTCAACTTCTTAATTATGTCCTGAGAAAAGGGAAATATATGTTATTTGATTTGGCAGCAATCTGGCCAGGTTATGGTGAGAGCGATCAATCTTAGCAACTGAAGCTCGGGAACTACAGTCTCGTCTCCTCAGAATGTCAGAGGAAAGGTGTGTAAATATCTATCAGTCATTGAGGAGGTTAGTTTGCTCTATTCTTATACTGTATCAAATACTAATCATGCTTAACCTCCCATGATTGGTGTGTATATCATCCTCATTCTTTAGTTCTATGCCTTCCATGTTCATTGATATCTTTGACTGGAGTCCGTCCGTGAATTTATATTGTACATATAACAAGAACATTTATACCTCATTTAAACATATTCCTTATGTCACAATCAGCTGCTGTAATTGCTTGCAAATCAGTTTGATTACTTGCTAATGTGTTTAACATAGATTTCCTGTAATCGGTAAGATTACTTGGCATGTTTAATGCTGAAGTTGCTTGTTCTTCTTATTTTCTTATTGAATCTCTTATTATGATTGTTAGGTTATTTAGTATGATGATGATTAATAATAAATATTTGAAGGACAATGGTGATAGTCTTTACTGTTCCAAATAGCAAGTCAAGGGAATGGTTTCTTCAATTATAATCAATCCAAATGTGAACATGTTGCTTGGATACTTAGCCAATAACACATAAATATCCAAGCAACATGTTCAGATTTGGACTGAATATTCCTCATATGATTGCAGTGTTGGCGTGATTATATGGTCATGAATGTTAACCTAACTATCTTTATCATATTTTCCATGGTCTGTTCCTGATACAAGGTGATAGAATGTCTCCTTATTTGACCATTATTATTTACCATGAATTGACCTGAGTGGTTACCCGGCGACATGAAAACAGCCGCCATTCTTTTAACAAGGAATTCAGTTTTATTTTTGTATGGTCCCCAACAAGTAGATATCTATTCATGAAATATCTTTGAGTAGGGCTGCAATCAATGTTTAGACCGGTCAGTGGACTGGTCCAGCCGGTCCGCGGGACTGGCCGAGACGCGAAACTCGCGAAATTTTTTTGCCTGGGCGAGGCCGCGCGAGCCGTTGCATTGCGGGAGCCTAATAGGAAGGTTTTTTTGGGGAGATTAAGAGGAATTTGAATGTAGGGACAATTAGGATTTCCTTTTGATTTGTATGCATTAAATAGTTGGTTTTCCTAGGGTTTGGTATCTTGAAGTTGGCTGAAATTTGAGTCTCTTAGATTTAGATTTCTTTGGGCTCTTGGTGTTGCAGAGATTTGGGGAGAGATCGTCCTCTCTCGAATTGAGGATTCAATTGTATTTTTCTATTTGTTGCATCTCCTAGTGGAATACAAGTTTTACTTGCGTTTTTTCTCTCAGTTTTCCCTAAACTGTGCTGATTTCCTGCTGTCAACAGCAGAATTTTGCTGTTTTCCTGATACAAACATCAGTTTCTCTGCTGTTTGCTTACCGATTGTGGTTAGGATCGCTTGCGAACTCAAGTATTACCTGAGGGTTACTTGCGAACTCAAGTATTTCCTATCAAATTGGTATCAGAGCATCGATTTGGGACACCGGCGGCTGAAAATTCTGAAATTTCAGCAAGTTTATCGTTTCCAGAAGAAGATTTTTTTTGGATCCGTTAGAAGAACGGATGGCCTAGTAAGAAGGTAGACGTTTGGAAGGCGAAGTCGGTCAATTGAAAAAACCGATTTGGAAGAAAGATTTTTTTATTTTCAAATCAAATCACCACCAACAATGAAAGGTTGGAGGGAATTCACGGTCATGGAAGAAATGATGAAGAAATTAATGGAGATGAAGACTATCCGACGCGTTGGAAGCAAGAGAGACTACCGGAGACCATGGCGTAGGAGGAAAATCCGAACCCACATATGGGGAGGAGGAATCCGGTGTAGAGATCCTTGAGGGGGAGGACGACATGCCACCTCTAGAGCCACTTTCTTAGAGAGGAGATGAGCATGGGAAATGACAAAGATGGTGCTGATTTTGGCGGAAGAAGAGAGAAATTTCAGCGTCGAGGTGCTGATTTGAAGGTAGGAGGAGGGGAATATGACGACGGATTCGGATACCATCGCCGGAGGGAGGACCGGGACACTTGGGGGAGCACCTCCTCTTCGAGGAATGGGAGGTTATGGAGGGTAACGGGTAACGGAGGGGGTCCGAAGTGGAGGAAGTTGAAGATGCCTTTTTGAGGGCAAAGATGGCCAATGGTTGGATCTATAAGGTTGGAGCGTTACTTCGCTGTCAACGGATTGACAGATGATGAGAAGCTGACGGCGGCAGGATTGTGTCTTGAGGGAAGACGTTACATGGGTATCAGTGGCGAGACAGGGGGAGCCTATTCGGAGTTGGAGAGAGTTCAAGGATTGTTATTAGAGCGTTTTCGAGCCGAGGGGGAGAGACTTTATGAGCAATTCTTTGCTTTGAGTAGGAGGGGACTATGGCCGATTATCGGGACAGATTTGAGTACCTGGCAAGCAGATTGGATCACATTTCTGAGTCTGCCCTAGAAGGGAACTTCATGAAGGGGCTGAAAACAGAGATCCGACAACAGTCAGGGTACTGGAGCCGAGAACCTGGAAAGGCTATGGAGCTGGCGCAGTTGGTAGAAGATCATAGAAAGCAGAAAAGGAGCTCGAGGAAACTTTCAGGAGGCTCTTACAGGACGACGACCACTCTTCTAGCACCCAAGGGGCCTGCATCAAGCAACGTAATGAGAGCACCCGGGGAGAAGCCAGTAGAAGGAAAGAGTGGGGAAAATTTCAAGAGGCTGACAGAGAGAAGGGGATGCAGGATAAGAGGACAAAGGGTGTTGGCTTCAGATGTGATGAGAAGTACATGCCAGGGCATAGTGCAAGACCGAACTCTTCAGGTTCTCCTGTCTGTGAAGACGAGGAAGAAGAGGAGGGAGGTGGGAGCAGATCTGGAGAGGTAGGAGAAGTTGCACTTGGATGTGGCAGAAGTTTCTCTGAACTCTGTAGTGGGATTCACTCCTAGTCATACTATGAAAGTGAAAGGAGAGATAGTGATGGGGACACAGATCATCATGGTAGAGTTTATCGGAGACGCGGCCGTCCCGATATACGCACGCATCCACAGTCTTTATATTATTGAGTCGTTGATGTATTTTTATTTTCATGTAGTTGTTATTTGCTTATGTGGCATGGTGAGACCGTTGTATTTTTTTATTTTATTTTATTTTGTTGCTTATGTGTTTTTGAAAGTTGGGATGGATAACATCAGTTTCTTGCTATATTCTATTTTTAATTGGAAGGTACTCTATTTGTTTCCAACAACTAGAGTGGTTGGCAGCACTGGCAATGGCTTGCAATGTTGCAACCAACATCAAGAAATGATGTTGTGAACTTGTTCATATACCCACAAGCTTTCATGAAACTTTAGACTTCGAAAACTATGCATGGTTTGGGCTATAGTTGGATTGTAACTATTTATTTGGGTCTATTTGAAGTTCTCCTTCCTCCAAAAAGAAACCTAGTTAGGCAAGTTTAAGACTCAAGTTTTTGTGCGTGAGCTCGGCATCTTCAAGAAGTCTCATGACCTCTAGGTGTTGTAAACGCTCCTAGTTTTCGCTCTATACCATTATGCTACAAGGTAGACAACAATGAATTAATCTATGTAAGGATAGAGTACTTCATTTATCAACTACATAAATATCACTGGCACATTGCACAATCTCAGCAACATCACAAATTACTCATATATTCATTGTTTAAAATTGCGCAATATGAGGCTCGCCTTGAGGCTTGCCTCAGCGCAATTCCAGTGAAAAACGCCTCGAGGCTTACGCCTTGAGCTTTTTTTTATGAGGCTTACGCCTTAGCTAGGCTGAGGCCTGCCTTGAGGCACGCCTCGCCTTACTAGCGTGAGATGTACTCCTCAACGAATTATTATATATATATATATATATATATATATATATATATTATATATATATATATATATATTAAAGCTTACCTAAACCCTAAACTAAAGCCCTAACAAATCACGCCTTCATGTACCCTCAAGCAACAATAACTTCCTCTCAACAGCCTCGACCTCTTGCCCACCGCCTTTGCCATCGCCACCACCGAGAATCTCTTGAAAGCCGCATACCACCATTACCTCATCTAAAAATTTTGGAGTATTAATCTCATTTTTATGTTGATGACAAATATTTATGATATAAAAAAGATGATTGAAATAAATAAAGAAGAAATAGATTGAGAGGCATTGAACTTCACAGGATTAGACAATGGAGAGATCATTTTGTTATGACGATGACTCAAATAAAGACCCCTCATTGATGATTTTTGAGTTGTTGCCAATTATGTCAGCTTTTTTTAGGAATTGAATGTGGATAAGTAGGGAACTAAGAAAGAAGGAATTTGTAGTTGAACTTAATGCTATAGGATACTTTTACGTGATTCCTATAATTCATGTTGTTTTATTTTTATAATATTTAGATTTCAATTCTATTTAACGCAATTTATCACTTGTCACTTTACGTCTTGTTCAATTTTTGTTTCATGTGTATATCAATTTGTTACTTGATAGTCTAATAGAAATTTAATATGTTACTCTTTAACATATTATTTGTGTATTATATAAAAAATTACTTTTTAACATTTATTTTCACTTTGCGCAATTTTTGGATTTTGAGGCTTACGCCTCGCCTCACGAAAGAAAAACACCTCAATACCCAATTGCATAATTTTAATCCTTACTTATATTCATTATATTGTCTTGAAAGCAACCTTCTATAATATCCTTCTCTCATACTTCTATTTAGTAGAAGCACTTTTGAGATATAGGTTAGAGAAAGTACAACATTAATTGCAATCATTTAATCAAATTCTTGATCTTCGATCGGGGATAATGATTTTTATATCAATTTTATTCAATTCAATTTAGTAAATTCACATCCATTACATGCCATTTCTTTTTGGAAGTAACATTATTCAGGATCCACTTGACGAATTACATGCATGTATGGTCTCCCTTGCACATTGTAGGATGACAACTTATTGATAGATTTTCTTTGATTCAAGTGAAGAGTGCTGATTCATTATTTTATTTAGTAGCTATATTCTCTCAACAAGTGATGATTTATTCCCCATAGCACTTTTGGGTGACAAAGGGCGATAATCTCTTTCAAAAGAGTTGAAAACTCGGCAAGAGTTACGTTGCTTTCTTTGGGGAGAATCATTTTGTTCCTATCATTTAAGGTAGGAGTAGTATTTTTTTTTTAACTTGCTTAAGAACTACTAAATCAAGAAAGTACGTAGAGGGGCTGTTTAAGACTACTTTTTTAAAGATATTTTTACCAGTCATTCTTTTGTTGTTTGCAATATTTGATAGCATTGCATTTTTAAATGTGCTGACTTATGAAGAACACATGTCAAACATATAAATGAACATTGTCCTATGTGAAATGGTTGGTGTAATGCTCCACAATCATCAATGTCCACTTTTTATCTAACCTTCTCTGAAGTCCACCCAACTAACTTTTATTTGGATGGGACTGCATCTCCAAATCTAATATCCATACCGACTTCTCATCGATGAAATTCTTCTTGCTCCAAGGTGGCTGAGGCGATGCCCACCTTGACTTGAATATTGAGCCAAGAAAGCTCCTCCTTGACTTGCCCCTATTGTTCGGTTATTTTGAATGCTATCTAGTCATCATTTGTTTTTTTTGCTGGTTAGGTGCTGTTTGAACTGCCATTGCAACTGCTTATTATTCTCATGATGTTTATCCCGATTGCTATTGTGACAATTTTTTTCCATAATGTGATTTTGGGGTTGTTCGTACAGTGCTGCTGTGTTGAGGTAGCTGTTATTCTTGTTTTATGTCCATAATGGGATTGGGGTTGCTTGTGCAGCTGCAGTTAGTTTTGGGGTTGCTGTTATTCTGATTATTTCTATAGTTTCCTAGTCTCTGGTGACTTGCGGTGAGCCATTAAGATGATCCTTTGTTTTAGTTGTTGCATGTGCTTTTTACCCGCAAGTTGGTCACATGAGAGAAAGTGCCTCCTATTACATTTTGGTCTTTTCTCTTTTCACCTTTTTTTTCCGTTACGATTTCTTTTTATTTCCTTTAATCAGTTATTCTTCTTCTTTTTTTCTCTATAGACTTGTCTTATTTCTCACTTCAATGGTTATCATTGCATGTTTCGTTTAGTTGGGGTTTTCCTTTTAATTATATTGTCAAGCTATTGTTAGAAATCTGCTTTATGAAGTAGTTTCAATATTTCATTTTAAAAGCAACTTTTAAAAGTGAATTTCTTGAAAATAGGCTTGGCAAAATTTATTCAACAAGGAAATTATACTTTTTTAGCCACAAAGGAAGCAAAACGCCCACGCCAACCAAACTGATCCTTAGCATTTACCTCAATGATAGAAGAAGCTTGTAATATTTGCTTAATTATTGTTTGAATCGTATAGAGAACCCTAATATAAATCTCATGAATGTTTACATCCCCAATGAGACATCCAAAGCAATTGCTTAATTCCAAAATTCTGTTCTGTAACCTTGCACTGTTTGTCTGAATCCTTATTTTAGTCATTTCCATTGATTATCCATCATATTCGAGGCTTATGGGGTAGAATTGGGTTTTCAATAGCCCTTTGAATTGTGACAACATAAGTCTTAATAGATCATTGTTTTAAGACAATGGATTCTACCACACCAAAGCATGACTGAAAAACATCAATCAGGTGATGGTGGTCTTTTTTTCATGGTCATAATGATAAAATGAGAAATTTCTGAACCATCCAACTTTTTTACCTCAAGAATTTGATCAAATTTTGTTAACTAGATGGCTTGGTCACATAAAACGGGGGCCTTCCGATGACCTGGTTAGGAAAGTAGATGTATTAAATTTGACTTATATTAAGAAAGTTAGAGGTAGACCTAAAAAAACATGGTTAGAAAATATTAGAAATGACATTTTTTTATTAGATTTAGATGAGAATTTGACCTTAACATGACACAATAGAGAAAAATGATTCACGTAGCCGATCCCACATAGTGGGATAAAGGTTTGTTGTTGTTGCTATTAACTTCATTCAACATTGAATGGAAGCTAGTCATTTTGCATAAATTGTCAGATATTCCTCTTTATCATGGAATGCTTTTTAATTATCGTCCTCACCTTTGGAAACCATGATCCCCTTGCTGCGATTTTCAATGTTGGAAGATGATTGTGTAGTTGGCAGTGTTGTTGCTTCTGAGGAGTCATCCGTTCCAAGAAGGTTTGAAACATTTGGTCTAAATTCTCCAGTTTATTTTAAATCCCTTGATGTTATATCTGGAATTATTCTCATCATTGTTGTTTCTCAACTATTTATGGATTCTCGATATTGCTTCCGCTATCTATATTGAGTGAAATTAGAGCTAACATTCAGTCTGATTTTTTTCATGATCTCCCCTGTTTGTACATGTCAAAATTTATGCCATGATACAGGCCTTGATCCTAATCTCAAGAGTTTTAGTTTTTATAGCTCTGTGAAGAGATATCTAAGGGTTTGATGACTTCTATTGATTTCCTCAAGCATTGTGCTTGCTGCCAGAGAGAAATTTATACGCGTATCTCACCCCCATTTAAGCTGAAATCAATTCCCACTTGTTGGAAGAAGCATGTAGCCAGAATTTGACTTCCTAAAACACTGTCGGAGGCTTTTCAACGTCCGTAATTGCTGAATAAAGGTTGGGATGTCTCAATGACCTTGGATGGAGTGCCGGAGGGTATTAGTCTTGTCAGTGTGCTTACATTGGAAATCTTGGGGGAGAGGATGAAAGGTTAGATGGGTTTACGGCTGAATTGAGGGGAGAAACTTGATTGCTTTATTACTTGCCAATGAGGGTGTGAAAATAGCTTACAAGGGTCTAAATAAGGAAACAAATCTCAAACATAAGGGAACTAAAGAAATCTCAAATAAGGAAACAATTAATATAACTTCTTATTTTAACGGATTCTAATTCCTAATAAATTGAAAACTATATCCTTCTTTGGAGGGTTCAGCCTAATTGGGCTGAACTGGGAGTGCATTTGATCCCCCTAGATCATGATATAACATTAACCAGTTGCAGTGTGTGCACCTTCGTGACACAGACCAACTTCTTGTTATTATTACCTAACAGATTTGCTTAGTCATTTCTTTTAAATATTTGAAAGTTAATTTTCTTTTCATTTTTATCTATATATATATATATATATATATATATATAATATCTGTGTCCATGCATAAGAGGCTTTAACTGCCTATCAACACTTACAATGTTATGTTTGTTATAGAACATATGAACTGAATGAACATTGCTGTCCTTCGCTCGGATTCAAGTACTGAAATAATACTGATCCTTTATGTTTTGATTGTGTTATTCTTGATGAGGTATAATGTCCACCCTATTAATTGCTTGGGCAATTTGAGTCTACTCTGCATGGTTTCTCCAGTATTCTTGGAGGATGTTTTTGACAATTAGTTCGAACGCCTGTGCACCAAGTTTATGAAAATTATAATTTTATATCAACAAAACAAACAACTCAACTCTACAACTATTGTTATTTCCAAATTAATAAACCAAAAAATAGTAATATAATAATATCTGTATACACATTTGACCCTAAAATACAAATATTAGGAATTATAATAAATAATAATTAATAGATTTTATACTTTTCACTTGAAAGTGCAATTTTTCTCTTTCATATATAAATGTATATGAATTTTAGAATCTAGATTACTTGATGGGAAACAAATGTAAATTCAAATAAAAATGCATAATATTTCAGGTTTATGCATGACTTATATACATAGACTGGAAGTAACAAATATAAACTGATCAATTATTTTTTAGACAAGCTCACAATTCCTGTTTACTGAGCAACAAGCATCAGAAACTGAGCATGAGTATCTAAAGTACAAAATGGATTCAATACTACAACAACAATGACATCAAACCTTTATCCCACTATGGGGTCGGCTACCTGAATTCCTTTTCTCTATTGTGTCTTGTTAAGAGTCAAATACTCATTTAGATCTAATAAAGAAAGATCATTTCTAATAATTTCTAACCAAGTCTTTTTAGGTCTACCTCAACTTTTCTTAATATATGTCAAATCTAATACATCTACTCTCCTAACCGGGTCATCGGAAGATCATCGTTTTGTGTGACCAAACCATCTAAGGTGACTCTCTCTAATTTTATCTACCACTGGATCTACTCTAACCTTTTCTCGTATATAATCGTTTCATATACTTTCTCTAAGAGTAAAGCCACTCATCCACCTGAGCATCTTCATCTCTGCAATACTTAACTTAATATTATGCTTCTCTTTTAATGGCCAACATTCTGCGCCATAAAACATTGCAGGTCTAACCACCATTTTACAGAGTTTTCCCTTAAGTTTGAGTGGTACTTTTCTATAACACAATAAGCCTGATGCATTCTGCTACTTCAACCATATAACTTGAATTATACTAATAATATCTCCATCTATTTCATCATCAATTTGAGCAATAGACCCAAGATATTTATAATGTGAACTCTTATTAATGACTTGATCGCTCAAAATCACAAACCCCCCACTAGTTCTATTACTACTAAAATTACATTCCATGTATTCGGTTTTAGATCTACTCAAACAAAAACATTTAGACTCTAAGGTTGACCTCCGTAATTCAAGTTTACCTTTAAGTCCCTCTTTAGTCTTATCAACAAGAAGAATATCGTCAGCAAAAAGCATACACCGAGGAACATTCTCTTGCAAATCTCTAGTAAGAACATCCAAGACTAAAGCAAAAAGGTATGGGCTTAAGGCTGATCCTTGATATAATCCAACTGAAATTGGAAAATACTTGGTCAAACCACATTGTCTTTGAGCACAACTAATAGCTCCATCATAAATATAGGCATTATTAACCCCTTTCTTTTTTAGAACTCTCCTTAGCATTTCTCTTGGAACTTTATCATATGTTTTCTCCAAATTAATAAATATTATATGAAGATCCTTCTTATTCTCTCTAAACTTCTCCATCAAACATTTCAATAAATATATGGCTTCCATAATAGACCTACCGGAATCCAAATTGATTTTGAGAAATATTAGTGTCACATTATAACCTATGCTCCATAATTCTCTCCCATAGTTTTAAAGTATGACACATCAACTTAATTCCTTTATAATTCACACAATCTTGTGCATCACCTTTATTCTTAAAAATAAGAATTACCACATTCATTATCCACACATCTCACATCTTTTTAGTCTTCAAAATAATATTAAAAAGTTTAGTAACTAAGAAATTTCTTCATCTCCTAAGCATTTCCACACCTCTATTGGAATATCATCAGGTCCAACATTTTTCCCACACTTCATTTTTTTAAAGCCTCTCTAACTTCAGTTACTGTAATACGCCGGTAAAAACAAAAAAAAATTCTATTTTCATTTAGAGTGTTAAGGTAACTAAAGTCAATCGTATTTTCACAATCTTCATTGAAAAGCTTAGCAAAATATCTCATCCACCTTTGTTGAATATTCTATTCCAAGGTTTAAAATTGCGTAACTAAGCCTCGAGGCGGTTTTTTGTCCGTGAGGCGAGGCGTAAGCCTCGAGGCGGTATGAGGCGTAAGCCTCACGAACACAGAATTGCGTAAATGAAAAATTAAGGGTTTTAGCAAAAAAATAATAGCAATATTGTACCTTACAATAAAAACATCTAAATGATATATGAAAATAGTGGAAAATAAGAAAGTAGATGCAATAAAATCATGTCCCAAAGTACAAAATCACAAAATATTAGTTAACAAAACTCCCAAAATACAAAAAACATATAAAATGAAATCATATCCCATCACTAAATGGGTCTTCAAGTGAATCTTCTTCTCCAATTGTATCTATGAATGCCATGTCATCATCATCTTCAACATGACTCACTTTTCTCTTCCCTGTTCATTAAGAGAAAAGATCATTATCATGTATTCATGTTCATTGCTCACTTGACATAAATGTAATGTAATAGCATATAAGAAGTTGTGGAATACCTTTACTTGATTGTTGTGCTGTAGAGCTAGTGGATGTGTGTGGTGTAGTACTAGTGGATGTGCCAACTTGATCTGCTTCGCCCCTCAAGACATCCACACTTAGATCTTCTAACTGTAAGTCTGATAATGGCAAATCTGTCTCATCATCTATGAACCACTCATTATCAGACGACACATTATCACACACTAATGGGTCCTCATCATCCTTCAACCCCTTAATCCTCAACCTCCTCTCTCTCAACCTCTTGTTGTGCATAATATATACGAGAGAGTTCATTCTGAGTGTTGATAGACGATTTCTTCTCTTTGTTTGCACTTATCTATATGTACTCCAGTTTCGCTCACACCCAGAAGAAGAACAAGTGAGGCCCAACACTCTTATAGCAAAACTCTGTAACTCAGGGGTGGAATCACCAAATTGGATCCACCATTCAACTATTTTCAAGAAAAAACATAATCAGAACTGAATAAAGTGTTTTGCATTTACCAATATAATTATACCTAGAGATCGTTTAGAAATGGTTGTTTTTGCTGCATTCAAACCAAAAAAATCCTCTTTATTCCAGAACAGAACAAGCTGTAAATCTGCAAGCTTCCTATCTGCCTGCTTCGGTATTAATCTTTCCATACAATGATATAGACCAAGTTTCACCTCAGGATTTGAAGATTTCTTCTCTGAATATTGAAATTGAGGGTTGAGATAATATGCCGCTGCATGTAGATTTCTTTTTTTGAAAACTTTCTCATCAAGCTTAAGACCCAAGAGTGATTGTAGATGAACTTTGTAATCTTCTTCGTCCTAGAAAGAGCACTCTTGTGCTGAGGTAAGTCACCAAGATCCTCCAAAATGAGATCGATACAATGTGCTGCGCAGGTGTCCAATATAGGTGTGTCCTCTTCTCCATCAACATCTGACCAGCTGCTTTGTATGCACTGGCATTATCAGTCACTACTTGGACAACCAATTGCTCCCCAATCTCCTCAATAACACCATCAAGTAAATTGAAAATGAATGTAGCATTTTTCACCTCCTCTGAAGCATCAACTGATCGTAAGAACACCGTGCCGTAGGGATTGTTAACAAGGATGTTAATCAAGCTCCTGCTCTTCATGTCAGACCATCCATCTGACATAATAGTCACACTAGTCTCAATCCATGTCCTTTTAATCTCCTGAATGCTCCGCTCTGTGTTCTGCAGCTCCTCTTTTAAAATCCATGTTCGCAACTCATACATGGAAGGTGCCTTCAACCCTCTTCCATATAATCCTACAGACCGCAACATACTGAAGTAGGCAGGCGATGTAGCAACATTAAATGGTATTGCATTCTAAAAAAAAAACCTCCCAATGTCCATGCAAACTTGTCGCCGACCCTCTCTAGTACCAGCTGCAGGCATCATCTCTGCTTCTCCTCTATCCACTCCTGGAGTAGTCATATACTGATCCATAGGACCCCGTGCACCTCTACTATGTATAGTGGAGGAAGTGCGCTTTCCATTCTCGCTCCCAAAATAAGCACCATGCTCGACCCTTTCATCAAATTGCTCCTGTTGTAAGTGTTTAGCAGTGGTAGTTTTCTTCATGCAAGCACTTATTTCTTCCTTCACATTGTCCGACACTTTTGCATAGGGTGCTACATTTTTGTGCGAGCATGATAGATGTTCCTTCATGCGGGTAACACCTCCCTTCACCACTTTATCGCAAAAATTACATTTCAAATAAACATAGCTCTTCTCTTCGCCGCCAATGTCAACTTGTACACTATACTTCCAAGAAGGGTCCCTCCGCAATGACGTACTCGTCTTTTCTTTATCTCTAACCATGTCTCCTAAATCAAATACACAAAAAAAAAATAAAAAAACCTAAACCCTAGTTTTTCTTAAACTTGAAAATTATAACCCTAAACTTAATAAAAATACCTAAAATCCAATGTGGAGTACTCCTAGAGGGCGGCCGGAAGTTTCCACTTCACCGGAGAGAGGCGGCTCCGGCGGAGAAGCGGCGGGAAGGAGGCCGACGGCGTGCGGGATCTTTGTTTCGCGAACTACAGCGTGCGGGAGGGGGAAATGTCGGGTTTGCTGAAGGCTTTCGGGTATAAGGAGAGAAAAGGGTTCATTTTAAGTGAGTGGGCCCTATCCCAGTGAGGCGTACGCCTCACCAGGAATTGCGCAATTGCGCCTCTGAGGCGCGCCTCAGTCCCAGTTAGGCGTATGCCTCTTAAAGACTTGGAATTGCGTAGGTTATGAGGCGTTTTTGGGAGGAATTGCGCAAAGGCGCGCCTCTAATTGCGCAATTTTAAACAGAGTTCTATTCTAAAAAAGTACTTTTTGATCTTCATCCTTAATGCACTTCACTTGACCTAAATCCTTACTAGTATCTCTTTGTTTGGTTAGCTTATACATATATCTTTCGCCCTCTTTAGTATCTAATCTATTATATAAATCATTAAAACCTAAAGTATTTGCATCGTAGATTACTTTCCTAAACTCCTTACGGGCAACTTTATATCTTTCACAATTTTCAGAAATTTTACATATAAATTAATTTTTATAATAGAGCTTCTTATTTTTGATTTTTTCTTGTACATTTTCATTTCATCACCAATTATTTTTACTATTAGAAGCTTTTCGTTTTGATACTCCAAGCATATCCTTTGCAATATTCTTAATATTACAAGCTACTATTTCTCACAAAACATTAACTTCCTCATCTACCAACAAAAAAATCTTAAGATCGTTAATCTTTCTCTCAAAGATATTTTTATTAGAGTTATTTAAATGACACCATCTAATCCTAAAACAACAATATACTATATTTTTTATATTTTATCCATTCATCTTAAAGTTCAAAACTAATAAGCGATGTTGGGTATATAGACTTTCACTCAGAATAACTTTACAATCTTTGCAATCTAAATGATATATTTTTCCTACAAGAAAATAATCAATTTGAGTTTTACTATATCCATTCTTATAAGTGATGAGATGCTCATCTCTTTTTTTAATATGCAACCCTCCACTTTTTCATCCAGGATTTGGGACCTGACAATGTTAGTGTTTACAAAATGAATTCAATGGAAAAAAAATCAATAAATTGTTTTTTTAATATTTCTCTTTAAATTACTATTGTTTTATTTGATATTAAAACATATTCGAGTTATTTTAATCATTCGATAGGATTGTAAACAAAAATTTTCAAATTGAAGAGCATAATATTTTAGGCTTATGAATGATTTGTATCTTGACATAACGTAATGAATATAAATTGATCAATTAGTGCAACCATGAACTAATACCAATCATATATGTATATGTATATGTATATGTATATATATATGTATATATATTATATATGTATATATATATGTATATATATATATATATATATATATATATATATATATATATATATATATATATTAATTTTAATTATTTTATTTTATTTTTTATTTTAAATTTTTTGTTGAGGAAGAAACATGAATAAGTATGGATGAATATCTACAACAACAACAATATCAATCCTTTGTCCCACCATGTGGAGTCGGCTACATGGATCCTTTTTCTTCATTATGTTCTGTTAAGAGTCAAATTCTTATTTAATTCTAATAAAGAAAGATAATTTCTAATATTTTCTAACCAAGTATTTTTAGATCTACCTCTACCTTTCTCAACATAAGACAAATCAATACATTTGCTTTCCTAACTTGATCATCGGAAGGCCGCCGTATTATGTGTCCAAATCATCTAAGGCTACTCTCCATAGTCTTATCTTCCATCGGAGCTACTCCAACCTTTTCACGTATATCTCATTTCGTATCTTATCTCTGAGAGTAAATCCACATGTCCACCTGAGCATTCCATCTCTGCAACATTTAAAATTGCCAACATTCTGCATCATAAAACATTACAGGTCTCACCATCATCTTATAGAAATTTCCCTTAAGTTTAAGAGTGACTTTTCTATCTAGCAACAAGCCTGATGCATTCCTTACTTCAACCAACTAACTTGAATTTCACTAATAATATCCCCATCTATTTCACCATCACTCTGAACAATAGACAGAAGATATCTAAAACAATAGACAAGAAATTTCCCTGATGCATTCCTTTCACCATCACTAATAATACTCTTATTAATAACTTGATCACCCAAAGTCATAATCCCCCCACTAGATTATTACTATTAAAATTACACTCCATATATTCGACTTTAGATCTACTCAAATGAAAACCTTTAGACTTTAAGGTTGAGCTCCATAATTCAAGTTTACCTTTAACTCCCTCTCTAGTTTTTGTCAACAAGAAGAATATCATCAGCAAAATGCATACACTAGGGTATAAGCTCTTGCAAATGTCTAGTGAGAACATCCATGACTAAAGTAAAGAGATATGGGCTCAAAGCTAATCTTTGATGTAATCCAATAGAAATAGGAAAATATTTGGTCAAACTACCTTGTGTTTGAGCACAAGTAATAACACATGCATAGATATCTTTAATGATTTGAATATAAGCTTTATTAACTCCTTTCTTTTCATTAACTCTCCATAGCACTTCTCTTGAAACTTTATTATATGCTTTCTCTAAATCAATAAATATCATATGTTGAACCTCCTTATTCTCTCTATATTTCTCCATCAAACCTCTCAATAAATGTATGGCTTCCATAGTATACCTACCTGGCATGAATCCAAATTGATTTTGAGAAACATTAGTATCACGCCGCAACCCACACTTTATAACTCGCTCCCATATTTTTAAAGTATGACACATTAACTTAATTCCTCTATAATTCTCACAATCTTGTGCATCATCTTTATTCTTAAAAATAGGAATTAACAAACTCATTATCTACTCGTCTTGCATCTTTTTAGTCTTCAAAACAGTATTAAAAAGTTTAGTAACCCAATAACTTTCTTTATCTCCTAAGCATTTACACACCTCTATTGGAATATCATCATGTCCAACAACTTTTCCACACTTGATTTTCTTTAAAGCCTATCTAACTATGATTTCACTAATACGCCGATAAAAACAAAAATCTTTATTTTCATTTAATGTGCTAAGGTCACTAAAGTCAATCGTATCTTCACATTCTTCATTAAAAATTTTAGCAAAATATCTCATCCCCCTTTGTTGAATATGATCTTCTAAAAAAAGTACTTTTTGATCTTCATCTTTAATACACTTCACTTAAACTAAATCCTTACTACTCCTATCTCTTTGTTTGGCTAACTTATACATATATTTTTCTCCCACCTTAGTATCTAATTTATTATATAAATCATTAAAAGCTAATATCTTTGCATCGTATATTGCTTTATTAGATTTCTTACGTGCCTCTTTATATCTTTCCTAATTATTAGAAATTTTATATCTAAATCAATTATTATAGTAAATCTTCTTATTTATTATATTTTCTTGTACATTTGGATTCCACCATCAACTATTTTTACTATTATGATCTTTTACCTTTGTAACTCCAAGCACATTTTTTGCAATATTTTTAATATCACTGACCACTTTTTCCCACCTAACAATGGTTTTAGACTTGATATAAAAAAACAATGGATTGGATTTTCTCTTGGTGGTAACACAAGCGCCTTTTTAAGAAGTAATTACTATTCCAAGTAGCATGAAAGAATGATTTATATCAGAAAAAAAATAATGGTTATTTTGTTGTTGTTAAAATTAATGAATTTTTTACAGAATTATAGATTTGGATATATCTATTTTTTTTAATGAAAAGGAAATGAAAGTGTACATGCATTACTGTAAAACTAAGGCACTCCTTGCAATTGAATGTTATCAATTCATTTTCTGTCATTGATGTGCTCGAGATATAGAGCTGGTGAATTGTCTTCTAAGTTAATGAGTGAACTCCCACCCCTGAAATGCTCAAGTAACTCCTGACTGAAATGCTGCCTGTTCCCTCAGGTTTCCATTTAAACTTTGTAAGGTTTCTATAATCGAGGAACGGTTCATGCAGCCTTCATCTGATAATTTGAATTTTCTCTCTCTTCTTAATTTGTTATAGATTATGATGCATTTTAGGATTCATTGGAAACTAAACACACGAGTGTTTTTAGGCATTTAACATACCATCCTTTACCCCCAAACACTGTTAATCCTTGCAATGAGAAGCGTTGAGATTTGGTTTTCCTGCTGGGATGTACTTTTTCAGTTGCTCATTTGTTTTGATATGTGGCATACCAGCCAGTACCTCTTGCCATCCTTCATACCCTCTTCAAGGAAGTGATTTAGCTGCAGCATTGAAGCTGGCTTGTTCTTTGGTGGCCCATTTGCATGTCTTTGTTGGCAAACACAACTTAGATAAAACAGTTTATTGAGCTTATTAAATGAATAAGAAATCTCTTTGGTTTAATATGAGCCTTTTCTTAACTTGTGTCAAATTACTTTCAGCTAATATTTTAATTTTCTATGCATGGAAGAATTTAAAACCCTCAGCTTCCATATCCCGCTAATGCATGGTTTGGTAAAGGGTTTAGTGTTTGTAGCCCTATTACTACATTTGTAGAGAGGAATTTTTCCGTCATTTGAACATGGTATCTTCAAAATACATAGAGGCAACCACACTACTGCTTCCATTTGTTGCGCTGACACAAAATTACCCATTATGAAAATTGTAGGTCCTTTATTCTCACTGTAGAGTTACTTCTTCCACTGTTTGTGTGGATTATTAATGATAAGTGTCAAATTAACTCCAAATTCCAAGTTACTTTGTAGTTCATGCTCTACGGTTTTTTGTTCTGCATGAAAATCTTGGAATTTCATGATTTACTTTGTCCATTAATTAGGTTAATGCTTAAGCATAACAATGGCAAATTTGGATTTAGTGCTTGTGTATTGTATGAATTATATTCTATAAATGCTCTACATTTTCAAGGAAAATTTTGGAATCCAAATGATGAATAAAAAACTTCATCTCTTCATGGAAATAGTTATTCTGTTTTATTTTTTCTATAGAAATGTTTTTATTAGATAATGAATTAGGGAAGCAAATAAGGATTGTTCTCATACTTTCTGAGCTGTTTTTCTTGGAAATATTAGAATGACATGTGCAATTTACAAAACTAAATCGTCTGATATTTAATATAATTCCTTTCGATCATACTCTCTTACCTATGTTATCCTTTAAATCATCTAATGTGTACGAAGTATGATTTATTTCACTGTAACCATACATCCTGCATTTTAAGTCTATTTATTTGAAGCTTGTTATTTCCTATCAATGGATGGATATCTGATAAATATTTACTGAATGCGTGGTATTAGGTAGATCGTGTTTTTTTTAATAATTATAAAAAAATGGTGCAGAAATACTTGGTATGCTCCTTGGAATCCATGGTTAGTATGATGCGAGAAGTTGAACTTCTTGAAGGGAAGGCTAAGCAGGCTCAAGAGGAGGCTTCTGTTGCTGGTCATCATATTCTTTCAAAGGTTGAGGAACTCCAACAGATTGTGAAACAATCTAAGGATGAAAACGATATGGTTGTACATTTTTTCCACTTGATTTTCTTGTTCTCAACTTCTTAATATGTCCTGAGAAAAGGGAAATATAATGTTATTTGATTATTGGCAGCAATCTGGCCAAGTGTATGGTGAGCGATCAATCTTAGCAACTGAAGCTCGGGAACTACAGTCTCGTCTCCTCAGAATGTCAGAGGAAAGGTGTAAATATCTATCAGTCATTGAGGAGGTTAGTTTGCTCTATTCTTATACTGTATCAAATACTAAATCATGCTTAACCTCCCATGATTGGTGTGTATATCATCCTCATTCTTTAGTTCTATGCCTTCCATGTTCATTGATATCTTTGACTGGAGTCCGTCCGTGAATTTATATTGTACATTATAACAAGAACATTTATACCTCATTTAACATATTCCTTATGTCACAATCAGCTGCATGTAATTGCTTGCAAATCAGTTTGATTACTTGCTAATTGTTGTTAACATAGATTTCCTGTAATCGGTAAGATACTTGCATGTTTAATGCTGAAGTTGCTTGTTCTTCTTATTTTCTTATTGAATCTCTTATTATGATTTGTTATGGTTATTTAGTATTGATGATTGATTAATAAAATATTGAAGGACAATGGTGATAGTCTTTACTGTTCCAAATAGCAAGTCAAGGGAATGGTTTCTTCACAATTATATTCAATCCAAATGTGAACATGTTGCTTGGATACTTAGCCAATAACACCATAAATATCCAAGCAACATGTTCAGATTTGGACTGAATATTCCTCATATGATTGCAGTGTTGCGTGATTATATGGTCATGAATGTTAACCTAAACTATCTTTATCATATTTTCCATGGTCTGTTCCTGATTACAAGGTGATAGAATGTCTCACTTATTTGACCATTATTATTTACCATGAATATGACCTGAGTGGTACCCCGGCGACAATGAAAACAGCCGCCATTCTTTTAACAAAGGAATTCAGTTTTATTTTCTGTATGGTCCCAACAAGTAGATATCTATTCATGAAATATCTTTGAGTAGGGATGCATCAATGTTAGACCGGTCCAGTGGACTGGTCCAGCCGGTCCACGCGGGACTGGCCCAGACGCGAAACTCGCGAATTTTTTTGCCTGGGCGGAGGCCGCGCGAGCCGTTAGCATTGCGGGAGCCTAATAGGAAGGTTTTTTTGGGGAGATTAAGAGGGGAATTTGAATGTAGGGACAATTTAGGGATTTCCTTTTGATTTGTATGCATTAAATAGTTGGTTTTCCTAGGGTTTGGGTATCTTGAATTTGGCTGAAATTTGAGATATCTTAGATTTAGATTTTCTTTGGGCTCTTGGTGTTGCAGAGATTTGGGAGAGATCGATCCTCCTCTCGAATTGAGGATCAATTGTATCTTTTCTATTTTGTTGCATCTCCTAGTGGAATACAAGTTTCTACTTGCGTTTTTCTCTCAGTTTTCCCTAAACTGTGCTGATTTCCTGCTGTCAACAGCAGAATTTTGCTGTTTTCCTGATACAAACATCAGTTTCTCTGCTGTTTGCTTACCGATTGTGGTTAGGATCGCTTGCGAACTCAAGTATTACCTTAGGGTTACTTGCGAACTCAAGTATTTCCTATCAAATTGGTATCAGAGCATCGATTTGGGACTACCGGCGGCTGAAATTCTAAAATTTCAGCAAGTTTATCGTTTCCAGAAGAAGATTTTTTGGGATCCGTTAGAAGAACGATGGCCAGTAAGAAGGTAGACGTCTTGGAAGGCGAAGTCGGTCAATTGAAAACCGATTTGGAAGAAAGATTTTTTGATTTTCAAAATCAAATCACCACCAACAATGAAAGGTTGGAGGGAAAATTCACGGTCATGAAAGAAATGATGAAGAAATTATTGGAGATGAAGACTAATCCGACGGCGTTGGAAGCAAGAGAGACTACCGGAGACCATGGCGTAGGAGGAAATCCGAACCCACATATGGGGAGGAGGAATCCGGATGTAGAGATCCTTGAGGGAGAGGACGACATGCCACCTCTAGAGCCACTTTCTTGAGAGGAGATGAGCATGGGAAATGATCAAAGATGTGCTGATTTTGGCGGAAGAAGAGAGAAATTTCAGCGTCGAGGTGCTGATTTTGAAGGTAGGAGAGGGGAATATGACGACGGATTCGGATACCATCGCCGGAGGGAGGACCGGGACACTTGGGGAGCACCTCCTCTTCGAGGAATGGGAGGTTATGGAGGGTACCGGGGTAACGGAGGGGATCCGAAGGTGAGGAAGTTGAAGATGCCCATTTTTGAGGGCAAAGATGGCCATGGTTGGATCTATAAGGTGGAGCGTTACTTCGCTGTCAACGGATTGACAGATGATGAGAAGCTGACGGCGGCAGGATTGTGTCTTGAAGGGAAGACGTTAGCATGGTATCAGTGGCGAGACAGGAGGGAGCCTATTCGGAGTTGGAGAGAGTTCAAGGATTGTTTATTAGAGCGTTTTCGAGCCGATGGGGGGAGGAGACTTTTATGAGCAATTCTTTGCTTTGACGTAGGAGGGGACTATGGCCGATTATCGGGACAGATTTGAGTACCTGGCAAGCAGATTGGATCACATTTCTGAGTCTGCCCTAGAAGGGAACTTCATGAAGGGGCTGAAACCAGAGATCCGAACAACAGTCAGGGTACTGGAGCCGAGGAACCTGGGAAAGGCTATGGAGCTGGCGCAGTTGGTAGAAGATCATAAGAAAGCAGAAAAAGGAGCTCGAGGAAACTGCTCAGGAGGCTCTTACAGGACGACGACCACTCTTCTAGCACCCAAGGGGCCTGCATCAAGCAACAGTAATGAGAGCACCCGGGAGAAGCCAGTAGAAGGAAAGAGTGGGGAAAATTTCAAGAGGCTGACAGAGAAGGGGATGCAGGATAAGAGGACAAAGGGGTTGTGCTTCAGATGTGATGAGAAGTACATGCCAGGGCATAGGTGCAAGGACCGAACTCTTCAGGTTCTCCTTGTCTGTGAAGACGAGGAAGACGAGGAGGGAGGTGGGAGCAGATCTGGAGAGGAGGAGAAGTTGCACTTGGATGTGGCAGAAGTTTCTCTGAACTCTGTAGTGGGATTCACTCCTAGTCATACTATGAAAGTGAAAGGAGAGATAGTGATGGGGACATCAGATCATCATGGAGAGTTTATCGGAGACGCGGCCGCCGATCTACGACCACGATCCAGTCTTTATATTTTTGAGTCGTTGATGTATTTTTATTTTCATGTAGCTTGTTATTTGCTTATGTGGCATGGTGAGCCGTTGTATTTTTTTATTTTATTTTATTTAGTTGCTTATGTGTTTTCTTTCCCGTAGTACCCCTCTTATGGGAGTTGTCGTATGTAATCCCAAAAGAGCGTTTGTGTCTTTTGTTTCGAGTCATGTTGTAGGAGGCTATTTAAAGCCCCACTTTATTCTATTATGCTTAATGAATGATTATTATGAAATTTTCCTACACTTGTGCTTGAGAGCGTTTGAGAGTTCTTGGAGAGAACGTTGGAGAGGGAGATTAGCGCATTACCCACCAACCTTGTATATGGCCGAGTTCATGGTTCTCTTTGTATTTTGTCTTCCTTCGTCCCATCCACTCCTTCATCTTCATCACACCCAACTCCACCCACTCTCCATCTTTCTTCCCCCCACATCAAACTCCACAAAATCCTCAACCCTAACCGCCGACCACCTCCACCCGACTCCACTTGATCGGCGGCTCTAGCTTTAGCCGCCGGCCACCACCCCTTTGCTCCTCTTATTTTGTTTCCTAATTGGGTTGAGACTAATTGGAAATAATTTGAAATTCAAATTCAATCAAATTTGAAATTCAAATTCAATCAAATTTGAAATTCAAATTCAATCAAATTTGAATTCAAAATATCTCCTAAATTAGTTATTCTATTTTAGGAAAGTATTTGATTTAAATCTATTTTGAATTTTAAATTCAAAAGGATTTAAATTACTTCCTTCCTAAAAAAAAAAAAAACCTGAATTAGGAATATCTAATTACCTCCATTAATTAACCCTTTCATTTATGCATGACCACCAGCCCCCATGCTCTCACCCAGTAACGCCATCCCCAATTATTTCCTAACGCCTGATGTCATACTTGGGAAATAAATAAAAAAAACCTCAATTTCCTCTTGGCCGAATTCCCATCCTCCTGTTTGAATTAATTTATTGCCAAAGTGGTAATTCCACTTTTGGAAACTCAATTTAAACCTCCCAATTTCCCTCTGCATTGCCGCCCCCCCTCATCCTTCTCCCCTCTCAGACCCGTCCCCCTCTCTCCCTGCCAGATTCTCCTTCCCTCCTTGATTCCCCACCAAAACCCTTGGCATTTTTCCCTCTTATTTCTATTTCCTAAGCATAAGACCCTGAGACATCTTTCAGATTTTTGGAAAGGAAATTTGAGTTTGTTGCTACAGACTTTGACGAGAACTTCTTGTCTCTTCACCTTTGGATAACCTTCAAGAGCACTCGCTACCGTGGAGAGTTTTCAATCATTCGTCCATATGAATGAAGGAAGCCATTGACGAACATTTTGAAAGCATTGAGTGGAGGATCACCTCGCCTCCTTACGCAAAGGTTCTCCTTTTCACTTGCATTCAAATTCTTCTAAACCTAAGTTCTCAATTGGTTAGATTATAATCACGAAAGTCTTCTCCACGTGCTCTTGCTAAGCCTAGTAATTCGTAGGTTATTGAGTGTACTTTCTTTGCATCCTAAATCTTGTTGTTAGACTAGGGATTAAATTGAAGACTACTATTTTGCATTGTTTCAATTGTCTTATTTATCTTGAAAATTTCAAAGCTTGGAGCATGTGATTTAGCCTACGCAAAGCATCTCTTTATTTGTTTTAGTCGACGTTACAAATTGCTAATAATTTTAATCCAAAATTATTCTAATCAAAGAGTTGTGCAATGCCTAAAATGAAGTCATAAGCACGTCATCTAAATTGTCCTGCATCAGATAGCTGGCAGGGAGGTGGTGGTGCTAATTGATAGTGGGGCTACCCACAATTTCATTTCCACTCAGGTCATAAACCAACTTGGAGTAAAATTGGTGGACACCGGTTGTTATGGGGTGATGATGGGTACAGGGAAGGTGGAGAAAGGCCAGGGAATCTGTAAAGGAGTGGTGTTGATCATGCAGGGATTCAAGTAAGGGAGGACTTTCTCCCACTAGAGTTAGGAAGCACTGATGTCATCTTGGAGATGAAGTGTTTGAAAACCTTGGGGGAAACCAAGGACAATTGGGGAGCACTCACGATGGAATTAATGATGGATGGGACAAAGGTGGTTATGAGGGGAGATGTAGGGCTATCCAAAGCCATGACATCACTTAAGACCATGGTCAGGGATATGCAAGAGGTGGGGGAAGACTGTCTGGTTGGACTACACAAGCTGGATGTGATCAGGATGGAGGAGGGAGGGGATGTTTCTCTTTCCGTGCAGCCCTTAGTTCAACAATACAGTAAGGATTTTCAGTCACCTCAAGGATGACCACCTCCACCGGAACATGAGCATATCTACACCTTGAGGACAAGGTGGATTTTCGGGAGGGGAGTATTGTTAGACCGGTCCAGTGGACCGGTCCACGCGGGACCGGCCCAGATGCAAAGCTCGCGAATTTTTTTGCCTGGGCGGAGGCCGCGCGAGCCGTTAGCATTGCGGGAGCCTAATAGGAAGGCTTTTTTGGGGAGATTAAGAGGGGAATTTGAATGTAGGGATTGTTTAGGGATTTCCTTTTGATTTGTATGCATTAAATAGTTGGTTTTCCTAGGGTTTGTGTATCTTGAATTTGGCTGAAATTTGAGATCTCTTAGATTTAGGTTTTCTTTGGGCTCTTGGCATTGCCAGAGATTTGGGAGAGATCGATCCTCCTCTCGAATTGAGGATCAATTGTATCTTTTCTATTTTGTTGCATCTCCTAGTGGAATACAAGTTTCTACTTGCGTTTTTCTCTTAGTTTTCCCTAAATTGTGCTGATTTCCTGCTGTCAACAGCAGAATTTTGCTATTTTCCTGATACAAACATCAGTTTCTCTGCTGTTTTCTTACCGATTGTGGTTAGGATCGCTTGCGAACTCAAGTATTACCTTAGGGTTACTTGCGAACTCAAGTATTTCCTATCAATCAACCTACCCAATAGGAAGTCATTTGGGTATGCTGAAAGTTTTTTGTAGGGATAGCATGGCCTAGCCTGTTCTGGCTAATTTTGTTTGGTTTTGCTACTGCCTATTGCCTCGTTGTTACTGCTGCGCATAAACTGGTTAACGAGCTTCTTTTTCTGCAGAAAAGCAGTCCATTGTACTCTACTTTAAACAGTACCATTTTAGAAACATGAAGAACATTGTAGCCTAATAGCACACATGCATTGTGTTCTATGATTGGTGTATACAGGTTGAAGCTTTAGTTGCAAAAGTTCTTCGAGCGAAGTTGTCTGCTGTTTAGTTTGTTAAGTGATCGACAATGCTGTTGTTTACCCAAAAATTTGGGTTAGTTAAATCTATAAGGGATAATTAAGTCCTTATATATCTAAGTGGAACTTAATCCATGTTTTTAAGCAATGGATGATCCTTGTGTTAATTAAAACTTACACAACAACAACAACAACAACAACATCAAGCCTTTATCCCACTACGTGGGGTCGGCTAAATGAATCCTTTTTCTCCATTGTGTCATATTAAAAGTCCAATTCTCGTTTAAATCTAATAAAGATAGGTCATTCCTAATATTTTCTAACCAAGTCTTTTTAGGTCTACCCCTACCTTTCTTAACATAAGTCAAATCTAATACCTCTACTCTCCTAACCGGGTCATCGGAAGACTGCCATTTTATGTGACCAAACCATCTAAGGCGACTCTCTCTAATCTTATCTTCTACTGGAGCTACTCCAACCTTTTCACGTATATGCTCATTTCGTTTCCTATCTCTAAAGGTAAAGCCACTCATCCACTTGAGCATTCTCATCTCTGCCACACTTAACTTAGTATTATGCTTCTCTTTTAATGGCCAACATTCGGCACCATAAAGCATTGCAGGCCTCACTACCATCTTATAGAATTTTCCCTTAAGTTTGAGGGGTACATTTCTATCACATAACAAGCCCGATGCATTCCTCCACTTCAACCATCCAATTTGAATTCTGCTGATAATATCCCCATCTATTTCACCATCACTCTGAACAATAGATCCAAGATATCTAAAACGTGTACTCTTATTAATGACTTGATCGCCCAAAGTGACAATCCCCTCACTAGGCCTATTACTGCTAAAATTACACTCCATATATTCCGTTTTAGATCTACTCAAGCGAAAACCTTTAGACTCTAAGGTTGACCTCCATAATTCAAGTTTACCTTCAACTCCCTCTCTAGTCTTATCAACAAGAAGAATATCATCAGCAAAAAGCATACACCAAGCTACATCCTCTTACAAATGTCTAGTGAGAACATCCATGACTAAAGCAAAAAGATATGGGCTTAAGGTTGATCCTTGATGTAATCCAACCGAAATAGGGAAATACTTGGTCAATCCACCTTGTGTTTGAACACAAGTAATAGCTCCTGCATATATATCTTTAATGATTTGAATATAAGCATTATTGACTCCTTTCTTTTCAAGAACTCTCCATAGCACTTCTCTTAGAACTTTATCATATGCTTTTTCTAAATCAATAAATATCATATGTAGATCCTCCTTGTTTTCTCTATATTTCTCCGTCAAACCTCTTAATAAATGTATGGCTTCCATAGTCGACCTACCCGGCATGAATCCAAATTGATTTTGAGAAACATTAGTATCACGCTGCAACCTATGCTCCATAACTCGCTCCCAAAGTTTTAAAGTATGACACATTAACTTAATACCTCTATAATTCGCACAATCTTGTGCATCACCTTTATTCTTAAAAATAGGAATTAACACACTCATTTTCCACTCATCTGACATCTTTTTAGTCTTCAAAATAGTATTAAAAAGTTTAGTAAGCCATGAAATTCCTTCATCTCCTAAGCATTTCCACACCTCTATTGGAATATCATCAGGTCCAAAAGCTTTTCCACCCTTCATTTTCTTTAAAGCCTCTCTAACTTCAGTTTTACTAATACGCCGATAAAAACAGAAATCTTTATTTTCATTTAGGGTGCTAAGGTCACTATAGTCGATCTTATTTTCACAATCTTTATTAAAAAATTTAGCAAAATATCTCATTCATCTTTGTTGAATATCATCTTCTAAGAAAAGTATTTTTTGATCTTCATCTTTAATACACTTCACTTGAACTAAATCCTTACTACTCCTTTCTCTTTGTTTGGCTAGCTTATACTTATATCTTTCTCCCTCTTTAGTATCTAATATATTATATAAATCACTAAAAACTAATGTCTTTGCATCACATATTGCTTTCTTAGCATCCTTACGAGCTACTTTATATATTTCCCAATTATTAGAATTTTTAAAATTAAACCAATTTTTATAACAAAGCTTCTTATTTCTAATCTTTTCTTGCACATTTGGATTCTACCACCAACTACTTTTACTATTAGGAGCTTTTCCTTTTGATACTCCAAGGACATCTTTGTTAATTAAAACTTATGTGGCCTCAAAATCAGGATAATTAATTAATCCTACAATTAATTGAGTTTAATGTTTAAAATTGCGCAATTAAGTATTGAGACATTTTTTGTTCGTGAGAAGAGATGTAAATCTCAAGGTGTTTTGAGGCATTAGCTTCAAAATACAAATATTGCATAAAATAAAATAAAAGTTAAAAGTGATTTTTTATATAATACTGAAATATTATGTTAGATGATGACATTAATTTTCTATTGAGCTATAAAATAACAAATTTGTATACACATATGAAATAAAAAATTACACAAAATGTAAATCGACCAATGATAAATTGTGTGAAATAAAATTGAAATCCAAATATTACAAAAGCAAAATAATATTAAATATAAAAATTGCATAAAAGTATCATATATCATCAAGTTCAACGCCAAATTACTTCTTTCTCAGTTCCCTACTCATTCACATTTTATTCCTAAAAGAAGTTGAAATAGTTGGCTACAACTCATAAATCATATGAACTATTATCACTGAGAGGTTTTTTATTTGAGTTATTGTCAAAACAAATTGGTCTCTCTCCTGCCTCATCTTGCAGAATTCTGGAGGTGATGGACAACCTAAGCAAATATGCTCATTTCATTCTGCCAAGATATCTTTACACGACAATAACAGTGGTGTCGACTTTCATTAGAGAGGTGATTAGATTGCATGGGATACCAGACTCAATAGTGTCCGATCGAGACAAGCTGTTTCTCAATCACTTTTGGAGGGAGTTGTTCAGATTGCAGGGGACTGTGTTGAAGATGAGCACTTCTTACCATCCTCAGACAGATGTGTAGATGAAGGTGATCAACAGGAGTGTGGAGACATACCTACAATTTTTGTTTTAGAGACACCTCGACTGTGGGCTATGTGGTTGGCGTGAGCAGAGTACTGGTACAACACTTCGTACCATTCAGCGTCTTAGATGACTCTCGAAGTGTTGTATGGTAGGGATCTGTCTTACTTAGTGCACTTTGGGCAAAGTAGCACTTCAGTCTTTTTAGTGGAGCGTTACTTGGAAGAGCGGTGGAGATATTATTAGTAGAATTCAAGTTGGATAGTTGAAGTGGAGGAATGCTTCGGATTTGTTGTGTGATAGAAAAGTACCACTTAAGCTTATGAGAAAATTTTATAAGATGGTGGTGAAACCTACAATGCTTTATGACGCAAAATGTTGACCATTAAAATAGAAGCATAATATTAAGTTAAGTGTTGTTGATATGAGGATGCTCAGGTGTATGAGTGGACTTACTGTTAGAGATAGGATACAAAACGAGCATATTTGGGAAAAGGTTGTAGTTCAAGTGATAGATAATATTAGAGTCTCCTTAGATGGTTTGGTCAAATAATACGTCGACCTTCTTATGACCATGGTAGGAGACTATATGTATTAGATTTGACCTATATTAAGAATGATAGAGGTAGACCTAAAATGGCTTGGTTAGAAAATATTAGAAATGACCTTTCTTTATTAGATTTAAATGAAAATTTGACTCTTAACATGACATAATGAGCAAAAAGGATTCATGTAGCCGACTCACGTAGTGGGATAAAGGCTTGATGTTGTTGTAGTAGTACTTGGAAGAGCGGGATATGATACTAGAGGAATTGAAGGGACATCTATTGAGAGATTAGCAGATTATGAAAAAGCAAGCTAATGAGCACCAAAAGGACATTCTGTTTGAGGTAGGGGATGGAGTGTATTTGAAGCTTCATCCCTACAGGTAGAGGACAATGGCTAGTTGAAGGAAATGAAAAGTTGGCTCCACGATACTTTGGCCCTTTGAGATAGCAGAGAGGATCGGAGTAGTGGCGTATCGACTAAAGCTACCTCCAATTGTGACCATACATATGGTATTCCGCATATCACATTTGAGGAGAGCTATAGGGGATCACACCTCAATTGCAGAGTTACCAATGATGCTGACAGAGGATTTGTAGGTGGTCTTGGAACAACTGGAGTTAGTAGGAGTACAACACAGGGAGGGAGGAAATAAGGAAGTGTTGATTAAGTGGAAGAACTTACTTGAGTATGATGCTACTTGGGAGCCGTATGAGCAGATAAACCATCATTTTTTATCCTTTTCCCTTGAGGGCAAGGTGGTTCTTTGGGAGGGGTATTGTTAAACCAACCCAGGAGGGGCTAGTTCGGCTGATTTAGAAGGGACCAATCTATTTCTACATCAGGCGAAAGCCTGGGTGGAATTAGGCAGATCCGCTCTTTTTTGGGGTGGGTTCAACATGTTAATGAAGAGAGAGAGGGACGGATGAGCGGGAGATTTGAATCTGAAGGGATGTTTGGACATTTGGCTTTGTATTATTTGCTTTTAATTGTTATTCTCATCCTAGGGTTACAATTATTTTGAATGTTTGTTGAATTTAGGAGTTCGTGAGGTATTCTGGGGGGGCTCTATCTGTCGGCTAGAGATTTGTGAGAGTCAGATCTTCATCTCGAATTGAAGATCCATTGTATCTTCTTTGTTTTCTTCTACTTTTCATCTATTATTAAGTTTTCCTATTGATTTGCCAAGGAATTTATGTAAATTCCTAATTTTTTTGCTGAAATCCCAAATTTCAGCCACTATTTTGGTGGTTTCTGCACTTGTTTCCTATCATTACACAATTTGTTAACAACCTTACAAGCATTACCTTTGAATGAGATGCTGAGTTATCAAATGATTAGTTATGATGTTTTGTGGAACTTCATATAGTGCTTATCAAAAGATTCTTTAGTTTCACAAATAAGGAAATTATTGCATATTTCCAAGAGGGATGACATTGTCACTAAAACCATTATAATAAGGTGAAATGTAAACATGCATTGTTATCAACGTCGTGGAGCTCATTGTTGAGAAATTTTGATGATAAAATAATTTCTTATCTCGGCATGGCTATAATTAACATCTTTTGAGAATTATTGGATTGTGTTACAAAATTTGAAGTTTTGCCTAAAGGCTCTAGCAACAACAATAATAAGTTTTTTTTATTTCTAGAAAAGAAAAGAAAGTTAAAGCACACAACAACCCCAAAAAAGAGTGAGGTGTACCAAAGTTTAAAAATGTGAAATTAGGAACAAAGGCATATTGCCTTAATGAGGTAAGGCTTAACCCTCAAACGAAAAATTTTAAAAATAGCTCAAAGTTAAAAATAATTCACAAATATGCTATTATAAATTATCAGCATATTAACTTCATTCATCATCATAACACCTTGGAGCTCATTGTGGAGAAATTTTGATGATGAAATGATTTCTTATCTCTGCATACGATAATTAACACCTTTTGAGAACTAGTGTCTTACATTACAAAACTTGAAGATTGCCCAAGTAAAGGCTCTAGCAACAACAATAATAAATTTTTTTTCTAGAAAAGAGAATAATGTTTTAACATACAACCTAAAAAAGAATGAGGTGAACCAATGTTAAAAAATGTGAAATTAGGAATCAAGGCATTTTCCTTAATAAGGTATGGCGTAAGCCTCTACTAAAAAAAATTAAAAAATATCTCAAAGTTAAAAAAAAATTTACAAATATGTTATAAATTATCAACATATTAATTTCGTTCATCATCACAAACTACAAAGTCCCTCAATAAAGAAAAAAAAAACAAATCTTGATTTAAATGTAAATCTAAAGTGAAGGTGGGCGCGCAGATGCTGGCACGCAGGCGGGCGCGAGGATGCTGGGGCGCAAGCGGGGGCAGGGACGCTGGTGCGCAGTCGGGCGCTGGGACTTGGGCGTGCAGGCAGGCGCAGGGACGAGGGCGCGGGGACGTGGGCACGCAGGCGGGCGCGGGGACGCGAGAGTGCAGGTGGGCAAAGATACTCTGACGCGCGGACGTGGGCGAGCAGGGAAGCTCATTGTAAGCAGGTTTTCGGGTTGACCCTACAACCTATTGGGTCAACCCTAACCCGACCCATTTTTCAAACAAGTCGAATCCAGGAACCCGAACCCGACCCTTTTTTCAAACAGGTCGCGTCCAACCCGAAATTTCTGAGTTGGGTTCGGGTCGGGTTTTTGTGTCGTGTCAAATATTTACACCCCTAGACATGAGGATGCTAAGGTGGATGAGTGACTTCACTCTTAGAGATAGGATACGAAATGAGCATATTTGTGAAAAGTTGGAGTAGCTCCAATGGAAGATAAAAATAGAGAGAGTAGCCTTAGATGGTTTGGTCACATAAAACGGCGGCCTTCCGATGACCTAGTTAGGAGTATATGTATTAGATTTAGTTTATGTTAAGAAAGGTAGAGGTAGACCTAAAAAGACTTGATTAGAAAATATTAAAAATGACATTTCTTTATTAAATTTAAATGAGAATTTGACACTTGTAATAGAGAAAAAAAGATTAATGTAGTTGGCCCCACGTAGTGGGATAAATGCTTGATGTTTTTGTTGTATTTAATGTTTTCGACCCGTGAAGTGGGATGATACATGAGAACTCTTGTAATGGTGTAAATTTGGCTTATAAATTCAATGTCTTATATGTTATTATTTTTGCAGCAAAATTACGTTTGTATGGCCGCATGGGAAAAGAGTTAAAAATAAAATAAAAAAAAGACAATTTAAACGAGCAATTTTCTTTATGTTCACCAGGATTTGCGTTGCCAGCAACCAAAGTGCATACTTTCTGCTATTTTTGGTTTATGCTGCTTATTTTCTTAAACCTTCTTGAAACACTACTCCAAACGTAGTTTTATAATATGAGTAATGGTTCACTCAAATACATTTATATTTACAGTAGAATTTTGTTTGCGTTCATAATTTTTGTGGTTCAAGAGAAAATAGCCCCTGTAACTACATTCCGCTAGACAGAAGAATTAATTTTTAATATGGATATATTGGTGAATGCGGTGTTACTCGTATATTCATGTCTTAAAATTCTCTTCTGAGCTGCAGTTCCAAATTACACGGTTGTGCTTCTGTTTTTGGTGTTTTCTTTTTTCCCATCCAATGTTTTTAACTTCATGTTGGTTCCAATGGCTTCTGTTCTTTAAATGTAAAAGTCAATTTATATGGATTTTAATGCTATGGAGAGCTTGTAAGTAAGCTGATTGCAAACAATCGTTTAATAACCCGTGTTTTTGAAATCTCCCATCTGCATTCCTATAATTTGAAATTCCTTAACGTTACAGATTTTTAGAGCGTTGGAAGTACGACAATCAGCAGCCAAAGATGTCATTGCTGCGGCTGATTTAGAAAAACAGGAAAAGGAGGAAGTTGCTCTGAAAGCTCTAAAAGAGCAAGAATTATTGATGGATGCTGTACTTGCAGAGTCCCAGAATTTGAAGCAGGAAGAAGAGGAGAATTCTAAGGTAAATAACCTTACATTTCGTGTATCAGAAATTCTGCTCAGTTTGGCGTTATGATAATGGTTTCTGTGTGATTGATGCTTGCAGCTGAGAGAATTTTTGATGGATCGCGGCCATGTTGTCGATTCATTGCAGTAAGTTTTTCCATTAAACTGAGATTTGTTTTCACGAGCATGTAAAATTACTTCCAATGTATGATGAAAATCTTCACTTTAGTCATCTTTTCTACCTTTTTTAAGTAGAAAACTTTGTTAATGTATGCTTTTGCTGTGCAGAGGTGAAATAGCCATTATTTGTGAAGATATTCTCTCACTTAAGCAAAGAGTTGACGGACGCATCCCTTTCACTAGATCTCTAATTTCATCATCTTTTTCCAAATCTCTAATGTCATCATTTTCGTCGAGCTCTTCTGATCATAATGGAGGATCACCAGCATCAACAAACCGTCTTACTAACACGGAAACCCATGAAAAGCATCAGGAAGTAGAAAATACTTCCCTAAACTCACTCGACTCCCGCAGCAATCCATTAGATGATTGGGAACTATGTGAAAAGTGAGATTTAATTCTCCTATACAGAATATTGCTATGCTATGATCGTTTGCTGCGATATTAATTGACTATTTTACGTTTCTTCGAGTGGTGAAACTAATTGCATGGTTCATTTTCAGAAAAAATTGTACTTGTAAATATGTCGTCGTTTCAGAACAGTGAGCGCTTGATAGTTCTTTTAAGAAGCTTGAGAATAACGTACTAGCTACTTGGGAAGCTCCACTCCCAAAACATATTATCTTGTGCATATATTTAAAGAACCTTCTGAAATGTCCGTCTCTGTGGGTTAGGGCTGCAAACGAACCGAGCCGAGCCGAGTATGTGAGTGTTCATGTTTGTGTTTGTTTAACATTAGCTTGTTCATGTTTGGTTCGTGTTTGATTCGAGCTTTATTATTTGTATTCATGTTTGGTTCGTTTAATTTAAGGGTGTTCATATTTTGTTCATGTTCGTTTGTTTAGTGGTTATCGAGTTTTAAACAAGCTATGTTCGTGAACATATTTCGCAAGCAATCTATTGAACAAGCAAACCTTAAATTTGTTCATGAATATCCTAAACAAACAATCTAACAAACATGGACAAATATGAAATGTTTCTTGTTATTAATAAAAAATAATTATATTATTATGTTATAATTAAAATTTTTATATTATTTATATTTATTAATTTTATAATAACATATTATTTAAGTTTTTATCGAGCGGTTTTAATCGAACCCGAATCGAGCTTTTTATCGAGCTTGTTCATAAACATCAACTGATGTTGTTCGCGAACATAAACGAGCTGAACGCATTAGTGTTCAAGCTTGTTTATCTAAGAATTGAGTATTTAAAATATTGTTCAAGTTTGTTTGTTAGTTAATTAAATGATCATGAACGAGCTTTAATCGAATCGAACAACAAGTAGTTCGTTGAACGTTTGGTTTGCTTGCAGCCCTACTGTGGGTTATTCTTTTCAGATTTTTAGTGGCTTTGTTCTATTGCATAGGGAGCCCTGTTTTACTTTTTTTATAATGTGGTTGTTGTAATGACATTAAATTTTTTTTTAAGGAGCCATTGCATCTATACGTGTAGTGAGAGTTGCCTTAGATGATTTAGTCACATAAAATTTTAGCCTCTGATAATCCGTTTAGGACAAATTTATTAGATTTGATCAATATTAAGAGAGGTAGTAGATCTAAAAAAAATTATTCAGAAATTTTAGGCATTATTTTTGTTTTAGATTTAAAAGAGATTTCGACTCTTAACAAGATATAATGGGTATAAATAAGATCTCCTACAGTGGGATAAATATTTGATGTTGATGTTGTTATTCTGACATGAGATATGTCAGAATAAATCTAAAAATTATTATATTTATCTTTAAGATTATTATATAAAAAATTTATATTACTTAATTTTAAAATAAATATAATAAATTTTGAGCTTATAATGATAAGCAAGTTTATCTTACATAGAGGTTGTCATGAGTGGTAAGTATAGTAGCCTCTTACGTAAATGTTGGATTTTGTGCCGACGTCCTATGGGATTGCATCCAAGCTTTAGAAAAAAAAAAGTTGCCCAATGGAAATGATCTTCTGGCGTAGAAAGTGTTAAAATAATTATGCTTTTTCATTTTTAAAATAATTATGCCCAATGGAAATGATCTTTTGGTGTAGAAATAGTTATAAAAATTAATATGATTAGAGATAGAAATATAGCTTTAAAGATTGTTGCTGATGTTAAGGTTGTTAATATTATAAGTGCTTATGCTTCTGAAGTAGGTTTGGATATGAGTTCTAAATTAAATTTTTGGAATGACTTAGAAGAATTAATATAAAAGATACATATTGAAGAAAGAGTTTTTATTGGAGGAGATTTAAATGAACATGTTGGTAGAGAGGTAGATGATTTTAAAAACATTCATTGGAACCATGTGTTTGGGATGACAAATAAAGGTGGCAAGATCATATTAGATTTTTATTTAGCTTAAGAATTTTTAATTGCTAATACCTTATTTAAGAAAATGAATGAACCTCTTATCACTTATAAAAATGAGTATAGTAGAATTCAGATTGACTATTTTCTTATAAGAAAATTAGATCGTTTAGATTACAAATATTGTAAAATTATTTCGAGTGAAAATTTATGTACCCAACATCGATTATTAGTTTTGGACTTTAAGATAAATGGACAGAAAATAAAAAATAAAATAAAATGATATTCTAGGATTAGATGTGAGCATTTAAAGAATTTTAACAAAAATATTTTTAAGAGTAAGATTTTAGATCGTAAGATTTTATCTATGCATGAGGATGCTAATATTATGTGGGAAAAATTGGCTAGTGATATTAAGAATATTACAAAAGATGTGCTTGGAGTATCAAAAGAAAAAGCTCATAATAGTAAAAATAGTTTGTGGTGGAATCCAAATTAGCAAGAAAAGATTATAAATAAGAAGATTTGTTATAAAAATTAGTTTAATTTTAAAAATTTTAATAATTGGGAAATATATAAAGATGCTTGTAAGGAATCTAAGAAAGAAATATGCGATGCAAAGACCTTAGCTTTTAGTGATTTATATAGTAGATTAGATACTAAGGAGGGAGAAAGATATAGATATAAGTTAGCCAAACAAAGAGATAGGAGTAGTAAGGATTTAGTTCAAGTGAAGTGTATTAAGGATGAAGATCAAAAAATATATATTTTTAGAAGATGATATTCAACAAAGGTGGATGAGATATTTTGCTAAATTTTTAAATGAAGATTGTGAAAATAATATTGATTGCCCTTATCACCCTAAATGAAAAAAAGATTCATGTTTTTATCGACGTATTAGTAAAACCTAAGTTAGAGAGGCTTTAAAGTAAATGAAGGGTGTAAAAGCTGTTGGACCTGATGATATTCCAATAGAGGTGTGGAAATGCTTAGGAGATGAAGTAATTCTTGGCTTACTAAACTTTTTAATACTATTTTGAAGACTAAAAATATGCCAGATGAGTGGAGAATGAGCGTGTTAATTCCTATTTTTAAGAATAAATGTGATACACAAGATTGTGCGAATTATAGAGGAATTAAGTTAATATGTCATACTTTAAAACTATGGGAGCGAGTTATGGAGCATAGGTTGCGGCGTGATATTAATGTTTCTCCAAATCAATTTAGATTCCTGCCGAGTAGGTTGACCATGGAAGCCATACATTTATTAAGAGGTTTGATGGAGAAATATAGAGAAAATTAGGAGGATCTACATATGATATTTATTGATTTAGAAAAAGCATATGATAAAGCTCCAAGAGAAGTGCTATAGAGAGTTCTTAAAAAAAAAGGAGTTAATAATGCTTATATTCAAATCTTTAAAGATATATATGCAAGGCTATTACTTGTGTTCAAACACAAGGTAGTTAGACTAAGTATTTCCCTATTTCAGTTGGATTACATTAAGGATCAGCTTTAAGCCCATATCTTTTTGCTTTAGTCATTAATGTTCTCACTAGACATTTGCAAGAGGATGCACCTTGGTTTATGCTTTTTGTTGATGATATTCTTCTTGTTGATAAGATTAGAGAGGGAGTTGAAGGTAAACTTAACTTATGGAGGTCAACCTTAGAGTCTAAAGGTTTTCTCTTGAGTAGATCTAAAACGGAATATATGGAGTGTAATTTTAGTAGTAATAGACCTAGTGAGGGGATTGTCACTTTGTGCGATCAAGTCATTAATAAGAGTACACATTTTAGATATTTTGGATCTATTATTCAGAGTGATAGTGAAATAGATGGGGATATTATCAGTAGAATTCAAGTTGGATGGTTGAAGTGGAGAAATGCATTGGACATGTTGTGTGATAGAAAAGTACCCCTCAAACTTAAGGGAAAATTCTATAAGATGGTGGTGAGGCCTGCAATGCTTTATGGTGTCGAATGTTGGCCATTAAAAGAGAAGAATAATACTAAGTTAAGTGTGGCAGAGATGACGATGCTCAGGTGGATGAGTGGCTTTACCCTTACATATAGGATATGAAATGAGCATATAAAGGCTTGATGTTGTTGTTGTTGGCTTTACCCTAAGAAATCTAATAAATTTCTTTATTAGATTTAAACAAGAATTTGACTTTTAATAGGACACAATGGAGAAAAATGATTCATGTAGCCAACCCCACTTAGTGGGATAAAGGCTTGATGTTGTTGTTGTTGTTGTTGCTAGTCACATATGACTAGTGATTGGCGTTGAAAGCACCCAACAGACCTACCTGGATAAAAAGACATGTACATAGTCAGTCGTTTGTTTAATGGGTTTATTGGGAATTATCAGGGGAAGGAGTTATTATGTGTAGAGTCTGGACATAAAATTGTGTTCAGATTATGAGTGTATATAATATATATTGTATATTTTTAATTATTATACATAGTGTTTATATAATATACATATATAATGTATACACTTATATGTCTGAACCTAACTTTGTACCCCGACTCCACATAATAATTTCTTATGTGAATCAGCCGCTCGTTGCACAGGCAACTGGTTCTGATTTTTTTTTTATGCTATGAGAATGAAGTACTTGTTGGGATATTTAATATTATCACTTTTGTGGAGCATCCTAAGCAGCTCGAGTTCCCTCATGCACCTATTTACCATCCATTTGTTTGCCAGCCTAGAGAGAAAGGACACCAATATTTCTCTTTTGCTTTTTCTTGAGATGTGGGAGAGAGAGTTTAGAGGCTTCTATTGTTGGGAAACATGTTAGTGGATAGTCTAGCTGAAGACTTAAAACTTAGCAGTTATAGGAGGCAACTCACTTGATAGGCTATGCATGGTGCTTAATGCACTAGTTATCCTATAATCAATGTTATGTTATGTTCTATTAACTCATATTTTATGTACATTTTATCATTTATATGAAAGTATATATAGTGTTAACTATTGTTTATGTTTCTTGTATTTACATTTCATTGAAATTTCCCTCATATTTATTATAATTATTTTTGAATTCTGATTATTTAATTAGCCTTAGTAAAAATGATAATTAAAAATTATGTAAAATTAAGATAATAATAAAACTCTAGCTCATAGTTCAAATGACCACTATTTATACTTCATAGAGTGGAAATAAACTAATAATTATTTGACTTAGATCATTTAAGTTATTAGTTTAGTTTGAAATTATAAGTTATACCATTATTTATTAATTTTTGAAATAAAGATGAATAATTAAAAATAAAGATTCGATATGAGTAGATTAAAATTAGAAATCATAAGCAATCCAAATTTAGAATTAACAATCTTATTAAATCCTTACATTTTTTTTTTGGATAAAACCCACCAGCGGGCAGGCATATGCGTTAATAACAAAAATAAAGTACAAGGTCCTTAAGAAGAAATCCAGCCCTCTATTGCTTAGAAGAGTTACAAAAAAAAGTCAAAAAAGGACCTGAGACCCAGATTTTTCCACTAAGCACGAGTACAAGACAACTTAATAACATGATATAAAGAGCATAATTAAAAACCCAAAAGAAGACATAAAAAGGATTATCAATAAGCTCGGTGTTGCCACTAAAAAAAAGAAGTATTGTTATCACCCAAAACGAAGTTCTAGAGAGAAGGATGAGAAGGCTCCACACATCTATTTAGCTCAGTCGGTCAGTAGCTCAAAAAACCATTATGCCACCCAAAAGATAATTCAAATTTAACCTGCAAGATACCACTACAGTGCAACTGAAGCCAAAAGGACATTAAGCAAATATTAGATAAAAAAAAACAATAAAATTTATTCAACCAATAATCCAATACTTAATATCAAAAATTAATATTAATCCCAGCTCATCAATCAATAAGTGTGCAAGTAATTGACACTCTAAATATCACAACTATAAGCAACACACCCACATTAAAACACCAAGACAAATAGATAATATAACAACAATAAATATTTCCATTGCAGTTACCAGGTTTGCCACGATAAAGAGCAGAAAAAGCAGCATAATTGTGAATATAGCAAGAGTAAATATACCAAAAATAATAATACCTGGGAAGAGCACAATCAACATCATGAAATCCATCATTATTTATAGTCATTAATGCATACTAATAGCAATGATCTAAAAAACCATTTAGCCAATACAAAAAATATAAACCTGGAAGACCACAGCCAACCATAGGAAAAATAGTAGCAAAACCATCAGAACCATAAATTCTAAAGCAAAAGCGAATGCCATAAAAGATCAGGCGTGTATTATCAGTGATGCTATCATACACAACACTCAAATGCCATTCCAATCTACTCCCCAACCAACCTGGGCTCACACCGTTCCTGCACGGAAAGGACACACTAAAATAGAATGAAACATAGTTGAGCGGAGGTACAACTAGCTTACAGCCATATACTTTCATCCAAATAGCCCAACGATTTCTAAAAAAAATGAGAGAAAGAATTCATATCAATAAACTTGAAAATATCCTGAACAAAGATATAATAAATAGTCCACAAAAAGAACAGAGACGGACCACCCCAGTAGAAATTGTTGAACTGAATATTGAAAAAAAATCCAATTCAAAATAACCCTGGGAGTAGACGAGCAGCAAAATGAGTGTAAAACAGCAAAATAAATTCTCCAATCATAGCTCAAAACAAGCTAATCCCACCAATTAGCATCGAAAATTAAGTTAAGAATGCTATCATACTGATTGCCAAAACCAAGCTGGTAAGAAAACGACCATCTACAAATCTTACAAGCTTAAATAAAATAGTAATTAAGGATCTGGTAACTCCAAAAAACCATAATCTAGAAAACAAAACCTGGCCCACTTTCCAAATGCAAGGACAAAATAAGATAGACAACACCACCCTATAAACAACCTTTAAAAAAAGCAACAGAAGAATAAATAGGCCGAAAGAAGGCCTAGCAAAAGGAATCAAAATTTTCTAACATAAGGAAATCTAAGTTTATCTAATCTAATGACGCCTTTAACAAAAGGAGGGAGCCAATTATAGGAAAATTTAGTAAGGAATTGAAGGTCAGAACTATGATTAACCAGCTAGTCAGCACAAGCATTACCTTTTCTATGAATATGAGTCAACTTGACATTAAAAAAAATCACAAGCTATTTAATTTCCTTAATAAGATAGAAAAATTTAGGACTATAACTTTTCTCATCACTATCTTCAAGGTAAAATAGCATGTGTAAAGCATCATCTTCATTCCAAATATTTACAAGACCAAGGGAAAAACAAAATTTCAAACCAAACAAGATATCAGAAAGTTCAGAGTAAATAAAAGAACAAGCGGGAAGAGGACTAGCAAAAACAAGAACAAAATTACCATTATCATCTCTAATGATAAATTAAATCCTTACATTAAACTCATTAAGATTGTAAAAAGGGTTCGAAGCAAAAATTGATATTCAAAATCATTAACTATGTACTTGATAAATTAAAAAAAAAAAAAACAGAGAGAATTGTTCTAAGAAGAAAAAGAAAGAAATTGATGAAAAAGAAAAAAAAAGACCTATACATTCAAAAATTAGTATCAGTTAAAAGCTTATAATTTGATTACAATCTTATACTTAAATTATAAAGGATAAAATAAGAAAACCAATTAAAATGATGGTGAACTAATGAGATTTCAATTTTAACTTTAAACATATCTAATTATTAAACTACATTATTCACTTTAAAATTCAAAAATTATATAATTAAATCTATAACCTATAAATTCAAATTAAGAAATAATAATGATGAATAATTAGTGTTATTATTATTATTTTGTAGACTAGAATTATAATCTTATTTATTTTACTACTTCTAGACTATGATGCAGTATCCTATATTTTAGTAATTTTAAATTGTCAATTTTTACTTTGGTTAATCATTTAATCAGAATTATAATATATTTATTTGCTTGAGGATAAGTAAGAGTTTAAGCTGGGGAGAATTTGATAAGTGTAAATAATGTGTTATTTTATGTGTTATATTTTCAGTAAAAATGTGTTGTTTTAGTTTTATCTTACAAGAAAAATACATAAAAGACATAACATTAAGTTTCATTTAGTGCCACAGCGTCGGAACAAACAGTGTCGTAGCACCATATATGAAATACATCACTGGAGCGCCAGAATATCAACATTGCAGTGCCAAATTCTCTGTCGGACAACACTGCATCATCAAAATTTCAACTTTGTAGGGTCATGTTCTCTGTTGTTCAGTACCACAACGATACACTCTATAATGCCTTGGCGCCCAAATTACTCTTCCTACACCACAGTGTTTGAAAGTCAGTAGTGCCATGATGTAGCAATTGTAACTTCTCAAGGACATGAATTGTTAACAAAATGATGTGACAGTTCACTAAGTAACTAATCCATGTTAGCAAGCACCGCAGCGATGCTAGAGCATTAACAAAGCAGGGTTAATTCAATTGTTAGGCGCAGTGACGTTGATATTTCAAGCACCATAGTGCCAGTTGTCTAATTTGTATTTTTCTATAAATAGTCACTATGTTTTATTTGTAAGGGAGTTCAATCACTTAGATAATTTCAGTACAATTTAGAGTGTTTTCCCGAATTTCTCTTAGGGTGACAACTAAGGGAATTTAGAGAAGTACTTCATACCATTATTAGAGTATTTGGCTTGTATTTATGAAAGAAAATATGTAAGTAAAGAGAAGGAGTTTAGAGGAGATCCTTTAAACCATTATGGTGATATTTATCTCTTGTATTTTTTTTTTCTGATCATACTATTAATAAAAATGAGTTTGCTTCAATTATGCTCCATATAAGGCTAAATTCTCTCATTTTGGATTAATGATGTAAATATCATATGTAGTATTAATGAGTTCTCTTATTTCTTAAATTATTAAAATGATATTTTCAATATCACCTGATCTTAATTGAATGTGTATAGTGGTCATATGTGTAATTAAAATTAGGTGTAATGTGGAGCCTCGATGGAGGGAAGCAAGCATAACCAGGAATATTGAATTAGTATGTGTTATACCTAGGCATAGGGTATAAAATGCATTAAATTATTAAGGATAAGATATAACCATATGAAGTTGGTGGACATCCTTTACTCTTACAAGCTCGATAGAGATCTAGGGATGCACATGCTCTGAATAATATCACAATTAAAAGAGATTTATTAGGAAAAATATGTTATTTATATTCATCAATCTAAAATATTATATCCATATAGTGTATTCATTATCTTTATTTAATTTTATTTAATTGATTAAATATCCACAACATCAAAGAAATAAGTAGTAGTTGTTGATTATTAAAAAGCATACTTCCTCGTAAGTTCAACACTCATCTCTACCACTTTATTACTTAATTCGACATGTATACCTATGTATATTAAGTGGGGTTTACTAATTTATATCAAAGAAAACCTAAGCATGGTTTACGGGAGATAGAGCCTTAAGCATTCATTGTGATAATTTAAATTTGTATTTACTCGCGGCCCCCATCAAGTATGTGAAGGAGATTATCAAACTGCATGGAATTCTTAAGGTTGTTGTTTCTATCCGTGATGGTAGGTTCACTTTAAGATTATGGAGGTGTATTAAAAAAGGTTTGAGGACTCAATTAAATTTCAATATAGCCTTTCATCCCAAGACATATGGAAAATCTAAAAGAGTGATTTAGATTTTAGAATTCCTATTGAGATTTAATGTTTTGAATTTTGACTGAAGCTAAGAAGATCACGATCGTTTGGTTGAGTTTACCTATAATAATAATTTCAAAGAAGGCATTGGCATGCCTTAGTATGAAGCTTTATATGAAAGGAGGTGAAGAACTATGTTGTCTTGGATTGAAGTAAGAAAAAGGACATTAATAGGTTATGAGCTAGTGGATAGAACCACTAAAAAAATCAGATTAATTAAAAAAAAATATTGGTAGCAGCTCAAGATAGGTAGAGGAAGTATTTTAATCCTAAGTATAAGTTTGTTGAATTTCAAATTGGGGAATTCGTTTATCTGAAGGTTAGCCCAATGAAAGGAGTAAGTATATTTGGGAAAGATGGTAAGCTAAGTCCTTGATACCTTGCACTATTTAAAGTGATTGAATGAATTGTAAAATTTTCTTATAAACTATTTTTGTTGGATCACATTTTTGACATAGAGATTTTCCCTTACCTTAGATAGATGAGTAAGATAAGATTTATTTTAATATGTTATATATGTTCCCTATAAAGATAAGCTCTTATAATTAATTGCTTCACAAAAGAGATGATTCCCCTGATAAAACTCTTGATTAAAACAACAAAAAATATTTTTAAGATTTCAAAGTTGAAGATAAGATAATAGTTATGTTTCTCAAATCAGATTGGATTCATTCAAGGTAGGTCTATTATCAAAGTTATATGTTTATTAAGTGGTTTGATGGAGAACTATAGAGAGACTAATGATGATCTACATATGATATTTATTAATTTAGAAAAGTATATGATAAAATTTTATGAGAAGTACTCTAAAGAGTTCTAGAAATGGAGTTAATAAAGCTTATATTCAAGTCATTAAGGATATATATATATATATATATATATATATATATATATATATTATATATATATATATTATATATATATATATATATATATATATATATATATATATATATATATATATATATATATATATATATATATATATATAACCTCTATTTGTGCTCGAATACAAGGAAAATTTAACTAAGTATTTTCCTATTTCAATTGGACTACATCAAGGATCATCTTTAAGATCATATATATTTAGCTTTAGTCATAGATGTTCTTATTATAAATTTGCAAGAGGATGTACCTTGGTGTATGTTTTTTTTTTAAAGAAATTCTTCTTATTGAAAATAGAGGAGAGGAAGTTGATGAATAACTTGAATTATGAAGGTCAACTTTAGAGTATAAAATGTTCATTTTAATATATTTAAAACCAAATAAATGGAGTCTAATTTTAGTAGTAATAGATCGAGTGGCGAGACTTTGACATTAGGTGATCAAGTCATTAAAAAGAGTACATGTTTTAGATATATCATGCATATTGTTCAAAGTAATGGTGAAATAGATAGAGATATTATTAGTATAACTCAAATTAGATAGTCAAAGTGGATAAATACATCGGGTTATTGTGTGATAGAAAATTACCCCTAAAACTTAGGGGAAAATTTAAGAAAATGGCAGTGATACACGGAATGCTTTATAGTGTAAATGGTTTTCCATTAGAAGTAAAGCATATTAATTATTATGTTAAGTGTTACTGAGATGAGGAATCTTAGGTGGTTGAGTGTATATACAATTAGAAATAAAATGTGAAATGAATATATACGTGAAAATATTGGAGTAAATCCAAAATCAAATAAGATTAGAGAGAGTCACTTTAGATGGTTTGGTAAGATAAAACGTCAGCCTTCTCATGACCCAAGTAGGGGTAAATGTATTAGATTCAACATATGTTATGAAAGATAGAGATAGACCTAAAATTATTTTATTAGGAAGCAATAAAAATGACCTTTTGAATAGATTTAAATGATAATTTGACTCTTAATTGGAGATAATGGAGAAAAAATGATTCATGTAGCCGACCCCATGTAGAGGGATAAAGGCTTGTGATGGTTGAAATTATTTTTAGGTTTAATCTGTATCAAGACTTATGACCAACCGTATTACTTCTATAGTTATGAGATAGATTTAAATTATTTTTTTCTCACATTATCGTCTATATAGAAAAGTTCATATGATATATCTTTAACTCAATTTGAAAATCTAATTTATATTTCACATTTAGTGTATATTTTTTCTTGAACATGAAAATGTAATTATTTACATTTAAGTTAATCCAAAATAAAAAAAATATTTAATTTAAAAGTAAATTATTTCACTTTATAATAATATAATTAATTAAATTCTTAAGTGTGTCATGATAAGAATTAATTATAATTTATTTTTTTTATGTGTTCCTTGATTATTTTAAAAGGCTTATATTTATAATTATCATATTTTAGCATTATCAAAATTTCAAAACTAAAAAATTTTTAATATAAAATTTCAAATTTAAAACTATGGAAAGATTACTTGGAAGAAAAGTTAAATTAAATTTAAATGAAATTTGTGGTCGATGAATGAAATAAAAATTAAATATTAAGTAATTAATGTCAACCACCTCTTTGAAAGACGTAATTACACTTTCCTAAAAGGTGCATATCTACTCCTTTACATCTCTTCATGGTTGGCCCCAACTCATACCTCAATTGGATTTTATTTCAATTGTAAACATTATCAAAATATACATAAATGTCATAGACATTAGTAATGAATGTACTGATGTCAATTGGAAAGAAAATTTGAATGCTTATCTCAAGTGGAATATGCTTCTTAACAAAATCCCAAAGTTTGTTTGCTTGGCGAATCAAAACCATTGCTACTATATGGTGTGTAATTCAATTTTTTGCATTACATCTACATATAAATTGTTTTAGCAGTTGATTCTGTATAGGTTATTAAACCTAAGCTATTGTCCCAAGGCTAATAAAGAGGGGGGGGGGGGGGTGAATTGGTAATTTAAAAATTCTCTTGGATTTTTAAATAGAAAACCATTTTGATTCTCATAGCAAGTTAATTTAAGTTTCAAAATAAACTTTTCAATCATAGTAAATAACTTACAGTAAATAAATATGAAAATTAAAAGACACAAAGATTTATAGTGGTTCGATCAAACATGACCAACATCTACTCCTTGAAGACTCCCTCTTCAGGTATTTCACTATTACCAAAGTGTCTCTCCTTTTGCTCCCATAGTAAGGCGGAGAAGCCTTTACAAAACCTCTCTTCCACCAATCCCCGGTGTGACAGATAACCGTTATCCTTTAACATCCTCCAAGTGTCTGCAGAGAACCATCATCCTTTCACACCCTCCAAGTTTTGGCATAGTACTGTCATCCTTTCTCACCCTCCAAGTGTTGGTAGAGTACCGGATCTTCTTCAAAGATCTTCTCATGAGCAACTAAAAATAATAAAAGAAGAGTGATCACCAAAACACAAAGAGATCCTTACCTTTGAGTAACCTTGTGAATCCTTCACACTCCACTTGTAGGAAATCTCTCTCAAATACTCCCCCACACTCTCTTTCGCTTTCTCTTAAAAATTCACAAAGACTAAACTTTTTCATGTTAGTTTTAGAGGACCTTTTATATCAAAGACATGAAAAATCATTCATAAAACTATAATTTTCCATTTTGAGCGTACATGATTGTATAGTATGATCGTATATTTGTACGTACAAAAAGTTCAAAAACTATTGCGTACGAACATGTTGTGAATCCACACAAAATTATTTCGTACATAATGATCATCTAGTACAAACCAAGTTTGTAATGTACGAACAGTTAGAAAATTTTTCAACTTCATAGAGATGAAGAGCAACCCCACAATTTCATACCCTGGATGGCGTACGTATGATGATGACATCATGGTACGATTAGTTACAAAAAATTTCAAGTTCATCAGGATGAAAAGGGACCCATCCAACTCATACACTGGAGGACATACGTATGATGATGACATCGTATGGTACAAACCATTCAAAATTGTTTAAGTTCATCTAGATGAAAAGGGACCCATCCAACTTATACACTGGATGGCGTACGTACAATGACGACATCGTATGGTATGAACCGTTCAAAAAAACTTTGAATTCGTCAGGATGAAAAGGGACTCATCCAATTTGTACACTAGATGGCGTAAGTATGATTGTGATATCATACAGTACAATTCATACTTAGAAAAAAATTCTACTTTCTGTTCGTTTGACTGCTCGAAGGAGAAAATAACTGAACAAATCATCCCGTATGAAAAGACTTTGTACAGTAGGATAAGTTTAAAAAACTGAAGATTTTAAATTCTCCCCCAGTGTGTATGTGTGCACAGTTACTCAATTACAATCACTCTCTCTCAAACTCAATAAGATAAAAAATACAAACTTTATTTACAATAAATCCTAAACTGATCTGATTTGAAGTCTTCAATAATTTGGAGTATGATTTTCCTGAAATGTTAGTACACACAAATAATAAAAATAGTGCATCTAAAATGTGTTAGGAGAAATAATAATCAAGGCAATAATATTTAAAATCATCAAAAATATTCATGTTGAAAGAATATTAACAATCAAGAATAAAGTTGCAACTATCTCAACAATCTTCCCCTTTTTGATAATGGCAAAACAATTACTGTTTAAGTAAAATTGAATATCCTAAATTTCTCCTTAGCTACCCCTAAAGAAATAAACTTGTGAATATAAGGGGTTTCCTTGAAGAACAAATTATTATTTTTTATTTTATTTTACAGAAATGTTAAAAACACAAAAATAAAACACATAACACACAATACCAAACACAAAACACAAAACAAAAAAATAATAATAATACAACAAAACACTAACAAAACACAAAAAATAATATTTAATTCCCCTTTTGACAACAACAAAAATGAAAAAAAAAGAAGATTGAAATGAAAGAAGTCATATGAGAAACCTTTGTAATTGATCTTGAAAGAGATTGAACTATAAATGCAATAACAAAGTTAATGACCATTAGATGAAAAAGATAGATTCAAAATATTTAAATTAAAGTATAACATAGATAAGAAAAATTGATCAAGGTCATGAAGCATTTTAGACAATTAGATAAGAAGAATTATTGCAAAAGTGACAAAATGAAGACTAATTAATTTCAATGTTTAATATAAAATATAATCGAACATTAGATGATTTGAATTTAAAGATTAAACGATAGAGGAAAAAACATAATCAATTTGTCACATTGCGCATCTTTTCAAATATTTGTGGCACACTTTATTCATCTTTTTATATTTAGACTAATTTTGTGCATCTTTTTAATTTGCGAACCATTGTGCATTTTTTCAATTTTTGTACACATTGTACATTTCCTTTTGATATGTATTTTTTTAAATTGATCTTTCCAAATCAATAATCTTAAATATCAAATTTATTTAATTATAAAGATAATTATATTGAAAAGAGAAATTAAAAATAAAAAGACATCAAAATTGCAATAATAATATTTAAATTATGTTTACCTAAAAAGAACATGAGATTGATATCCTTAACTTGATCGAGTTATAAGTTAACTTAAAATTTTTTGAAAAAATTAGATTTCATAATGAAATTAATTTTATATTGCATGTTAATTTATAATACTTTTTAGATCAATTATGACAGGATTATCATATAGACAAATTTACATTTCAAACAACGAACAAAAATAACTAATCAAAATAAGACATTTTTTTATTGATATAAATTAAAGATCAGATACATTGAAGCTCTTTGATATCAATTCATAAAAACAAAACAACATGATATCAACAATACTAAAATCATATATGGAGAGGACAAGTACAACATAAAGATAAAATATTGACATCATCACATAAAACATCACATATGGAGAGGACTGATAAAGACAACATAAAAGAAGTACATTTAATACTCTGAGGGACCCTGGTATGGAGGAGGAGGCTGGTTGAAGACTAAGAAATAGCTATTCATCATAGCTACATTAGTGTTCACCGAGTCAAACTAACATTAGATCCAATCCATGTCTTGTTGATACTGTGCATCCTGTTGGTTTAAGTGAGTCTAAATTTGATCAAAATGTTGATTAAAATGACTGTCTAATCAATCAAAGCACTTGACCATCTCATAAAAGTCAGGTCCATGAGCAGGTGCAGGTGCTCCTCCTTCTTCCTCAGTATCCTCACTAGAATTGTCATTCTTTCCAAAAAGAGATCGAAAAGAAGCATCGGTGAAGTAGATTGACAACTTAGTGGGAATATTAGAATGGAAAATATTGTACTTCTTTTCTAAGGCATAAGTCACTAGATGTCCTAGAGCAATATTTGTCTTCCTCCTATGAGAAATAAACCCAATTTTAGAAAGGTTATGAATGTAATCTAGAATGAGTTGGGTTTCATCAATTGGTTGTCCATCATGATTAGATAGGTAACTATGGATAGAAGAGGAGTAATGTTTATGCGATCACCAGACTTAGGAATGATTGAAGTTCTAAGCACATGTTGGATGACCCTTGCATTTTGATTTAAAATATAAACTCTAGCTAAGTGACTAAGTTGAGTAACCCCTCTAAGAGTTTTATTTATTTTAGACCAATCATAGTCAGATTTGGAGGTCATAGTGTGTGCTCTAGTACCTTGAGTCCTTAGATGCAGAAAAGTTCCTAGACAATCCTTAGTGATTTCTACCCATTTCTTTTGGACATAAGATCTTATCCTACTCTTATCCTCATAAAAACTCACATTTGCCAAGAAGTAGTGAAAGGTCTCTTTATGGTAAGCATGAATAAGAGTCAAAATGAACGCAAATTGGGTTGAGGTAAAAAGATGCATTACTTAAAAATGAATATCATTCTAAATCAGTAGTCTAGATGGAGTGATTTTTGCAGCGACAAACCTATAGTAGGAATCCTCATTTTCTCAAGACAGAAAGTTTTCATCTCCACTTATGGATGACAAACCCTTAGAGACTCTACTGTGCTTGTTAGAATTGGCCATTTCTAAGATGAGAAGGATTTAAGGAGGGTGTTAAAGTGAATGAAAATGAATTCTAAAGCCCTTCTATTTAAAGAAAAATGACCCTTTGTACAGTACAAAAATAGGTTTGTACATACAATCTTGTGATCGTATGGGATGAAAAAGTTTTTGTATGGATGAATGAAAACGTTCAAAATGAAAAGACTTTTCGTAATCACGCAAGTTACGAAGCGTCCTTTCATACAAGATTTTTGACCAGACAATCGTATAGACGAACATGCATTTGTCCGGGATGATCATTTATTTAAGATCATTTTAATGACAGTTAGGTCATCCCCCATAGAGAATGACATGTGGTTCATAAAGATGAAATAAAATTTTGTATGTATGATTAGTTATAATAATTGATTCTACCTGGATAATAGTTTATATGTGTACAGACGAGTGAATACAAATAGTACGGGACAATATCAATATTGTACAGTATGATATGTGTTTGAAAATCAAAACTTTATACATTCAGTCCAAAAAAATGATTGACTTGCTACAAAATTCATACGGGATGAAAATAAATTTGTACAATACGAATATATTACTTAGAAAATTCAGCACAAATGATTAGAAACAAAATTTTTTATATATGATACATGTCTAAAACAAACAAAACATAAAAACAAAAATAAAAACAAAAACAAAAACTAAAAAGCACTCACACAAACAAAAACATTGACGACCAAAAAATAGAAAATACACATAGAAACATATCAAGTTTGCAGAAGATTTAATTTAAGCATTGAGATCGATTACACCTAGCTTTGTTCTTAATGTGCTAAAAATATCAAAGGTTAATGGTTTTCTAAAAATATTTGCAAGTTGATTTTTAGTTGAAATATGGTTCAATTCAATTTCTCCTTTGGATATATGATTCTTAATGAAATGATGCCTTATGTTTATATATTTAGTTCTAGAATATTGAATAGAATTTTTTAAAATACAAATGACACTATTATTATCATAATAAATTAGAATCATGTCTATTATAAATCCTAAATCAATCAACTATTATTTCAATCAATGAACTTGTGCCACACAACTTCCTAAGGTAATGTATTCAGCTTCAGCAGTAGATAGGGCTATGGAATTCTATTTTCTACTAGACCAAGAAACTAAATAATTTCTTATAAATTTACAAGTTTTAGATGTACTCTTTCAATCAACCCTATAACCTGCAAAGTCTGAATCTAAAAATCTAATAATTTCTAATAAAGAGCTATACTTAGGATACTAAATCCCTAAGTTCTGAGTTCCCAAGAGATATCTTAAAATACTTTTTATGTTGTTAAATGTGATTCTTTTGGATTTGATTGAAATCTAGCACACAAATAAATACTAAACATAATATCCGGTTTACTAGCAGTCAAATAAAGCAAAAATTCAATAATTCCTCTAGATTTTTTTTATCAATAGATTTTTCCTTTGGGTCCTTATCCAACTGAATTGAAGAACTCATAGGTGTACTAACTGGTTTAACATTATCTATTTCATACTTCTTGAGGATGTCCTTAAAATACTTTGACTAACTAAGAAATGTTGCATCCTCAAATTGTTTAATATTAAAATCTAGAAAGTAACTAAAAGCTCACATCAGGCTCATCTCAAATTCACAACTTTATTTTAAAAAAATTATTACAAAGATTTTTATTTGAAGATCCAAAAATGATATCATCAACATAAATTTGAACTATGAATATATCATCTTCAAATTTCTTCAAAAAGAGAGTGGTATCCACACTTCCTTTTTCAAAGATCTCTTAAGTAGGAAAGTGCTTAATCTCTCATACCAAGTCCTAGGTGTCTGTTTCAATCTATATAATGCATTTTTCAATTTAAAAATATGATTAAGGTATTTTGAATTTTTAAAACCTGAAGGTTGTTCAACATAAATATCCTCTTGTATCACCCCATTCAAAAAGGCACTTTTAACATCCATTTGATATAACTTAAATCCTCTAAAATAGGCAAAGGCTAACAAAATCCTAATTTCTTCAAGTCTTGTTACAGGGGCAAAAGTCTCCTCAAAATCAATCCTTTCAATTTGATTATACCCCTTAGCCACCAATCTAGCCTTATTTTTAACAACAACTCCCGAGTCCTTTATTTTATTTTTAAATACCCACTTAGTTCTAAACACACTTTGATCCTTTGGCCTTACAATTAATTCCCAAACATCATTCCTTAGATATTGATTTAATTCTTATACTTTTCCAAATTCCAAAATTCATCCAAAAGTGCTTGATTTACATTTGTGGATTCTATCATTGAAATAAATGCATAATGATTTACTTCTTTGCTTAGTCCACACCTAGTTCTAATACCCTCACTTGGTTCACCTAAAATTATATCCTTAGGGTGGTTTTTAAAAAATTTCAAATCTTTAGACAAAGGGTTTTCTATCTTCAAATTTTCTTCTAAATTAATCTTCTCAATACTTTAAGACTTATTTTCTAAATCCTCATTTTCCAAACTTGGCTCTTTTAAAATTCAAGATTCATCAAATATAACATGTGTAGTCTCCTCAACTACCAAAGTTCTTTTGTTAAATACTCTATACGATTTTTCAACATTAGAGTATCCAAAAAAAATTCCTTCATCTGATTTTGAATCAAATTTTCCTAATAAATATTTTCTATTATTATGTATAAACACCTTACATACAAAAACATTCAAATGTGACAAATTAGGTATTCTCCCTTTAAGAAGCTCATAGGGTGTTTTTATTTAATTTAAATCTTATATTTACCCTATTCAAAATATAACATGCAGTACGAACCGCTTTAGTCCAAAAATATTTAGGAAGTGAATATTCAGCCAATATAGCTCTAGCGCTTCAATTAATGTTCTATTATTTCTTTCGACTATCCCATTCTGCTGAGAGATTCTAGATGCAGAAAAATTATGATCTATTCCTCATTCTTTACAAAATAACTCTCAAATCTTTCATTTTCAAATTCACCTCCGTGATCACTTTAAAAAGTTAAAATTTCACACCGTAGTTTCTTCTGAATCTAAGTCGAAAAGTCTTTAAATTTCTCAAATGATTCACTCTTATGATATGAAAATTTAACTCACATGAATCTCAAGAAATCATCAACTATCACAAATCCGTATACCTTTCCTCTTAGACTTACAGTGCTAAATAGTCCAAAAAGATCCATATGAATAATCTCCAATCGTTTACTAGTTCTAAGATCCTTATTGGAATGAAATGAGGACTTCACCTATTTTTTTAATTGACATGCATCACAAAGGTGATCCTTAGCAAAGTTTAGTTTTATTATACCTTTAACCAAATCCTTTTGGATAATTTTTTTAAGATTTTTCATGCTAGCGTGATAAAGTCTCCTATGTTATAACCAAGATTCATCAGAATTTGTTTTTAAACAAAAAACATTAGGAGTTTTAATACAGTTTAAATATAGCATATAGACATTATTTATCCTAATTCCATTCAATACATTATTTTCATTTAGGCTTAATATACAGCTAGTGGGAAAAAAATTTATACTATACCCTTTATCACATAACTAGCTAATACTTAACAAATTATGCTTTAAGCCTTCAATAAGTAATACATTCTCTATGAAATCTTTTTAAGTTTTTGATCATACATGTGCCAAACACTTTCCTAGTGGTGTTATCTCCCAGTGTAACCTTATATCTATTCTTGGCATCCAGTGATATGAATTATGTAGTGTCTTCAGTCATATGCTTCGTACAATCACTGTCCAGGTACCAAATACTCTCACGAGGCCTTATATGAGAGCGTGCATGCAAAATAATCAAATGTTAGACTTGGGAACCCAAATAAGTTTGGGTTCTTCTTTTGGTAAATTAAAACTAGATGTATGAAATGACTTAGTTTATGCATCTTAGGTCTCCACATTAAATGAGTTTTTCTATCTAAAGTATAAATGTGTGAAATATGTCCATTCATCCCACATGTATAGCATTTAACTCCAGGAAACGGGTTTCTCAATTTTTTATAATAAATCTATCTCTTCCGTGGCTTTAAAAATTTTTATCTCAAAATAGGATTTGTAAAATCTTCAAGGGTTGGAGTTTTCATATTTTCTTCAAGAGCTTTCATTGTTACTCTAAGAAATGAATTTGCATCTTCTAACATAGTGTTATCATATTTAAGATAGTGCTATCTATTCTTAGATTCATCTCTAAAATCTTTGAATTCTTTTTCTTATTTAGCATAGGATTATTTTAAAATATCATTCTTTTTATTCAAATCATCAAATTCATCAAGTAAGCTCATATGATTTTTATCTATCAATGCATGATCTTTCCTAAGGATGTCATACTCTTTTTACAATTCTTGCATTTTTAGGTTTAGATTAACATGCATTTTCTTAAGTTTTCTATATGCATCATGTATTCTTTTAGAAACTTCTAGCAATTCATTATAGGTTAAGTTACATACGTCTTCTTCATATGACTGATCAAGATTATTGGCCATTAAACACAGGTTGGTGACTTCTTTCTCCTTTTCTATTTCTGACGAATCCAAAGCTTAGTCCTCCCAAAAAGCTCTATGAAATCTCTTCTTGTCCTTATTCACATTTGCTTTCTCTTCTACCATCTCCTTCCTAGGAGTGGTTTTTAAATTTGGGTAATCTAATTTTATATGTCCAAGTTTCCTGCATTCATAGCAAATCACATCATTAGAAACCTTAACATTTTTATTAAACTTACCTCTATTTCTATGCTGGTGTCTCCTCTACTTCCTTTTAAGAAAACTCTTGAATTTCCTTGTCATCAAGGCAATGTCATCCTCATCCTTAGGTAGTGATTGATCACTCTCTAAATTATCCGCTTTCAATGATATGTTCTTCTCGTTTCTCTATTCTCCTACATCATTCTTCCTTTGACTCAATTTTTGCTCGTAAGTAACTAGTGATCAAAGAAGATTATCAATAGAGAAAACATTTAAATTCTTAGACTCTATAATAGTAGTTATTTTAACATTATAAGTAGTAAGCAAACAACAAAGAATTTTATTAACCTTTTTCAGCATTCGTTAGTTTCGTACCTAATGCATATAAAGAAGTGACTATTTGAATGACTCTTTTATACATGTAAGAAATGGATTCATTGGGTTTCATGTGAACCAATTCATAGTCATGTAACAAGATATTTAATCTAGATTGCTTTGCTTTATTAGTCCCTTCATAAGTAATATAAAGTCTATCCCAAATATCGTTTCCACTTTTGTAAATAAAAACCCGCATGTAATCTTCCGACTTAAGTACACAAAAGAAACTATTTAAACATTTTGCATTTAGTTATGTTAAGTCACATTCTTCTACAGTCCAGTCAGTAAAGGGTGTTTCAACTCTAATGCCATCACTAATCTAGTTGGCCTAGTTTACCCTGTTTGAACTAAAATCCACATGTTATTGTCAAGTGATTGCAGAAATATAGACATGTGTGTTTTCTAAAAATTGAAAGGGATATTGTCAAATAATGGAGGTCTAGTGATTGAATACCCTTCAGGTGTATTTCAGTTTCCAAAAGTAGCAATTCTTATTTTTCAAAAAGTAGTCTAAACTTATAGTTTTGAAACAAAGCTTTGATACCACTTATTGATTCCATATAGGTTATTAAACCAAAGCTAATGTTCCAAGGCTAACTAAGAGGGGGGGGGGTGAATTGGTAATTTAAAAATTCTCTTGGATTTTTAAATAGAAAACCATTTTGATTCTCGTAGCAAGTTAATTTAATTTTCAAAATAAACTTTTCAATCACAGTACATAACTTATGGTAAATAAATATAAAAATTATAAGATGCAAAGATTTATAGTGGTTGTGTCAAACATGACCTACATCCACTCTAATAAGACTCCCTCTTCAGGTATTGCACTATTACCAAAGTGTCTCTCCTTTTTCTGCCACAGCAAGACGGAGAAACCTTCATAAAACCTCTCTTCCACCAATCCCAGTGTGGCATAGAACTGTCATCCTTTCACACCCTCCAAGTTTCGGAAGAGAATTGTCATCCTTTCACACCCTCCAAGTATCGACAGAGAACCGTCATCCTTTAACACCCTCCGAGTATCGGCAGAGTACCGAATCTTCTTCAAAGATCTTCTCATAAGCAACTAGAAATAATAAAAGAGGAGTGATCACCAAAAATACAAAGAGATCCTTACCTTTAAGTAACCTTGTGAACCCTTCACAATCCACTTGCAAGAAATTTCTCTCAAACACTCTTCCACACTCTCTCTTTCACTTTCTCTTAAAAATTTATGAAGACCAGAATTTTTCACGTCAATTTTAGAGGACCTTTTATATCAAGATATGAAATCCATAAAACTAAAATTTTTTATTTTGAGCATACATGATCATACAGTACTATCATATATTTGTACGTATGAATAATTCAAAAACTGTTGCGTATGAACCTATTGTGAATCCATATGAAATTGTTTTGTACATGATGATCATTCATTACGAACCAAGTTCATACTGTATGAACAATTAGAAAAATTTTCAACTTCCTCAGGATGAAGAGCGACCCCACAATTTTGTACCCTAGATGGCGTACGTACGATAACGACATCGTATGGTACGATTAGCTATGAAAATTTTCAAGTTCATCGGGACTAAAAGGGACCCATCCAACTCATACACTAGACGACGCACATATGATGATGACATCGTACGGTACAAATCATTCATAAAATTTTCAAGTTCATCTGGACGAAAAGGGATCCATCCAACTCGTACATTAGAAGGCATATGTATGATGATGACATCATACAGTATGAATCATTCAGAAAAACTTTGAATTCATCGAGATAAAAAGGGACCCATCTAATTTAGACACTGGATAATGTACATACAATTATGATATCATACAATATGATTTCTACCTAGAAAAATTTTCTACTTTCTTTTTGTTTGACTGCTTGAAGTAGAAAATAACTAAATAAATCATCCCATATGAAAAGATTTCAAATAATATGATAAGTTTAAAAATTATAGATTTTAAATTCTCCCCCGGTGTGTGTGTGTGCACATGTTACTCAATTACAATCACACTCTTTCAGACTTAATAAAATGAAAAATACAGACTTCATTTACAGTAAACCATAAACTGATCTGATTTAAATTCTTTAACAATCCAGAGTATGATTTTCCTAAAATATTAGTATACACAAACAATAAAAATGATGCATCCAAAATGTGTTAGGAGAAATAATAATCAAAGTAATAATATCTGGAATCATAAAAAACATACATGTTGTAAGAATATCAATAATCAAGAACAAAGTTTTAACTATATCAACATTAGCCTTATTCTATTATTCATCCACTAAAAGTTTATAGAAATTTTCTTCATGTTACTAGCTCTAAATCACCTGAAATCATATGTAGAAGCTTTCAGCCAAAGGCGTGTTTCATGACATCTAGTTGTGGTTTCGACACTTGAACAAACACTTAAATCACTTGGAAATCTATCTCTCACTCCATAATAAATCTACCCACTTACTTAACATATAAAAGTTTTTCAAGCCTATGGTTATACCATAAACCATTCCAGTAAACCCTAAAATCCAAGTTACATCTACCAAGTTTGGGCTTGGTATTCTTGCTTGGCTAACCCTATTATAACCAATCACTAACCTCCCCACTTCAACCTGAAATCCCCACCGTATCATAGATCCTTGCATTGATATAAATCTATTCTATAATTAATTAAAGCATAGGAAGATTGCTACTTAAAGGATACAATAAAATTGGTTCCATAGAAGATAGTTCCAAAGATTCTTAGTTAATGAAATTATTTGGTTTACTTTTCCTTCCCAAATGATTTTATGATGAAGTTATGAATTTGATGACATTGAAACATTTCATATACATCTTATTATGATCTTGTTGATGTAATTTGAGATGAATTTTAAGGGATATAAAATTTTGCCTATACTACCATAAATGAGAATCCACTCCATTGCCATCCACCCATATTACCATTTTTCAATAAACCCCACCTACATCATATTCTCCAATAGCATCACCTATTATATATTTCAATAATATAAGAAAATTCCCGAAATTTATGTTTGGAGTTAGAAAATCTTCATATTTGCATGATATCTTTTATAGGAGAAATAAATCATCATTTGTAGATTTATTTAGCGTTGAATTTATTATTCAGAGAGTTATCAACACCATCATATACTCCACCACCATTAAGAAATAATAGGACAAATTCATATAGTTCTTTGAGGTCCAGAGGAAATGATGTAGCACAAAGAGCATATGATGATGGCATTATACCAATCATAAGAGCTCAAGTTAAGAAATAAATTAAAGCCAAGCAAAGAAATTTTGAATATTGAAATTCAAATTTTGAATTATGAATCCATTACATGAAGGGAGTATTAAATTGAATTAAAATATAAATTTTAGTTATAAAAGGAAATAAAAATTAATTTTCAAGTAGTTATAGTAGTCCTCTTTCAAAAAGGTAGTTATGCCTCCTTCATAGCCGATCCCCAACTCCTTTCATTGGATTTTATTTCAAATGCAAGCATTTTAAAAATCTATATATTGTTTAAACATTTGTAATGAATGGATTGATGGCATTTCAAAATATTTTTTTGAGTGCTTATCCAAGTGGAATAGGCTTGGCAGACAAATTCCAAAGTGTCACATTTAATTTTATTTGCATTTAGTCCACTTATAAATTGATGAGTAATTTAATTTTATTTGCATTTACTTCACTTATAAATTATTGCATCGTTACTCTATTATTCATATACTACAATTTTATAATAAATTTTCAAATTTTACTTTCTTAAAACCACCCCAAATCTACTTAAAATTCTCACCCAAAGGTGGGTTTTATAAGACCTAGTCTTGTTGTACATGCTTGCACAAGATCTTAACTAAGATAATCAATGTATGCACAGCTCCCTATCATTTATAAGTATCTTAATTCTCTAATTCTACCCACAAATTAGTTCACTAAACCCTAAAATCCACATTAAGACCAAAAGATTTGGGCTTGGTATTTATAACTAAAAAAAAAAGGGGATTTGGGCTTGGTATTGAATCTTAGCCGACCCTATTCGCCAACCTCCCCATTTCAACCTATCAATCCACACTTCACTATAGATCTCTAGATCTCTACTTTGACATAAATATTTTCTATAATGAATTGAAGCATGGGAGTATATATAATCAATCGTTACATTACTTATCCAATAATTAAACTATAATATTATAGATTTATAATTAATCTAATATACAATTTCATGTAACTAGTGGATCTGTTGTAATGCATATTATAGGTGTTAAAGTGCATGAAGTAGTATTAAGGGAGATTAATCATCATATTTATACTATATGTTGAAATTAATCCTATTCAAATGTGTTGAACATAATTTTAGATGCATTTTGTATCAGCCTACACATGCCTAGTTTTATATCCATTTGGTTAAAATACCTTAAGGATTATCTATGTTAATTATGAAAAACACAACATTTATCAATTAAAACCCCTAATTTTATTAGCAGTTTAAATATTTAACAAATGTGATTAATGTAAGCATTATATGTTTTTCATATATTTAACATGTCTACTTCTTTCTTGTTGGAATATGAGTTAGGTAGCTCCACATAATAATTTTCCTAAGATTTATCATCTTATTAACATGAACCTTTCATTAATAATCTATTACTACATTCACACATAATCTTGATGGTATGTATGACTAGGCATGACCCATGTTGGGAGTGTTCTGGATGAGCGACCTTGTCTTAGATATGCAATATTATTAATATAAATTGGAACGTCGTCAAGGTCATATTTAAAAAATAGGAGAAATTATGTTACATATTGTATTGATTCATTAAAGCTATTTGTTTTGCTAAAAAGAGTTTATTTATAAGGTAAAATAAGTCACTCAATCAAATTTCAATTTCATTTTTGAGTTTTAGGACTATAAATTGATGTGATGGAGGGATGTTCTTGCAAAATAGATAGGAGATATTTGAATAATGTTAAGTTTTGATCTGGTAGTGATGGGGTCAATGGGTGGAGTTTAGAAGGGTTAATTTAGCCTTGGATTCAACCTATGTCAAATCAGTCCAAAACTAACTAGTTGTGGGAAAACACTTACGGAACTCAAAATATTTGCTGGATTTTAGAAATTCCAAATGGAGATGAAATAGGACATTTTCAGTGCAATTTATGCTAGTTTTAATAAATTTTAGAATTTTCTAGGTTTTTTTTTGAAAATTTTAATTGACTGGACAAGGGGAAAAATAGTAAAATAGAAATTAGGGTTTTGGATTTTTGGACTTTGGAAGAACACAAAATAGTGGAACTTAAAGGGAATAATATGATGAAATTTATCTATAAGTGTGTATATCATTCACTGAAATCTGCACAATGTCTGGACTTTGCTTAATCCATTAAATGGTCAAGATAACCCAACTAGCTCAAGAACTCCACACTCCAATTACCACTCATGGTACATATTTGGAGGGGGAAAGGGGTCGGGAAAATTATAGAAAATTCACAAACTCAAAACTAAACATCATATAAAACATTTCTATAAATTTTATAAAAATTTAATTAAATATACAACAAGATAAGGCACAAAACTCACCAAACACTAGTGTAAGTGAAGCATGATCACCAAAACATGCCTTTGGATAAAGCCAGTAAGCCTTCTCCTTCAATTTAGAGTTTTTTCACAAAATGATCTCAGTTCTTCATTTGTAAATGGATTCTTATATGCAACACACATTAAAAAATTCAAATTAAGAGTTCTTTTTTTTTTTTTTGTATGTGTGTGTGTGCGGGGGGGGGGGGGGGGGGGGCGTGTTTCTGCCATGTTGTAACCACCCAAAACTACTATCTCTAATCCTTGGCCAGACATAAACACCCAAGACTACTCTCTCCTTCCTTTAGTTGGCCCAACATGTTAAATAAGTCAACAAAACACTCACTTGGCCAAGAATTACACTCACTCACAATCTCACATGGACACATGGGTGCACTCAAGTGCACTCAATTAAATCTTAAATGATACTTTCTTAGTTGGTAAATATAGTGGGACAACATTACTTATTAAAATAGTTATCTATGATAATTATGGTTTATTTCACCTTCGTATAGAAATTTTTTAGTCAAAAGCAATAAGTCTTGTTCATTGTTCCTAAAACTCCTTCAAGATTTAATTGAACTTGTTCTATAAAAAGATATTTATTTAACATATTATACAAGTATTTCAGGTTAATTTGTGGTTGTTGAAAAAATTTTCAAACATTTTGTAACTTTATGTTAGAAGATGTATTGGAATGATAGTAATGATTATATTATAGTGTTCAATCAAAGTATTATCAATATTAAAAATATTAAGGAAAAAGCATAAATGCCTGTCAACCTTAAATTAGATTGGACTATCATCTCCTTCCAACATTAATAGAGCTTATCTATAAGACTAACACATTTCATTTGCTTGTGGGTTAGATGGTGTTCACCCTTCATGATGTTGTTATTATTAGAGGGCTTATGATTAATAGTCTAACTTTGGCTAGATGTATCATAGGACAAGTGATGGAGATGAAAACCATAGTCTAATTGATATAATGAGTTGGCAAGCAAACACATAAAGTGAGATCATAAATCACTACCTTGATGATTCAAACATGTTATTAACATGCATGCAGCTTAGGGGGATAATTATTAGGGGGTTTTATCTAAATTTGAATGAGAATGACCTACACATGTATACTCATGATATATATATATATATATATATACACACACACAGACACACACACACTCACTCACTCACATAAATATTAGTTGAGCATGTGCTGAACCATATTTAATTTATTTGTTGAATATAATGTAAATTAATACATGAAAAGTTTAATTAACCATAAGGTTCTTTAGGAATACATGTGTTGAATTTTTTTAATTATATCATAAGAACATTTAAGCAGCACATGAAATTACAAAATGTCAAATGACTAATCTATAGTACCAAATATCTTATGAATTTAAAATTTACAATACAACATGTAATCTTCGACACCCCTTTTGTATGTTCATTTTCTTTTTTTTTTTTCATTCTTATTTAACTTGTGCACGTAATATTATATTTAATTGGAGGTGATACTACAATTGAAGAAAGAAAAACATCTTTATATTTATTGCAATCCTCCCTATAAAAAATTTCTCTCTTTCCATTTTCAAGGTGTTGCTTTTTCAGTTACCATTCCCAAAATAATGGCTTCATCAATCACAATAATCCCAAGCTCAAAATAACTCACTCAGGGCACTCATCTAAGACACTTGCTCAAGGCACTCAACTAAGACACACTCATTATAAATTCTTGATAAAGGAAATCAAAGCTACATCAGAGATGGAAGTTTACGTGTAGCCACAAGAGTCTTAACCATAGTTTTGTAATAGTTCAATCATATATTTAATGTATTATTCTTTAGGTGTAGTCAATCTTATAGCTCTCTCAACCCTATAAATATGGGCTTAAAATACATTTTTGAGATATTAATATTGAATCCAAATTTGTTAATGGACGATACTTGACTTTAGTAGTAAGTTAACTCTAAGAAAATGACCTAAGAGCCTATGAGAATGAGAGAAATAGTTCATTAAGAAGAAGATTTTTTCTGTAAGTTCTTAAGAAACTCCATATCTCAAAGAGATAAAAGATCATATATGCTCCTCTTCACCATTTATTTATAGGGATATGATGTCTACATGAAAGGATACAAAAAAAAGTAAAAAAAAAATGATGCTTAAATGACTCTCACTAAAGCCCACCCTAGACACCACCTCCTGGCTGAAAGGGAAATGATACAACATTAGCCTTGATGATATTCCTCTAGGTAAGTTCTATAGTGTCGAGTAGGCATGGGATAGTGTGCATGGATAAGTCCATTAGTAGGCACCGAGATGAAGGGAAATGTGATGCCCAAAGACCTAAATTGAAAAAATTATATATTTTCTCTTTCTGAATGTACTAGAGCATCTACTTTCATTTTATATTCAATTTTATATAGCTAAAGCATCAAATTTCATTTATCATATTGATTTCCAATATACATCACAAATCAAACTTAATATACAATAACTAGAAGTTCAATCTATAACATCCATCTATTACACTTCTAATTATAAATGAATAAAATAAAATATAAAATAATAAACTAAACCTAAAAATCTGACTCTGATCAATATCACTCTATTGGCCCCCTTCCTAACCCTACAATCAATTAAACCATAATAATGAGCTTAAAAGCTCATAAAGTTACCATAACCTACGAAAAAAAATCAATACAAGGCGAAGAAGTTAATATGATATGTGTTCATTACTCAGTATGATCAAAATGGAAGCATTTATAAAAATAAATTAGCTTATCAATAAATATCATAAGTTAATATGAGTAGTAATCTAGAAAAGGCAAAGAGCATGTAGCACTGAAATATATAAAACATCTATTATGACAAATTTTTAATGAAACTACATATTTATTAATACATGAATTAGTAACTCTATATTATTAATCTATCAGTTCAATGAATCATGAAGGTGCATGTGTCACATCACTATGCCATGTATCTGTGGTGTTGCCGTATGCATGTTATTATTATATCAGTATATTTAATACATACAATCATGAATTTTGTATCAATAAATTTGTATATGGTCTGATCTAAGTATAATTCCGCCCCTTTCATGTATACAATCATATATCTATATCTTTATATTATTATCAATGCATACATTAGTATGATGTGATTTAGAAAGGTAGTACATCCAATTTAATGTAGCATTTTTCAACATATGTCTATCATTCATCCATCAAGCAATCCATCATTATCAATTAACCTCATCTTTCAATCAGTTTTATCAATCATCTCTTTTAACAAATAACTTTCAATGAATTTATAAAGAGTCGTCACTCTCTATCTATCGGCATAATCGGTAAATCAATTATTAGCTAACATCTAGGAATACACCACAAACTTAATTTATAAGGATCATCCTACTCTTCTGTATAAGGTATTACATTTTAATAGCCAACCTGAATTTATTAAAGTGTTTACAACTAACCTTCATTGCTTACATGCTAATGTCATAATCATCATATATCACTTTTATTGATTTCTCTAAGCAATACAAAATTATGCACGAAATGCTATGAATTGCCTAACAAATTTTATATTATTTATTAGCTTTAGAAAATCATAACTTTTAATTTACTTAGTGAAATTCAATAATATTATTATCAAATTGCTTGTAAAATTTGTATCTAACATATATGAAATGGTTACATGGTAAAAGTTTTAAAAATTAAGAGAAAATATATTTTTTATCCATTTGGAAGAATTAAAGTTTGAGGAAATGAGATCATTAAAAATAAAGGTAGGAATTGTTGAGTCTAGTGAATAGGTTGTTAAAACTAAGTTAATGTCCCACGGCTATCAAGAGGGGGGGTGAATTGGTAGTTAAAAATTATCCCTCTTTTGGATGAGTTGAACCGAAAATAACTTTAGTGAATTTTTATAAAAAAGTTTTTCAACCACAACTTTTTAAACAGTAAAATGCGGAAAATAATAATAAAAAAAAATAAACGACACAAGATTTATAGTGGTTCGGTGTAAACCAGACCTACATCCACTCCCCAGAGGCACCCTCTGAGTATTGCACTAATACCAATAGTGTCTCTCCTTTTGCACCCACAGCAAGGCGGAGAAGCCTTTACAAACACTCTTTCCACCACTACCCGGTGCGGCAGAGAACCGTCATCCTTTTTACACTATCCCCAATGTTGGCAGAGAACCGTCTGTCCTTTCACACTCTCCTAGTATGGGCAAAGAACCCTTCATCCTTTTACACTCTCCTAGTGTGGGCAGAGAACCCGATCTCCTTGACAGATCTCCTCACAAGAAATCTATAAAGAAGAAAGAAAAGAGTGAAGTAATCTCAAATCACAAGTAGGAAATCTTACCTTTGAACATCAGGTAAAGCCTTCATGCTCCAATGGTAGAAATCCTTCTTTGAATGCTCTCACTCACTCTCTGCTTGAGTCTTCTTTAAATAGGCATGAAGATCAATGACCAAAAAGATTTGGTGGCAGTCTAATTTGGACTATATATAGGAAAGACAAAAAAAACTGCCCAAAAACTACAAATGTTCAATTCTGTACGCAGTGGATCGTCCCATACAATCGTGGATCATCCCGGACGATTTTACTTAAAGTGTTAGAAATGATCCTAATGTATATTGGTACGAACTATGTTTGTACATGATTATCATCCCGTACGAACTAGGTTCGTCCGGTACGAAACGGTTATTCCATAGGTCGGTATCCAAATCCCTGCAGGACGTAACCAACTGAGGTAAGTCAGTTCGGTTCGTTCTGGGATGAACAAGTTTTGTCTTGGACGATTTTAAATAGAGAGTTTCATCCAGAGATGAAGGGTAATTTTGTCCTGTACGATTTTAAACAGAGAGTTTCATCAAGAGATGAACCATGCATTTCGTCTGGACGAACAATGCAATGTGTGAATCCAGAGGCGTTCGTTCCGGGATGAATATTAATTTCGTCCGGACAATTAGGACTCAGAAAAATTTTCTCACTACATGTTCAATCCATTGCTCTTCTGAGAGGTTAATTGACATGATCGTCCCGTACGAACTATGTTCGTCCCGTACGATCAGTTCACAAAAATTATTCCCCCATATGTGTGTGTTGTGAATATTCACTCAATTACAATCACTCCCTCTCAATTCAAAAACATTTTTAAAGCTTTTAATTTACAAATGATTCGATGCTGAATTTGATTTGAAGTCTTCAAAGTTTGGAGTTGATTTTCCTGAAATGTTAGTACACACTAGAGCAAAAACAAATCTTCCAAAAAGTATTAGGAGATATCTATACATAAAACAATAATATTTGAAATCATCAAAATAATATAAGTTGCAAGAATGTAAAACATGCAAATAACAACTCTCTTAACAATCTCCCCCTTTTTGATGATGGCAAAACAATGATTGTTTATAGGAATTTAAATTCTAAGAAACTCCTAAACTCCCTTTGAATTGATGAATACATGAAAAATAAGGAGGCATAAATTAAAAAAAAATTATTTTTCAAAAATTTTATACAAAATAAGAAACATAAAAAAATTTTATACAAAACAAGAAACATACAAAACACACAACTACAATAATGAAAAACATCTACAATAATGACAAACATAAAAAGGACTATAAAAAACAAACAATACAAACAAACAATTTCTCCCCCTTTTTGACAATAGCAAAAAGTGAAGAAGAAAAGAAGTCTTGAAATGTAAGCAGAAGTATGAAATTATTTGATAATTTAATCTTGAAAGTGATTGAAATAAGGTATGCAAATAAAATTAAAACATTAGAGAAATCATAGAATTTCATATAATTTAAGAAGTGATATAACATAGATAATAAAAAGAATTTATCAAAGACATGAGTCAATTTAGACATTAAGATAAAGAAAAACATTGCACTAAGGATGAATAAAAAATTTATATTTCAAATTTTAATGTCAATTATAAATGAACATAAGATCAATTTGAATTAAGAGATTAAAAGAGTCCGGAAAGAAGTAACTACCACATGTGGCGCTTTGCGCATCTTTTTCAATTTTATGGCACATTTTTGTGCATCTTTTTTAATTTTATGGCACATTTTTGTGCATCTTTTTACTTTGGGCTTATTTTGTGCATCTTTTTCTTATTGCAAACTTTTGTGCAATTCTTTTGATTTTTATACATTTGTACAATTTTCAAGAGTAATTGAATTCTTTCCGAAATCAATAATCTAAAATTTCAATTTTTTCTAAGTGCATAAATACTATTTGAAAAGAGAAATACAAAATAAGAAAACATCTAAATTGCAATAATAATATTAAAGATAATGTAGTCTAAATAAGAGACATTAAATTGAAAACTCTAATAATATCAAGTTATAAGCATCACTTAAATTTAGAATAATTAGATTTTCTAATGAAATTAATTTTAATTTACAATTTAGGTTAAAGCACTATTAAGATTAAAAAAAAAAATGAATGTCATAAAGTCTAACACACATTTCAAAAATAATTAAACAATAAAACATTAGAACATATATTGATATCAAATGAAGATATTACAATTTTAAGTCATAGATATCAATAATCACATAACTAAAACAAGGAAAATATAACAATCTAAAAGAAATCACTTAACACATGAACTACAAAGAAACACATAACAAACACAACAATCATTCAGATAGACCCTAATCTGGAGGAGGTGGTGATGTTGCACCAAAGAAGTTGAAGTAACTACTCATCATAAGCATGTTGGTGTTTATGTTATTTATCTGATCATGCATAAATCTCATATCTTGATTGTACTGAATATCATGCTGCTGTAAATGTGTTTCAATTTGATCAAAATGAGCCTCTAAATTGTCAAATCTTTGAACCAAATTCTCATAATTTGGTTCAGTAGCAGATGTAGGTTCAGCTTCTTCTTCTATTTCACTCAAAATAACATGTGTTTTTCTAGGCTCTTCCTTATTGAAGATAGCTCTAAAGGATGCATCGTTGTAGTAGAGTGGTTCTTCAAAATCTTGTTCTGGATGAATCAAATTATACTTCTTTTCCAAAATATAGGCAATCAGATGTCCTAAGGCTATGTTCTTCTTTCTTTTATTATCAACATGACCAATTTTAGAAAGGCCATAAATGTAGTCAATTAGGGTTGGGCCTCATCTATAGGTTGTCTGGTCATTATCAAGAAGGTAACAATAGAAAGAAGAGGTGTGATATTGACTCTATCACTAGCTTTAGGTATAATGGAAGTTCTAAGTACGTGCTGGATGATACGGTCATTACGAACTAAAGTTGCTACCTTAGGTAAATGATCCTTAAAGTTTACTCCTCTAATCACTCGATTTACTTCAGTCCAATTAAAATTTGTGGAGGTTAAGGTGTGTGCTCTTAATCCTTCAGTCCTTAAGTTTAGGAAGATACCAAGGTCAGCCTTGGTGATTTCAGTTTTCTTTTTTAAAGACAAAGGAATTGATGACAGAATGGTCGGAGTTGAAAGACATGTTCGCCAAAAAATAATGAAAGGTTTCTTTGTTGTAGAAGTGTACTAAGGTGAGGATTAAGCCAAATTGAGTAGAGGTAAACAAGTGCATTACCTTAAAAGTTAATTCTTCCTGTAGGAGTACTCTAGATGGGGTAATTTTCGTGGAGACAAACCTAGCATAGGATTCTTCATTGGCTTTAGAAAGAAAATTTTTAGAAGTGTTTCTTGGTGGACCCTTAGTCAAAGACTTTTGATGCTTGCTAGAACTAGCCATTGAAAGATCTCAAGAGAAGAAAGGTTCGAAACAGATGTGTGAAAGTGACTGTTCAGTAAAAAAAAATTGCCGTCAATTTATGAAAAAACGACTGTTCGTACCAGACGAAATTTTCGTTCGTCCCGTACGAAAAAATTTTGTATGGTCGAACGAATTAGTCAAAAAAGAAACGGCTTTTCATAAACACACAACTTACGAAGCGTCCTTTCGTACAGAATTTTGATGAAAATGATCGTACAGACGAACACGTGTTCGTTCGGATGATCCAAATTCAATTTGTTTTAATGGCAGTTGAAAACTGTCCCCCGCTATGAACCGACATGTGTTCGTCTGGACGAACCAAAGGTTCGTACGGACGAAGTTCATATTAAAAATTGTCTTATCCATTCAACTGCTGCATTCACTCGTCCCATCGTTTGAAAAATATTTCATCCCGGACGATCGTGATGATCGTACAAATGAATTACATTAAAACTGCTCTTAAAACGGTTCAAAATCATACAGTTTGTCATACTACATAAATCGTCCCGTACGAAACATTTTCGTCCCGGACGATGATGACCACAAATTTGCATTTTCACACTCAAAATAAAAATAAATAAAAACAAACAAGAGAATACTTAAACACAAACTTTTTAAGAAGAAAATATCACATAAATAAACTAAAAAACACAATGAACACAAAACAAAAAAAAGTATCAATGTTGCAGAAAATATTTTTATCTAAGCTTTTAAATCAATCACTCCAAGCCTTGTTCTTAATGTATTGAAAGTATCAAAGGCTAAAGGTTTTGTAAAAATATCTGCAAGTTAATTTTCAGTTGAAGCATGGGTAAGTTCAATTTCTCCCTTGGATACATGATCCCTTATGAAATAATGCCTTATGTTAATGTGTTTGGTTCGTGAATGTTGAATATAATTTTTAGAAATGCAGATAGCACTAGTATTATCACAATAAATTGGTATACTGCCTATAGTTAATCCTAAATCAATCAACTGTTATTTTAACCAAAGTACTTGTGCCACACAACTTCCTAAGGCAATGTATTCAGCTTCTGCAGTAGATAGGGCCACTGAATTTTGTTTTCTACTAAACCATAAAACTAATGAATTTCCAATGAATTGACATGTTCCAGAAGTGCTTTTCCTATCCACCATACATCCTGCAAAGTTAGAATCTGAATAACCAATAATTTCAAATGAAGAGCTAAACCTAGGATACCAAATTCCTAAGTTCTGAGTTCCTAGTAAATATCTTAAAATCCTTTTCACTGCTGTCAAATGTGACTCTTTTGGATCTGATTGAAATCTAGCACACAAGCAAACACTAAACATGATATCGGGTCGGCTAGCAGTCAAGTAAAGTGAAGATCCAATAATCTCTCTAAATTTCTTTTGATCAACGGATTTTCCCTTAAGGTCCTTATCCAAGTGAACTGAGAAACTCATTGGTGTACTAACAGGTTTAGCATTGTCCATTTCATATTTTTTGAGGATGTCCTTAACATATTTAGATTGGCTAAGAAATGTACCTTCCTCAAGTTGCTTAATTCTAAAGCCTAGAAAGTAATTTAAGTCTCCCATTAGACTCATTTCAAATTCACTACTCATTGTTTTAGAAAAATCATCACAAAGATTTTTATTTGAAGATCCAAAAATGATATCATCCACATAAATTTGAATAATGAATATATTCTTTTCAAATTTCTTCAAAAAGAGAGTTGTATCCACACTTCCTTTTTCAAAAGATTTTTTAAGTAGGAAGGTGCTCAACCTCTCATACCAAGCCCTAGGTGCCTGTTTTAATCCATATAATGCCTCTTTTAACTTAAAAACATGATTTAGATATTTTGAATTTTCAAAACCTGGTGGTTGTTCTACAAAAACTTCTTCTTCAATTACCCCATTTAAGAATGCACTTTTCACATCCATTCAATTTGAATCCTTTAAAACATGCAAAGGCTAGCAAAACCCTAATTGCTTCAAGTCTAGCTACAGGGGAAAAAGTCTCTTCAAAATCAATCCCTTCAATCTAATTATACCCCTTAGCAACTAATCTAGCCTTATTTCTAATGACTACACCTGAGTCATTCATTTTATTTTTGAATACCCACTTAGTTCCAACAACACTTTGATCTTTTGGCCTTGAAGTTAATTCCCAAACTTTATTTCTTACAAATTGATTCAACTCTTCTTGCATGGCCAATATCCAAAATTCATCAGAAAGTGCTTGATCAATATTAGTGGATTTTATAGTTGAAATAAAGGCAGAATGATTGACTTCCTTGTTTAATCCACGCCTAGTTCTAACACTCTCACTAAGTTCACCTATAATCAATTCCCTTGGGTGGTTTTTAGAAAATCTCTAAGCAAAGGGTTTTCTCTCTCCAAATTCTCTTCCACATTTTCTTCCAAGTTTATTCTATAAATCTTTTGGGAGTTATCCTCAATCTCATCTTCATAACATTTGGCTCTTCCAAATTTCTAGATTCATCAAATACAACATATGTGGTCTCTTCAATTACCAAAGTTCTTTTATTGAATACCTTATAAGATTTTCCAGCACTTGAGTATCCAACAAAAATTTCTTCATCTGATTTTGGATCAAATTTTCCTAAGACAGATTTTCCATTATTATGAATGAACACCTTGCAACAAAAAACATGCAAATGAGACAAATTAGGTGTTCTACCTTTTAGCAACTCATAGGGTGTTTTATTTAATTTAGATCTTACATTCACCCTATTCAGAACATAACATGCAGTGCTAACCGCTTCAGCCCAAAAATATCTAGGAAGTGAGTATTCTGCCAACATTGCTCGGACAGCTTCTATTAATGTTCTATTTTTCCTTTCGACTACCCCATTCTGCTGAGGGGTTTTAGGTGCAGAAAAGTTGTGATCAATTCCTTTCTCCTTACAAAAATCTTCAAATCTCTCACTATCAAATTCTCCTCCATGATCACTCTGTATAGAAATAATTTTACACCCTAATTTTCTTTGAATCCAAGTCGAAAAATTTCTAAATTTCTCAAATAATTCACTCTTATGAAATAGAAATCTAACCCAAGTGAATCTTGAGTAATCATCCATAATAACAAATCTGTATACCTTCCCTCCTAGACTCACAGTTCCACTGGTCCAAAAAGATCCATGTGTAAAATTTCTAATGGTTTACTAGTCCGAAGATCCTTATTGGACTGAAAAGATGACTTCACATACTTTCTTAATTGACATGCATCACAAAGGTGGTCCTTAGTAAAGTATAGTTTTGGTATACCTCTTACTAAATTCTTTTGGGTAATCCTCCTAAGGTTTTTCATGCTAGAATGACAAAGTCTCCTATGCCAAAGCCATGACTCATCAGAAACAGTTTTCAAACAAAAAGCAGTAGGAGTCTGAATGCAATTTAAATCTAGCATATAAACATTGTTTACCCTTTTACCATTTAAAACATATTTACCATTTAGGTTTAATATGCAGCTAGTAGGAAAAAATTTTACACTATAACCCTTATCACATAGCTGACTTATACTTAACAAATTATGCTTTAAGCCTTCAACCAATAACACATTGTCTATAAAAAAATTTTTAAGATTTCCAATCATACCTGATCCAACCACCTTCTTTGTGGTATTATCTCCAAGTGTAACATTGCCTCCACTCCTGGCTTCCAGCATTATGAATTGAGCAGTATCTCCAGTCATATGCTTTGAACATCCGCTGTCCAGGTACCATATGCTCTCACGAGGTCTTGTGTGAGAGCAACCCTGTAAAAATATCAAATGTTTGACCTGGGAACCCAAAAAAGTTTGGGTTCTCCTTTTGGCAATTTATAATCAGATGCATATATGATATGTCTAGGTTTATGCATCTTAGGTCTCCACTCCAAATTAGTTTTCATCTTCAAGGTACAGGTGTGAGCTATATGTCCAAGCAATCCACAATTATTACATTTAACATTAGGAAAAGGATTCCTAAGTCTTTTACCATTTGTTATTCTTCTAAGGGATTCTATATATTTAGGATAAAATTTAGGATTTGTAAAATCTTCAAGTTTGGGGGGTATCCTATTATCCTCGAGAGCTTTTATTTTCAACTTATAAAATGAATTCATATCTTCCAAGATTCGATTTGTATAATTGATTCGATATGTTTTGCTCTCTGATTCATCCTTAAATTTTTTAAATTCTTTTTCAAGATCAGCATAGGATGATTTTAAATTCTCATAATTTTTATTCAAGTCATCAAATTCATCGAGTAGTTTCATGTGGTTTTCATTTATTAAGGCATGATCTTTCCTAAGGATTTCATGTTCGTTTTGAAGTTCTTCAAATTTTAAACTTAGACTAGCATGTATTTTTTTTCATTTTCTTATATGCATCATGCATGTGTTCAGAAACTTCAAATAATTCATCATAAGTTAAGTCATTTACCTCTTCTTGATATGACTGATCAAGACTATTTGCCATCAAGCAAAGATTGATGTCTTCTTCTTCCTTTTCAGCCTCTGATAAATCTGAAGTTGAGTCCACCCAAAAAGCTCTTTGAAACTTCTTATTTCCCTTCTTTACAATTGGTTTCTCCTCTACCTTCTCCTCGCTAGGAGTGGCTTTGAGTTTTGGGCAATCAGTTTTAATATGACCAGGTTTCCTGCATTCATAGCAAATTACTTCATTAGAAACCTTGCCATTTCTATTAAATTTACCTCTATTCCATTGCTGGCATCTCTTTTGTTTCCTTTTCAGAAAGCTTCTAAACTGTCTAGTCATTAATGCAATGTCATCTTCATCATCAGGTTATGAGTGTTCACTCCCAGACTCTTCCACTTTTAGTGCTATGTTCTTTTCGTTTAGTGGTTCACCTGCATCAATCTTTCTTTGGCTAACTCCTTGCTCGTAAGTAATAAGTGAACCAAGAAGATTGTCAATTGAATAAATGTTTAGATCTTTAGACTCTGTAATTGTAGTAATTTTAGCATCATAAGTAGTAGGTAAACAATGAATAATCTTATTAACCATTTCAGCATTCTTTAGTTCCCTACCAAGTGCATGTAAAGAGGTGACTATTTGAGTAAATCTTGTGTACATATCAGAAATAGATTCATTAGGTTTCATGCGAAACAGTTCATAATCATGCAATAAGATATTAAGTCTAGATTGTTTAATCTCATTAGTCCCCTCATATGTTATACAAAGTCTATTCCATATGTCCTTTCCACTTTTGCAAGTGGAAACCCGCATGTAGTCTTCAAATTTTAAAACACAAAAGAAACTATTCAAATATTTAGCATTTAGTTGAGCTAAGTCATGTTCTTCTATAGTCCAGTCTATAAAAGGTGTTTCAACTCTAACTCCATCAACTAATCTACTTGATTTTGTAAATCCTTCCTAGACTAAGATCCACAAATGATAATTAAGTGATTGTAAGAAAGTAGACATGCGTGTTTTTCAAAAATCAAAAGGTATATTGTCAAACAGTGGAGGTATAGTAATAGAGGAACCCTCAGGTGTGTTTCGGTTTCCAAATGTAGCCATCTACGTTAATCAAAAAGTAGTTTAAACTTATGATTTTGAAACAAAGCTCTGATACCACTTGTTGAGTCTAGTGAATAGGTTATTAAACCTAAGTTAATGTCCCATGGCTATCAAGAGGGGGGGGGGGGTGAATTGGTAGTAAAAAATTATCCCTCTTTTGGATGAGTTGAACCGAAAATAACTTTAGTGAATTTTTATAAAAACGTTTTTCAACCACAACTTTTTAAACAGTAAAATGCAAAAAATAAAAAAAATAAAAATAAACGACACAAGATTTATAGTGGTTCGGTGTAAACCAGACCTACATCCACTCCTCAGAGGCACCCTCTAAGTATTGCACTAATACCAATAGTGTCTCTCCTTTTGCACCCACAGCAAGGCGGAGAAGCCTTTACAAACACTCTTTCCACCAATACCCAGTGCGGTAGAGAACCGTCGTCCTTTTTACACTATCCCCAGTGTTGGCAGAGAACCATCCGTCCTTTCACACTCTCCTAGTGTGGGCAGAGAACCCTTCGTCCTTTTACACTCTCCTAGTGTGGGTAGAGAACCCGATGTCCTTGACAGATCTCCTCACAAGAAATCTAGAAAGAAGAAAGAAAAGAGTGAAGTAATCTCAAATCACAAGTAGGAAATCTTACCTTTGAACACCAAGTAAAGCCTTCACGCTCCAGTGGTAGAAATACTTCTTTGAATGCTCTCACTCACTCTCTGCTTTAGTCTTCTTTTAATAGGCACGAAGATCAATGACCAAAAAGATTTGGTGGCAGTCTAATTTAGACTATATATAGTAAAGATAAGAAAAACTGCCAAAAACTATAAATTTTCAATTCTGTACGTAGTGGATTGTCCCGTACAATCGTGGATCGTCCCGGACGATTTTACTTGAAGTGTCGGAAACGATCCTAATGTATATTGTTACGAACTATGTTCGTACACGATTATCGTATCGTACGAACTAGGTTCGTTCGATACGAAACGGTTATTCCATAGGTCGGTTTCCAAATCCCTGCAGAACGTAACCAACTGAGGTAAGTTGGTTCGGTCGTCCTGGGACGAACAAGTTTCATCTTGGATGATTTTAAACAGAGAGTTTCATCCAGAGACGAAGGGTAATTTTGTCCTGTACGATTTTAAACTGTGTGTTTCGTCCAGAGACGAACCATGCATTTCGTCTGGACGAACAGTGCAACGTGAGAATCCAAAGGCATTCGTCCCGGGATGAATATTAAATTCGTCCGGACGATTAGGACTTAGAAAAATTTTCTCACTACCTGTTCGATCCATTGCTCTTCTGAGGGGTTAATTGACATGATCGTCCAGTACGAACTATGTTCGTCCCATACGATCAGTTCACAAAAATTATTCCCCCATATGTGTGTGTTGTGAATATTCACTCAATTATAATCACTCCGTCTCAATTCAAAAACATTTTTAAAGCTTTTAATTTACAAATGATTCGATGCTGAATTTGATTTGAAGTCTTCATAGTTTGGAGTTGATTTTTCTGAAATGTTAGTACACACTAGAGCAAAAACAAATCTTCCAAAAAGTGTTAGGAGATATCTATATATAAAATAATAATATTTGAAATCATCAAAATAATACAAGTTGCAAGAATATAAAACATGCAAATAGCAACTCTCTTAACAGGAATCGGGTTACCTATCATGATTAGAAAATTTTCATATTAAATCTAATGGATGTAAATACTTATATCACTTTCTCTCTCTCTCTTTCCTCTCCCCTTTGGGGGTGGTGGATTGGGTGAGGGGTGGTTGGGGTAAAGAGCTTAATAAAAGGATTGAGATATTTTATTATTTTAAAAATCACTAAGTCAACCTAGTGATATAACACTCAACTTTCTAGTGCCACATCACACGCTACATGAATACCAACACTACAACACTCAATTAATTTTAAAAATTTTAGAGAACTTCATGCTGATGGGCCGCTCGCCCCCCCCGCGTGCTGTAATGCTCACACAAGAATTATTTATATTTTCATTTTAAAATTATTTACAAAATTTTAAGGTCATTATAACACATGTGATTAGTAGGTGTCCTAGAATTGTTAGTGATTTATCTTTGAGCATTGAATCTACTTAAAAGAGGATGGCAAGTCAGTTATGGTTGCAAGAAAAAGAGCTCCATGTTTAGATTGTCATGGCAGGGAAAGCTGAGGGCCCTGTGAATAGACCTTTCCTACCAATTTTATAGCTCGTTGCCTTTGATGACTTATACTGAAGACGACTGGCCTCTCGAGGGCCTACAAAATCATGTAGTGGTGCATGGAGGCCAATCTCAATGCTAGGTTCTAGAATCCCACATTCTTCTTCAAGGAGGCCTCGAAGAGCAAGGAGAAAAATGGTGGGAGTGCGACTAGTGATTAGGTCCCACTTTCCCATCTTATCTATTGTTTTCTCTTTTTTTTTGCCCTAAGGGAAGCATGTATATACAAAGTTATTTAATGAAACAAAGATTTATCTTCTTACTAGCCTTTATAAATTTGTTTATTTTTTTATTTACTGCTCTAAAATTTTTCTGAGTATTGAGTTCAGCAACATTGGTATGCGTACTATGAGCGTACTAAGGCACATAACCATAGGTAATCATAAAACTTCTTGTAAAAATTTTCTAGGTTTTTTACTTGCTTAATAAGCTATGAGTGAGTAGGTAGCTCAGGAATTCATGCATAATTAGCTAATTTGCCAATAATATATATCTTAGCAATGACCAGTTAAGTAGAATTTCAAAAAGTAACAAGCAAATCAACCAATACATGAATAATGAACTAACTCATCCTTAATAATAATAATAATAATAATAATAACTTGCTAAAATAACTCAACAATTTGATATATAACCCAATAATCAAGTAACTACTGTGTTAACTCGGCATTAGGACTAGTTGGTTATTGGTAAAAGCTCATTAAAGGAATTAAAAGGAGTTTGGAGATTGATATTTAAAAGAAAACTCAACGAACCTGAGCTCGACACTTAAAAAATTACAATATAACTCATCGTAAGAGTAAATATACTTGAACTTGGCACAAATATCTTTATACCTGAACTCATCATTAAAATAATTGACCTCATCATGAGAGTGAATTTACTTTGGTGATTTCTGATGTAGGTGTGAGGTGTTAAAATAATTTATGATTGTTGCAAGAAAATCTCTAAGTCCTGGACTTGCTGATAACAAAGAGTTACAAATTATTTGTTTACTTACTATAATGAACTATTGTGCTACACGTTGTGGATCTTATCACAAAGAGGGGAGTCGGCTTAAAAGGATACTCACTATATTTGATGAATTCCCCCTCGTCTTTTGTAAGAGCCTCATCTTATACCAGACCATATATTCTTTGAGGATAACTACTAAGACTTGCCAGCTACAAGAGACACATACGCTACTCATTGCGGATCTTATCTCAAATGGAGAAGTCAACCTATAAAGCTATTTATTATGTTTGTTGAACTCGCCATTGCTTTTAGTGGACCCTATCTTACGTCAAACTTTATTATCTTCATGAGGGTAATTACTAAGACTTGCCAGCTATAGGGGACTCATGTACTACTCATTATGAATCTTGACATAAGGGGTAGAGTTAGTTTATAGGACTTGGTGGATTGATGTGAGAACTCAGATGCTTGATATTGGATAAACATACAAGTGAAAATTTGTGAGGGTTGTTAAACCCTAAAGAACTAGTCACGAGGCTAACCAAGAGGGGGGTGAATTGGTTATTTAAAAAAAAATTAATCAAATGAAAAGTTAAAACCCCTTGATGCGGAAGTAGAACTAATTTTATAATAACAAAATAAGAGATTTAAAACACAGATCAAATCACAGAAAAAAAATGCACCAAAATATAGAGTGGTTTGGTCAACTTGACCTACATCCACTCCTTGGAGACTCTCTCTTTAAGTATTGCACTAAACATAAGTGACTCTCCTTTTGCTCTCACAATAATATGGAGAAGCCTGCATAAACGCTATCTGACCTCCCTGGTGCGATAGATAACCGTGACTCTTTTATAGGCAGAGAACCTCAACTCTATTTTCACCCTCGTGGCGATGGTCAGAAAACCACAACTCTATTTTCACCCTCCAGGTGACGGTCAGATAACTATGATCTTTGTTAAAGAACTTTTTCTCTAGAGCCACAGAGATTCCAAGCCTATATTTATAGGTACTAGATAAGATTCTTGCTTGGCGCAACCTTATGAATCCCCTCACAAAATCTCCCTCTCTTCTCTCACCAAACTCTCCTTCTTCTCTCCCTCAAGCTCTATCTCAAGAAGACTAAACAGCCAAAGATATCTCAAAAGAAGATATGAAACCCTTAAATAGCAGGCTTGAAAAAATCATAATTTTAAGAAATTTGACTTCTGGTCATACAGTATGATACACATATCATACGGTACAATCAGTTCACAATACGATCAAACTTTGTACGATGTGATATGTAGAAATTCCTTCTATTCATTTGGAATGATCCTTGGGATGGTCAACTTCATACACGGGTGATCTTCTAGAATTGTGGACATCGTACTGTATGATTAGTACAAAAATCATGGATTTTATTTAGTACGATCCAAGGGACGACCAATTTCATATACAAGTAATCATATATTATGAACTATTTTGTACAGTATGATCAATTATAATAATTGTCCATGATTTGATTGCCCGATATCTCATGATTAATTAAAAAATATTTTAATTTAGGACATACAATACGATCCAAATTGTATTGTACGATCAATACAAAATTAGTATCTTTCTTAACCATTGATGGCTAGGGTTTTGACAGAGAATAATATAATATAGTATGAATTAAAATTATATAATATGAAATACTTTGTATAGTACAATATTGGTTCCATACAGTACAAATTACCATAAAAAATAACTCTCTCAAAAAACATTTTCCTCTCTCCACCTGTGTGTGTGCAAGGTTGCTTAGCAAAGATATCCACCCAATTACATAATACGACTCAAGAAAGGAAAAAAATAAACCTAGTCTACCCAGTCTTGAGATTATTAGAATTATAATTGAATGGTGGACTTAATTTTGGAAATGTTAGTACACACATCACAAAATAAAATATCATACAAATAAGAGAAAACAGTAACAAACACAATAATGTTTGTTATCATCAAAATCACAGTGCTTGAATTATGTTTGCAATAATCTCCTCATTTTTTATGATGACAAATATTATTATTTTTTAGATTTTCAAAAAATTTCTTTTTTCTAAACTCCCCCTTAAATGAAAATCAAATTTAAGAAAAAGGAGTGTAAACAATAGCAAATAATATCAATAATAACAACAAACAACAAAATACTAAACAATAATAAATAACAAAATACCAAACAACAAAATACTACACCCCATTTTGGCATCACAAAAAGAGAAAAAATAAGTGGAAGGAAAGAAAACAAAAAATAGAAATAAGAAATTCATAAAACAAACAGACACAAAAATAACCAACAACTCAAGGTAGTAAGGGAAACATCATCAACAGCAGAACTCTCGTGGGGAATTTTAGTTGAATAAAATAAACTTACTCTATATATAGAAAAGACAAATAAGATAACTGTTGATAGTATTGCAACTAAAGGATTTAGATTCAAGAGTTTGCAAATCTAGCTTATCATCTTCACAGACTAAAATCATCTGTTTAGACAAAAATGCAATTAAATAATTATAATTAGACAAGGAAACTCAACCTTTTCAGACTACTAATATGAAAAACATCGAATGGAATATCAGTGTAAAAGTGATTAATGAAGAATCAAAATTTTTCAAAATCAACTATTGAACATATTATGAAACACAAGAATTTTCTAAGACTTAATGATTTACCAGAAGAAAAGCTAATTTAAGTTGGACTCATTTTGTGCCTCTTTTATTAGTTTCATGGGTACATTGCGTATTTTGTATTTTTGATACACTTAGTACATCTTTTACTTTTGGCATCATTGCGCATCATTGATTTTGAACTCATTTTGTGTCTCTTTTGTTTTGTTTTGTTTTGTTTTTTTTTTGCAAATTGCTTCTTTTCTAAATCTTCAAGGATCTTATTTGTAAGATTATCTTCCATATATAAGAGAAAAAAAACTTCCTCTTTTATATAGGGAGGAATAATCTACAAAGCAAAATTGAGTTTTCTAATATGAATAAAAACCTGATGTAGAACAATAATGAATTTCATTCGCCAAATTACAAAAATATCCATGATATCAAAACATGTAGTAAAGTGAATAAGTTTTCATTTCAACTATATTTAATCCAATTCGATTCAATTTTTTAAGTAAATAGAAGGGATTATCGTGCAAAGGAAAAATAAGAAGGTATATGAAAATTCATAAAATTCATTTATCCTTTGAGTTTGAACACTGCCAACGGTTTCTTATTTAAAATTTTAAGTTAGAATAGAAGTATGTTTATTTCAAACAGCAAAGATCATGGAAGAGAGTTCATTCATACAATACGATTCAAGTCATACAATACATGTTCAATCGTACAATATGAGTTAAATCATTCAGTATGATTTCAGTCATCCAGTATAAATTAATTCGTACAGTAGGATTGATAGAAACATTAACTTATTAGACTGAAAAAATTTTCAAGCAAAGAGCACAATAAAAACTAAGCATTGAAAGAAATATAATAACCACTTGAATTTTTTTAAGAGAAGCATTGAAATAAAAATAAGAATTAAAAATAACTCATAATAAGGATTGAAAGGAAATTTCATTGCAAAAACTAGGTGAAAACACACAATCATAAAAAAGGAAAAATACATCACAATAAAAGCTAAATAAAACTAGCATGGAGATTGATCATGATCAGAAGGTGGAGGTGGAAGTGGAGGTGGTTGGAAGAACTGGCTAAAACTGTCATACTGTTTCTGGGTGGTGGTGAACCGGTGTTGAATATTTCCAAATTGCTCCCTGAAACAACTCATATCATTATCATGTTGGATCTATTGTTGATCCAAGTGAGTCTCCATTCTATCAAATCTCTAAATCTACTCCTTATATTGGTAGTGGCGAGGAGGTGGTGCAAGTGCAGGATCAACTATAGGGAAGCTTCTCCTTCATCAAAGAGAGGATCTTTAGGCTCTTGATCCCTATGAAATAATATCCAAAAAAAGGCATATGAAAAGAAGATTGGAGTGTGATCTAGAGGAGCAGCATATGTGATATTATACTTTCTATTCAGGATATATCAGATCACATGTCCTAAGGTGATTTCTTGCTTTGTCCTAGTGGCTGGGAGTCGAATGGAAGTGAGGTTTTGGATGTAGTCAATAAGAATTTAAGCTTCATCCATTTGGGTATTTGACATTATGAAGTATGTGAAAATCAACAATAGGGGAGTGAGGTTGATTTGGTCTCCATCTTTAGGAATGATTGAAGTTCTTAGAATGTGCTGGATAACCATGGCATTTTGTCTAAACCAAATGTTTGTGGTAATTAAGGGTAGCATTTCTTAGCAGAATATTCATAGCACTCCAGTTAAAATTGAACCTAGAGGTCATGGCAAGGGGTTTATTTCCCTGCGTGTTTAGCTGAAGGTGAATTCCTATGTCCTCCTTTATGATTTCTATATTCTGGCAGCACACTCAGGAAGACATAATTGTAGCATCCCCACTAATCTTAAGGTTTACGAGAAATTCATAAAGGATTTCTAAATAGAAGGGATAGGCCAGGGTTAGAAGAAATTGAAGTGCAGTAGTGTTGAAAAGGTTCATTATTGGAAAGCTAAGGGCCTGCTGATTAAGAAGCCTGGAATGCATGATCTTGGCTTCTTTGTACTTCATGTTGGTAGCTTCATCAAAAGCTATCATAAAAGGATCATCTGTAGGGTTCTGAGCGAAGGAAGCCCCTTGAGTTTGGGCACTGCATTTTCCACCGGCCATTACAAAGACTGGAACGCAAGAAGGGAGGATTTGAAGAGTAGTGTAAAAAATTGTAATGAGGTAGGTTGTTTAAATAGAAATTGTGCAAATAGTACCATATAATCGTGGTATCGTACAGGAAGACTACATGTAATTATTTTGACCAGGGGAATAATCAAAAAGATGTGTCTGATCATATGTACAATCAGGCTTCATATGGGATGATTAGAGAAATGGATATCATCCCAAGGAGTCACCCTATACAACCTTTGATAAAAAGTTTTGTACAGTATGAATGGATGTTCGTACAGTACGATCAATAAAAAATATCATACCAACAAAAATAAATCGTCTTGATTGCCAAGTGTATCATACAAGATGAATTTGGTTCGTATCGTACGATTGTAAATCATTAATGCAATCTGGATTATACATTGAGCCAATGGTTAAGATGAAGGTGATGATGTGTAGATTGTATTGTATGATTAGTATGATATCAGATAACATTTTTAATTTACAAGAAAAGACATGGGAGTTCAATGAAGTGGTTTGTGTGATGATCATGACACAAACATAAAACAAAAGAATAAATACAAGAATAGAATTAAATCAAAAATCAAGTTAAGGACTAAAATAAATAAAATAAAATCAAGGAAATTACATGACAAATAAGAAAAAAAAGTGTAAATAGAAATAAGCATAACAAAAATAAACAAATCATTTACTTTAAAAAGCTCGTGAATGGTTAATTTTAAGTGATAGGAATAAATATCGAGCCCAAAAATAACTTTCTCCCATTGGGTCTTTTGTGAGAGCCCTTACATCCAAAGATCATGTAAGAACAGTTTTTGGAGCCCAAGTGAAATTGGGTCCCTTCTTGAATTTGGATGGATCATCATAATGCATGCCATGCTATGTTTGATGCAACTTTGGTCTCCACACCCAGTGTGTTCTATGATGAATAGTATAAGTTTGGCTAATGTGTCCTAACATGTCAAAGGAATAGCATCTAACAATAAGAAAAGGGTTAACTAACCTATGATAGTTATGACTCCTATTCCTAGGTTTATGAGATGCAATGACATATTGAGTGCTTGCAGACATGTTTAGTTTAAAAAGCCTTTACTTTTTCTAACAACATTTCATTAGCACTTTCAAAAGTAGATATTTTAATTTTTAAAGAGTGCTCACTGAGATCTAAAATGTTAAAACATACTTCTAACTCTTTAAATAACTTTTTTCTAAATCAAGATACAATGCTGTCAACGACTCATGTGTTTCAAATACAGTAGAATATTTCTTATTCAATTCATCAAACTCATCCAACAAAGCTAAATGATCCTTATCAACTTCATAACCATCTCTTCTAAGCATTTCATTTTCTTTTTGCAGAACTGAGCATTCAATTTTTAAGATGGCATGCTTCTTTTTCAGTTTCCTATAAGAATCATGAATTTATTCTAAAATAATAAGTAATTCATAGTATGAAAGTTGACATACCACATCTTGATCAGACTAATCAAGATAGATGTTTGCCATTAAGTAAATATTTTTCACTTCCTCTTCTGTTTTTGTTCCAGATGAATCTGAAGTAGAGTCTGCTAAAAAGGCTTTCTAAGATTTTTTCTTGTCCTTATGGAACTTATCTTTTTCTTCAACATTCTCCTTGCTTTGTTGGCCTTTTAGAGTTGGGCAATCAATTTTAACATGCCCTACTTTCCTGCATTCATAATAGACAATATCATAAGAAGCTTTAAAATTTCTATAATTCTTACCTTTGCTCCATTGCTGATGACGCTTTTACTTTTTTCTTAGAAAGCTTCTGAAACTGTTGAGTCATCATTGTAATTTCTTCATTTCCTCCATCAGAGGAATTGCTTGAATCATTAGCCTTAAAGGTTATAGTTTTCTTCTTCTCTCTTTCTCATGCATCAAGCTATTTTTTATATACTCTTTGCTCATAGGCAATGGATGATCCAAGTAAATTATCAATAAATTAAATATTCAAATCCTTGGATTCTATAATTATAATAATGTTTACATCATATAAAGAAGGTAAACAATGTATAATCTTATTTATTTTTTTAGAATTTGATAATTCATTACCTAAAGCATGTAGGGATGTGATGATTTATGTAAACCTAGTAAACATTTCAGATATGAATTCACTAGGTTTTATATGAAATAGTTTATATACATGCAACAGAAAATTTAACATAGATTATTTCACTTTACTTGTTACATCATAAGTAATTCTTAATTTATCCTAAATTTCTTTGTCAGTAGTACATGTAGATACACACATGTAATATTTAGATTTCAAAGCACAAAAGAAATAGTTTAAGCATTTAGCATTCAGTTGGGCTAAATCTTTAACAGTAATAGTCCATTTAGAAAAAGGAATTATAGTTTTAACACCATTTACTAATCGTAAAGGTGCAGAATAACCATCATGAACTAACATTCATAGACGATAATTAATTGATTGTAAAAAAGTAGACATGCGAGTTTTCCAAAAATCAAAAGGCATATTATCAAATAGAGGTGGTCGAGTAATTGAATAGCCTTTGCAGTATTACAATTACCAAAGTTAGCCATGGAACTTAATTCAAAATTTTTCTAAAGCTTGATCTTATGAATCCTGCTCTAATACCACTTGAAAGTTTGTGAGGGTTGTTAAACTCTAAAGAACTATTGGCTAACCAAGAGGGGGAGGTGTGAATTGGTTATTTAAAAAATTTCTTAATAAAACGAAAAGCTGAAACCCTTTGATGCAAAAGTAGAACTAATTTTACAATAACAAAATTAGAGATTTCAAACACAGATTAAATCACAAAAAAAATATGAAAATTAAAATTAATAAATAAATAAATAAAAAGAACATACCAAAATTTATAGTGGTTCGGTCAACTTGACATATATCCACTCCTTCGAGACTCCCTCTCCAAATATTGCACTAAACGAAAGTGACTCTTCTTTTGCTCCCACAACAAGACGGAGAAGCCTGTACAAATACTGTTTCACCTCCCCAGTGCAGTAGAGAACCTAGACTCTTTTACATACAGAGAACCTCAACTCTATTATCACCCTCCATGTGATGGTCAAAATTTTGATTCTTGAATAGGTTGTTAAACTTAAGCTATTATCCCAAGGCTAACCAAGAGGGGGGTGAATTGGTAGATTAAATTTTTTTTTTATTTTTTAGAAAACCGACTGAATTTTAAAGCTAGTTAAATTTAGAGTTTAAAAATAAAATTTTCAACCACAATAAATAACTTGCAGTAAATAAAAATACGAAAATTAGAAGACACAAAGATTTATAGTGGTTCGGTCAAACACGACTTAAATCCACTCCCTGAAGACTTCATGTTCAGGTATTGTACTATTACCAAAGTGTCTCTCCTTTTGCCCCATAGCAAAGCGGAGAAGCCTTTACAAAACCTCTCTTCCACCAATCTTAGGTGGGACAGACAACCATTGTCCTTTCACACTCTTCAAGTGTCAGCAGAGAATCATCATCCTTTCACACCCTCTAAGTGTCGGCAGAGAACCATCATCTGTTCACACCCTCCAAGTGTCAGTAGAGAACTATCGTCTGCTCACACTCTCCAAGTGTCGGTAGAGTACCAGATCTTATCCAAAGATCTTCTCATGAGCAACTAGAAAGACAAGAAGAAGAGTGACAACCAAAATCATAAAGAGATCATTATCTTTGAGTAACCTTATAAATCATTCACACTCCACTTGAAAGAAATCTATCTCACACTCTTTTCTTTCAATTGCCCTTGAAACAATCATAAAGACCAAACTTTTTCATGTCCGTTTTAGTAGACCTTTTATACAAAAGAGACAAAAAACTATCCAGAAAATTGAAAATTTTAATTTTGAGCATACACGATCGTATGTTTGTACGTACGAACAATTTAAAAATTATTATGTACGAACCTGTTGTGAATTGATATAAAATGATTTCATACACGATCATCATCCGGTATGAACAAAGTTCATCTGGATTGAATAGTTAGAAAATTTTCAAGTTCGTCGGGATGAAGAAGGGCCTTACAATTTCATACTTTGGAATGCATGCACGAATGCTTGATCCTTTAGTATGATCCTAACTTAGAAAATTCTTTTAGAACAAAAAGGGACCTGTCAATTTCGTACTCTAGAAGGCATGTATGAATAGTGATCGTATAGTACGATTTGTATTTAGAAAAAAATCTTTTGAAACAAAAACGGACCCATCTATTTTGTTCTCTGGCTCCCTCTACAAGAATAAACATGTGAGTAAGAGGTAATTCCTTGAAGAACACATTTTTTTTTAATTTTCCATATCAAAAACACAAAAACACTAAACACCAAACCAAAAACAAAAACAACTTCAAAAAAACAGTCACAAAAACAAAATCAATCACCAAATCAAACAAATAATATTACTCCCCCTTTTGACAACAACAAAAGGAAAGAAAAATAGTTGAAATGGAAGATGTCATATGAGAAACCTTACTAATTAATCTTGAAAGAGATTAAACTATAATAGATATAACAAAGTTAATAATCATTAGATGAAAAAGAAAGATTCAAAAACATGTAAATTAAAGTATAACTTAGAAAAAAAAATTAATCAAGGTCATGAAGCATTCTAGATAATTAGATAAAGGTGATAGTTGCGGAGGGGGGGGGGTTTCTAGAGAGAGAAGCTCCCGCTTTGGTTTTTAGAGAGAGAAAGTTTGAATCTTCGGGTTTTCACGATTTTTCTTATTTCGGCCATGGCGGCCTCCAGCCGTCCGCCTTCGTATCCTCCTGATCTGTTTCTCTGTGCTGTTCCTCTTAGTTCTACTGAGCGTTCATCTCCGGCGCGACCATCTATTTTGGGTGATCTTCCGATTTCAAGATCGGAATTTAAACCCTTAGTCATTAGGGAAAGATCTGATTCTTTTGTTCATCCTGTCTTACCTCTATCATCCTCCAATGGAAAGGGTAAGGGTTTGATCGATCCTTTGGTTTCCACTTTTAGAAGCAAGGATAGAAATTTTATAGATGATAACTCTGTTGCGTCGAACTTAATCTTTGGTTCTTTGGAGCGTGGTGCTCCTGTTTCTAGGAACACGAATGCTAATCTTAATAATGAGATAAATCTTCCTGATTGCTCTGATATTCACAATATTTTGTCCAAACCTTTGGATCTGGTTAACGATTCTGTTAATCTCTTTGACTCTGTTTCATCAGAAACAAAACATGTAGATGAAACACGTAACCCGAAGGCCTCCTTTCTTAATGCCTGGTCTAAGCCGCAGCGCATTAAAATTAACTTTGATTCAAACTCCACTGTTATGTCTTCTGACGGGATAGCAGTTAAATTGAATACGGATCAGGAAATCAACAATTCTCAAATTCTTTCTAATTCAGTGGTGCTGAAGGTTTTGGGAAAAAACATTCCATTCTCCACTTGTAGCATTGAGTTACGCAAGCAATGGAAAAGGTTTGGTAATTTTCATCTAACCTCCTTGGGAATGAATTGGATTCTTTGTTCATTTAAATCTACTACAGCCATGGAGGAAGTTCTCAGTGCGGGGCCTTGGTACATTGGAGGACATATCGTCGGCTTGGACAAATGGTTGCCCTCCTTTTCTCCTTTATCTTTAAAAGGACTAACTGCACCTGTCTGGATTCATTTCCCGCATCTGCCTTTGTATTGTTGGGATGAAATTAACATTGCCATGATAGCTTCTAGAATTGTTACACCCTTGTTCTTTGATGGTAATTCTTTTAGTTGGAGCAAAAAGGAATTTGCGCGAGTTTGTGTTCGTATAGACCTTGAAACCAAACTACCCACGGGTATATGTGTTGATGGATTATGAGGCAGATTTTTTCAGAAAGTAGAATATGAAAAACTATCCTCTTTCTATTTTAATTGTGCCAAAATTGGGCACTTGAAACCGGTCTGTCCAGATCTTTCAACAGCCAAGACAACTGAAATCAATAAAGCATTGAATGAGAATGTTATGCAAGCTGAGGTCCACCCTGCCCAACCAGAAAATTACGGACCCTGGATGCACGTTAAATTCAAGAGGAGATCAAGACAAATCAGAAATCAATTAGCTCCTTCGAGACTGGTTGAGAAGGTTACTAATTCTCGTGGCATGACCAGCAACTTCAACTCTGACATTTCTGTTCAGGAAACGATTGATGCTAACTTGATAGATAACAGAATTATTGATCTTCCTCAGCATCATGAAACCACTCCTGAAGCAGACTTACATTTGTCCAATAGTTTTGATATTCTGAATGATACCTCTGATCAGGTTGTTGATGGAAACTCTGGTCTGCTGATCAAAGTTGATACTGATAAAACAGAGGTAGCCAAGATTGAGAATTGTGTTGACAATACTCACACCACTCCACTTATTCATATTGACAATCCAGCCTCTTCGGTTCCTGTTGAAAATGCTTTGGCCATTAAAACTGCTACTGGATTCACCACCGAATCCAATCACATTGATCCATTGATCATTTCTGTTGATCAAAACCGCTCTTGTAGCTTAAAGCCTGATTCTACTTATTTTCCTACTGATAGTCCTAATGGAATTACTGGGGTTCTTAAAGCCGGTACCAATCTGGTTAAGTAGAAATTTAAGCCACAGTTAAAATTCTTGGGACCAATTGAACCAGTCTCTAGAAAGAGAAAGGTGGAAGGAAAAGGCAAGAAGAAAGGTGGGACTTTCCCCTTTGGTTAATTAATGTCCTCCTTAATCTTCTGGAACTGTAGAGGGGTCAAAAAGAAAGAGATCACCCTCTACCTCAAAGAAGTTGTTAGAGATAATTCTATTTTCTTTGTTGGCCTTGCTGAAACTAAAGCCGCTTTGATCAATGACAAAGATGTCAATCGCATTATTGGTAGTAACTGGGATTATTTCCATCAACCAGCAGTTGGTACTGTAGGTGGGATTCTTATGATGTGGAACAACAAACTGGCTAACTTTATAATGATTGATCATTCATCTCAAGTTATGTTTGGTGCTTTGTCTACTCCCACCAAAGGTCTGTGGCATGTGGCCATGGTTTATGGCCACAAAGATTTTCATATTAGAAGAGATCTTTGGAGTTGCCTTGAAAAGATAATGAAGACTGATGTACCCACTATTATGGGCGGAGACTTTAACTGCCTTATTTCTAAAGATGACAAGAGAGGTGGCAAACGGTTTTGTATGACCAATGGTTCCAAGGAGATGAAGTTATTCATGGCCAACCAAGATCTTCATGATTTAGGAGTGGTTGGTCCTAAATATACTTGGTGCAACAATAAGCATGGCAATGCTAGAATCTGGGAGCGATTAGACCGCTGCTTGTTGAACTCCTCAGCTTTACAGTTGGTCCCGTCTGCATCAGTTAGACATCTTGCAAGAATAGACTCTAACCATTGTCCCATTGCTTTCAATCTCGATGATACTATTCATTCTCATCCTAAAATCTACAGGTTTGAAGACACTTGGAAATCTTATCCAGCTTCCAGAGGTATTGTGGCCAAAGCTTGGAATAAGCAAGACTTCAGTGATGATTCTGAAGTCCTGAATAGAAAAATTAAGAGAACTTTGAAATCTCTTTTTTTCTGGAATAGAAACAAATGCAAAAGCCTGATTCAATTAAAAGAAGAGTTGAAGAAGGATATTCTAAAATTGCAATTGCAAGAAGAAGTGGAAGGAAGTCTCAGTCCTGATGATCTCAATTTGCTGCGCAGTAAGGTTAGAGAGCTTAATGTTACTTTAGTTAGGCTTTCTACGTGGTGGAACCAGCGTGCAAAGGCAAAATAGAATGATGATGGAGACACCAATTCTAGATACTATCATGTTTACGCTACAGCTAGGAATAACGGCAAACTGATCAAGCATATCAAGGATGAGAATAACATTGCTGTAGAGGAAATTGATAAAATCGAATCAGTTTTCTTAAAATTCTTTGAAGACAAATGGAAATTTAGGGATTGTAACAACCTGAACTGGCCTTATATTGATCAAAAATAGCAAATAGATAATGCAGAAAGAGCCTTCCTCGAATCTGATATCACTGAATCTAGTTTTTTCACTGTTGTCTTTTAGCAAGGATCAAATAAATCCTTGGGCTTGGATGGTTCTACTTCTTCATTCTTTAAATTCTATTGGGACATCGTCAAAGACTCTACTTGGAGAGCTGTCAAGTAGTTTTTCACTACTGGATGCATGAACGGTGCTTGGAAGGATACGCTGATTGTTCTTATTCCAAAAATCAACTCTCCAATAACTCCTTCCAATTTTTGTCCAATTAGCCTTTGTCAAACTATTTATAAAATTGCTGCCACTATGCTAGTTAACAGAATTAAGATTTGTATTCCCAAGCTCATCTCTGAGGAGCAAGTTGCCTATGTTCTGGGTAGATCCATGTCAGACCACTGCCTTCTTGCTTTAGAGATCTTTAACAAGTTCAGGACTTCAAAAAATAAGAAGGGTTATATGGCTGTCAAGCTTGACATGGCTCAAGCTTTTAATAGTATGTGTTGGAAAACATTGGATAATGTTCTTTCCTGGTTTGGTTTCCCAAAAAAAATCTCAATCCTCATTTTGGAATGTGTCACTAATGTTCGGTTCTCTATTCTTTTGAATGGTAAAGGAACTAGATGGATTGAAGCCAAGAGTGGCTTTAGGCAAGGCTGCCCCATGTCGCCTTATCTTTTCATCATGTGTTCACAGCTTCGATCTAGTTTAATTGAGCAAAGAGGCCTTCAAAGTGGCATCCAAACTTCTTCCAAAGCTCCAAAAATTACGCACCTACTCTATGCCGACGATATCTTGCTATTTGGGTCTGCTACCACTTCTCAACTTCACGTGATGATGAGCTTAATTAATGAGTATTGTGGCTGGACTGGGCAAGGCATTAATCAGAACAAGTCTCAAATCATCTTTGGGAAATCTGTTAAGCCATACTTGAAACGCAAGCTTGAAAAAAAATCTGGCTTCAAAACTGTCAAAGAGCTTCATTACCTGGGTATTAAAATTGCCTTGAGGAGACTGGTCAAGAACAACTTTCATTTTGTAATTGATCATGCACTAGAGAAGCTCAATTCTTGGGGAGCTCATTTTTTATCTATTGTTGGAAGGCTGACTCTGGCTAAATCTTCCTTACTCTCACTGCCAACTTTTGTTTCCACGCATTCCTTAATCCCCAAGAAACTTCTGTATGAGCTGGACCGTATCTGCCGTGACTTCATTTGACACCAGAATTCTGAAACTAAGGGACTACATTACATTGCTTGGGATGAGTTATGTATTTCTAGAGCTAGTGGAGGTCTGGGTATGCATTCTTCTATTGAGAGAGTTGGTCCCTTAAGAGCTCGGTTAGCTTGGAGGCTATACCAGAACCCCACTTCTCTGTTGTTTAGGTGCTTGATTGCTAAGCATGGTTCCGCCATTTGGAGTGGTAAGACTAAAAAAGGCCATTCTGCTGCCCATTCCATCATTTCTAATGGAGTTTCCTTTCTTAAACCTATAATTAGGTGGAACATTGTTAATGGTGCTAACATTAGTGTCATGAATGACATTTGGTTGCTAGATAAATGTTTCAACAAATGGCCTACACTTGCTGATTGTATTGGTTTGGAAAGTCTAACGTTACAGAATTTTATCCTTGATGATGGCCATTGGAATTTATTGGAGCTCAATCGTTACTTCAACACTGATTTGGTTAACCTCATTATCCACCAATGTGTGATCCATGAGGGGGATGGTGATTATATGGAGCTTCTTTACCAACATTCTGGTAAGACTATTACTTCATTGGCTTATTCTGAAGCTATTAAGTTCCATAAAACCATAGATGATTCTGGGTTTGCAAATTCGCTATGGAAATTGAAGCTCAAACCAAGGGTGGCACTCTTTTGGTGGAGATTAAGTAGGTTTGCTATACCTACGAACGAATTCTTGAAATATAGGAAGCTCAGTATTAGTGATCACTGTGCTTACGGTTGCCCTGCTATTGAGAACTGTGATCATATTCTGATTCATTGCAAATCTTTATCTGAAAATGCAAGTTGAGATCCTGAGGAATAACTATTCCACGGTTTAGCTCTCTCACGAATTATTTCCAGCATTTAAGAATACTTTTCAGCACCAGTTTAGACACTGTCAAGCTTTACTGCACTGTAGTCTACTATTGTTGGAATCGCAGGAATGATAAAAAACACTGTAATCCAGCTATTCCTGTTTTTGTGATAGCTGCCAACGTCTTATTCACTGCTACAAACAATTTTCCATTGCTAGTTAACTGGCATGCTAATCTCCTTAGGGAGTCCGTAACTTCTTGGCACCCCCCCACCATTAGACTGGATCAAAATCAATGTTGACGCATCACTGCTGGATTCAAATTTGGCCAGTATTGGTGGAGTGTCTCGGGACTCCAAAGGTTGCTTACTTCTTGCATTTGGAAGGCAAAAACTTCATTGGGATATTAATCAACTTGAAATGGAAACTGTTTTCGATTTAAAGGACTTCATTCAAGATTGGAAATTTGATTGTAAAGGATTAATAATAGAGGGTGATAACCACAACGTTATCAAGTATCTTCATGATACCGTGACTAAGCCCAGCGCCTCTGACCAGGTTTCCGAGAAGATTAATTTCCTCCACGACTTCAACAAGGTTATTTTCCATCATATATCCAGAAATTGTAATAAAGTTGCTGATTTGTGTGCAACTAATGCTTTACAGTATAACTTTTGTTTTGATTCTTTTTCTCCTGATATTCCTTCTATATTACCTAGTCTACTGAAGAAGGAATATGAGGTTGCTTTTTCTTGAGTTGTTTGTAATAGTTTTGATCTTCGGTTCTTAATGCAATTTTACAATTCTTAAAAAAAAAAGATAATTAGATAAAGAGAATTATTGCAAAAGTGACAAAATGAACATTAGATAATTTTAATTTTTAATATAAAACATGATTGAAAATTAGATTTATTTGAATTTGAATATTAAAAGATAGAGGAAAGAACATTATCAATTGGCAACATTGCGTATCTTTTTATATATTGTTGGCACACTTTGTGCATCTTTTTGTAGTTGGGCTAATTTTGTGCCACTTTTCAATTTGTGAACCATTACGCATTCTTTCAATTTTTGTACACATTGTGCATTTGTTTTTTTTTTCTTTTTTTTAATTGATCTTTCCAAAATTAATAATCTAAAAAATCAAAATTTTCTAATTAAAAGGATAATTATATTGAAAAGAGAAAATAAAAAATAATAAGACATCAAATTTGTAATAATAATATTTAAAATTATGTTTGCCTAAAAAGAAATTAGATTGATAGCCTTAACTTGATCGAGTTATAAGTTAACTTAACATATTTTGAAAAATTAGTTTTTATAATGAAATTAATTTTTGTATTGCAATTTAATTTATAACACTTTTTAGATCAATTAAGACTAGATTATTATATGGGCAAACTTACATTTCAAAACATTGAACAAATGCAACTAAACAAAATGAAACTTTTTTATTGATATCAATTTAAATATGATATACATTGAAGCATAATTGATATCAAATCATAACACAAAGACAACAAAACATCAACACAAAAGCTAAATAAAGATAAGTACATAAAGCATCGAAAACATCACTAAGATCAACACATCTCAAAGGACTGGTAAAGATAACATACAAGAAGTACATCTAAAAGTTCGAGGGACCCTGGTCTGGAGGAAGAGGCTGGTTGAAGACTGAGAAATAATTATTCATCATAGTTATATTAGTGTTCACTGATTCAAACTGTTCTCGAATCCAACCCATGTCGTGCTGGTACTGTGCATTCTGCTAGTTAAGGTGAGTCTGAATTTGATCAAAATGACTCTCTAATAGGTCAAAGTGTTGGATCATCTCCTTAAAGTTCAATCCCTGAGCAGGTGCTGGTGCTCCACCTTCTCCCTCAGTATCCTCACTTATATTATCATTATTCCCAAAAAGTACTCAAAATGAAGCATCGGTGAAGTAGATTGGCATTTCAAGTGGAGGCTCAGGATGAACAGTGTTGTACTTTTTTTCTAAGATATAGGTCACTAGATGTCCTAAAGTAATATTCTTCTTCCTCTTATGAGATGCATGCCCAATTTTAGAAAGGTTATGAATGTAATCAAGAATGCGTTGGGCTTCATCTAATTGTTATTTAGTCATGATTAGATAGGTAAAAGTGGACAGAAGAGGAGTAATGTTAATGCGATCACCAGCCTTAAGAATGATTGAAGTTCTAAGGACATGTTGAATGATTCTGGCATTTTGATTTAGAGTATAAACCCTAGGCAAGTGACCAACTTGAGCAACACCTCTAAGAACTTTGTTAATTTCAGACCAATCAAAGTCAAATTTGGAGGTCAAAGTGTGAGCTCTAATCCCTTGAGTCCTTAATTACAGAAAGGTTCCTAGATCTTCCTTAGTGATCTCAACCCGTTTCTATTGAACTAAAGATCTTATCCTACTCTCATTCTCACTAAAACTCATGTTCACTAAAAAGTAGTTAAATGTTTCCTTATGATAGGCATGGATTAAGGTCAAAATAAAAGTGAATTGAGTTGAAGCAAAAAGTGGCATGACTTGAAAATGGATATCTTCTTAGAGTAAGATCCTAGACAGAGTGACTTTAGCAACGACAAACCTAAAGTAAGAATCCTCATTTTCTCTAGTCAGAAAGTTTTCGTCTCCACTCCTGGAAGACGAACCCTTAGATACTCTACCCCGCTTGCAAGAATTGGCCATTTCTAAGATGAGAAGGATTAGAAGAGGCTACTGTAGTGAATGAAAAATGAGTTCTAAAGCCCTCCTGTTTAAAGAAAAATGACTATTCATACATATGAAAATAGATTCATACAGTACGATAGATGATTCGTACATGATGAAAATAATTTTGTATGTACAAACAAATACGTTCAAAACAAAATGACTTTTCGTAATCACGCAAGTTACGAAGCATCCTTTTATATAAGCTTTTTGACTAGACGATCATGCAGACGAACAAGTATTTGTCTGGTATGAACGATCATTTAAGATTATTTTTTTGATAGTTATATTCATCCCCCACATCGAATGACACATGGTTATACGTACCATCTATGTGCGTAGAGACGAATTAATACAAATCATCTGGGATGATATAAATATCGTATAATACGATATGTATTGGAAAATCAAAACTTTATACATTCAGTCCAAAACAACGATTAACATGCTACAGAATTCGTACGGGATAAAAATAATTTTGTACAGTATGAATATAATACAAAGAAAAATTTGCACGACCCTTCAGGAATAGGAATTTTGATATGTGAAAAAATGTCAAAAACACACAAAAACATAAAAGGCAAAAACAGAAAAAAAAAAAAAGAAACCTACACACAAAAATAAAACACAAAAAATCAAAAACACATAAAAACATATCAAGTTTGCAGATGATTTTATAAGCATTAAGATCGATCACACCTAACCTTGTTCTTAATGTGCTAAAAATATCAGAAACTAGTGGTTTCTAAAAATGTCTGCAAGTTGATTTTCAGTAGAAATATGGTTCAATTCAATTTCTCCTTTGGTTAAATGATCCCTAATAAAATGAACTCTTAAGTCTATAAGTTTGGTTATAAAATATTGAATAGAATTTTTTGAAATGCAAATGGCACAAGTGTTATCATAATAAATTGGAATTATGCCTATTGTAAATCCTAAATCAATAAATTGTTATTTCAACCAAAGAACTTGTGCCACACAACTTCCTAAGGCAATATATTCTGCTTTAGTAGTAGATAGGGCTACGTAATTATATTTTCTACTGGACTAAGAAACTAAAGAATTTCCTATAAATTGACAAGTTTCAGATGTACTCTTTCGATCAACCCTACAACCCACAAAGTCTGAATTTGAATATCTAAAAATTTCAAATGAAGAGTTGTACTTAGGATACCAAATCCCTAAGTTCTGAGTTCCCAAGAAATATCTCAAAATCTTTTTTACTGCTGTCAAATATGATTCCTTTGTATCCGATTGAAATCTAGCACACAAATAAATACTGAACATAATATCGGGTCGGCTAGCTGTTAAATAAAGTAAAGATCTAATAATTCCTCTAATTTATTTTTATCAATAGATTTTCCCTTAGGGTCCTTGTCTAACTGAAATGAGGAACTCATAGGTGTACTAACATGTTTAGCATTATCCATTTCATACTTCTTTATGATGTCCTTAACATACTTCGATTGACTAAGAAATATTCCTTCCTCAATTTGCTTAATGCTAAAACCTGAAAGTAACTAAGATCTTCCATTAGGCTCATCTCAAATTTACTACTCATTATTTTAAAAAAATCATCACAAAGATTTTTATTTATAGATCCAAAGATGATATCATCAGCATAAATTTAAATAATGAGTATATCGTCTCCCAATTTCTTTAAAAAGAGAGTGGTGTCCACACTTTCTTTTTCAAAATTTCTCTCAAGTAGGAAAGAGCTCAACCTCTCATACCAAGCCCTAGGTGCCTGTTTCAATCCATATAATATCTTTTTCAATTTAAAAACAAGATTTGGGTATTTAAAATTTTTAAAATATGGAGGTTATTCAACATAAACATCCTCTTGAATCACCCTATTCAAAAAAGCACTTTTTACATCCTTTTGATATAATTTAAACCCTCTAAAACAGACAAAGTTTAATAGAACTGTAATTGCTTCAAGTCTCGCTACAAGGGAAAAAGTCTCCTCAAAATTAATCCCTTCAATTTGATTATACCATTTAGCCACCAATCTAGCTTTATTTCTAACAATAACTCCTGAGTCATTTATTTTATTTTTAAATACTCATTTAGTTCCAACTACACTTTGATTCTTTGGCATTGCAATTAATTCCCAAACATCATTTCTTACAAACTGATTTAATTCTTCTAGCATTGCCAAAATCTAAAATTCATTCGAAAGTGCTTGTTTTATATTTGTGGCTTCTATTGTTGAAATAAAGGCAGAATGATTGACTTCTTTGTTAAATCCACACCTAGTCCTAACAACCTCACTAGCAACAACAATAACAATAACAACAACATCAAGCCTTTATCCCACTACGTGGGGTCGGCTACATGAACCCTAACACCCTCACTAGGTTCACCTAAAATCAATTCCTTATGGTGGTTTTTAGAAAATTTTAAATATCTAGGAAAAGAAATTTTTTTCTCCAAATTTTCTTCCAAATCAATCTTCTCAATCTTTTTCATGTTATTTTCTATTTCATCTTCTTCCAAATTAGGTTCTTCTTAAATTATAGATTCATTAAATATAAAATATATGATCTCCTCAACTACCAAAGTTCTTTTGTTAAATACTTTATATGATTTTCCAACACTGGAGTAATCAAGAAAAATTTTCTCATCTGATTTTGGATCAAATTTTCCTAAGGTAAAATTTTCATTATTATGTATGAACACCTTACATCCAAAAATATGCAAATATGAAAAATTAGGTGTTCTTCCCTTAAAAAGCTCATAATGTGTTTTATTTAATTTTGACCTAATGTTCACCCTATTCAGAACATAACATGTAGTATTGACCGCTTCAGCCCAAAAATATTTAGGAAGTGAGTATTCTGTCAATATGGCTCGAGTGCATAAAAATTGTGATCAATTCCTTTTGCTTTACAAAAATTCTCAAATCTTTCATTTTCAAATTCTCCCCTGTGATCACTTTGAATTGTTAAAATCTCACACCCTAATTTCCTATGAATCTAAGTCAAAAAATCTCTAAACTCTTCAAATGATTCACTCTTATGAAATAAGAATTTAACCCATGTGAATCTAGAGAAATCATTAATAATCACAAATCTATAAACCTTCCCTCCTAGACTAACAATGATAATCGATCCAAAAAGATCTATATGCAAAATCTCCAAAGGTTTACTAGCTCTAAGATCCTTATTGGAATGAAATGAGGACTTCACATGTTTTTCTAATTGACATGCATCACAAAGATGATCCTTAGTAAAGTCTAGTTTTGGTATACATCTTACCAAATCTTTTTCGATAATTTTTCTAAGGTTTTTCATTCTAGCGTGACAAAGTCTCCTATGCCATAATCATAATTCATCAGAAATAATTTTCAAACAAAAAGTATTAGGAGTTTTAATACAATTCAAATTTAGTATATAAACATTTTTTACCCTTATTCCATACAAAACATTATTTCCATTTAGGCTTAATATGCAGCTAGTGGAAATTTTTTTTACATTATATCATTTATCACATAGCTGGCTAATACATAACAAATTATGCTTTAAGCCTTCTACAAGTAATACATTTTTAATGAAATTTTTTTGCAAGTTTCTGATCATACCTGTGCCATCCACTTTCTTAGTGGTCTTATCTCCTAGTGTAACCTTGCCTCCATTCCCTGCTTCCAGTGATATAAATTATGTAATGCCATAAGTCATATGCTTTGAGCAACCGCTATCCAGGTACCAAATACTCTCATGAGGCCTTATATGAGAGAGTGTACCTTCAAAATAATCAAATGTTAGATTTGGAAACCCAAACAAGTTTGGGTTCTCCTTTTGGCAAAATAAAACTAGATGCATGTATGATAAGAATAGGTTTATGCATCTTAGGTCTCCACACTAAATGAGTTTTTCTATGTAAAGTATAAGTGTGTGCAATATGTTCAATCATCCCACAAGAATAATATTTAACTCCAGAAAATGGGTTTCTTAATTTCTATAATAACTTTGACTCCTCTTAGGTTTTAAAAATTTTGACCTCAAAAAAGGATTAGTAAGATCTTCAAGTGTTGGGGATTTCCTATTTTCTTCAAGAGCTTTTACTTTCAATTTAAGAAATATGTTTAAATCTTCTAATACATTCTTATCAAAATTTAAATAATGCTCTCTACTCTCTGATTTATCCTTAAAATCCTTAAATTCTTTTTCCAATTGAGCATAGAATGATTTTAAAAGATCATTCTTTTTATTCAAGTCATTGAATTCATCAAGTAAGCTCATGTGGTTATTATCTATCAATGCATGATCTTTCTTAAGGATTTCATATTCTTTTTGCAATTCTTGCATTTCTAAGTTTAGACTAGCATATATTTTCTTTAGTCTTCTATATGCATCATGAATTCTTTTAGAAACTTCTAATAATTTAGCATAGGTTAAGTCACATACCTCTTCTTGATCTGATTGATCAAGATTATCGGTCATTAAACATAGGTTGGTGACTTCCTCCTCCTTTTCCATTTCTGTTGAATCCGAAGCTGAATCCGCCCAAAAAGCTCTTTGGAATCTCTTCTTTCCCTTCTTCACATTGGCTTTCTCCTCTACCTTCTCCTTTCTAGGAGTGGCTTTAGATTTGGGCAATCTGATTTTATATGTTTGGATTTCCTGCATTCATAGCAAATCACATCAGTAAAAACCTTAATATTTTTATTGAACTTACCTCTGTTCCACTGTTGGCGTCTCTTCTGCTTCCTTTTTAGAAAACTTTTAAATTTCCTAGTCATTAAGGTAATGTCATCCTCATCCTCAGGTTGTGATAGATCACTCTCTGATTCCTCCACTTTCAAAGCTATATTCTTCTCCTTTCGCTGCTACCTGCATCAATCTTCCTTTAACTCAATCCTTGCTCGTAAGTAATTAGTGATCCAAGATGATTATCAATAAAGTAAATATTTAAATCTTTAGACTCTGTAATAGCATTTATTTTTTCATCATAAGAAATAGGCAAACAATGAAGAATTTTATTAACCATTTCAGCATTCGTTAGTTTCCTACCTAATGCATGCAAATAAGTGACTATCTAAATGAATCTTGTATACATGTCAGAAATAGATTAATTGGGTTTCATGTAAAATAATTCATAATCATGTAACAAGATGTTTAATCTAGATTACTTTACTTCATTAGTCCATTCTTAAGTAATACAAAGCCTATCCCATATATCAATTTCACTTTTACAAGTAGAAACCTGCATGTAATCTTTTGACTTAAGTGCACAAAAAAAAATATTTAAACATTTTGCATTTAGTTTTGCTAAGTCATGTTCTTCTACAGTCCAGTTAGCAAAGGGTGTTTCAACTCTAATGCCATCAACTAATCTAATTAGCCTAGTACACCCTTCTTGAACTAGGATCCATGTGCGATAATCATGTGATTGCAAAAATGTAGACATGCTTGTTTTTCAAAAATTGAAAGGGATATTATCAAATAGAGGAGGACTAGTGAACGAGCAACCTTCTTGTGTGTTTTGGTTTCCAAAAGTAGTCATTTTTGTTTTTCAAAAAGTAGTCTAAACTTATGATTTTAAAACAAACTTTTGATACCACTTGTTGATTCTTGAATAAGTTGTTAAACCAAAGCTATTTTCCCAAGGCTAAACAAGAGGAGGGGTGAATTGGTAAATTAAAAATTCTCTTTGATTTTTAGAAAACTGATTGAATTTTAAAGCAAGTTAAATTTAGAGTTTAAAAATAAACTTTTTAACCATAATAAATAACTTGTAATAAATAAAAATGTAGAAATTAAAAGACACAAAGATTTATGGTGGTTCAGTCAAACACGATCTACATCCACTCCCTGAAGACTCCCACTTCAGGTATTGTACTATTATCAAAGTGTCTCTCTTTTTGCCCCCACAACAAGATAGAGAAGCCTTTATAAAACCTCTGTTCCACTAATCCCAGGTGCGGCAGAGAACCGTCATCCTTTCACACTCTCTAAGTGTCGGCAGAGAACCGTCGTCCTTTCACACCCTCCAAGTGTCGGCAGAGAACCGTCGTCTGTTCACACCCTCCAAGTGTCGGCAGAGAACCATCGTCTGTTCACACTCTTCAAGTGTTGGTAGAGTACCAGATCTTCTCCAAAGATCATCTCACGAGCAACTAGAACGACAAGAAGAAGAGTGACAACCAAAATCATAAAGAGATCCTTACCTTTGAGTAACCTTGTGAGCCCTTCACACTCCACTTATAAGAAATCTCTCTCAAACACTCTCTCACACACTCTCTTTCAATTGCCCTTGAAAAATCATAAAGACCAGACTTTTTCACGTCAGTTTTATTGGACCTTTTATACTAAAGACACAAAACATTATCTAGAAAATTAAAATTTACACTTTTGAGCGTACACGATCGTACATTATGATCGTATGTTCGTACGTATGAACATTTGAAAAACTATTGTGTACGAACCTATTCTGAATCAGTACAAAATGATTTCGTACACGATCATCATCCAGTACAAACAAAGTTCATCCAGGACGAACAGTTAGAAAATTTTCAAGTTCGTCGGGACGAAAAGTTGGGACGAAGAATGACCTCATAATTTTGACTCTGTAAGGCTCTGTAAGGCATGTATGAATGCTTGATCATACAGTACGATCTTAACTTAGAAAAATTCTTTCGGAACGAAAAGAGACCTGTCCATTTCGTACTCTGGAAGGCATGGACGAATGGTGATCGTACAGTACGATCTATATTTACAAAAAATCTTTCAGAAAGAAAACGGACCCATCCATTTCGTACTCTGGAAGGCATGTATGAATAGTGATCGTACAGTACGATCCATACTTAGAAAAAATCTTTCAAAACAAAAAGGGATCCGTCCATTTCGTACTCTGGAAGGCATCTATGAATGGTGATCGTACAGTATGATGGATACTTTGAAAGTTTTCATCATACTGTTCGTTTGACTGCTCGTCGAGAAAAAATAACTGAACTAATCGTCCCGTACAAATTGCATTCGTACAGTACGACCAGTTTAAAAATTTTCAAATTTTAAACTCTCCCCCAGTGTGTGTGTGTGTGTGTGCACAGTTACTCAATTACATCACACTCTCTCAGACACAATAAAATGAAAATTACAAACTTCATTTATAATAAACTCTAAAATGTTTTGATTTGAAGTCTTCAATAATCTGGAGTATGATTTTCCTGAAATGTTAGTACACACGAATAGCAAAACAATGCATCTAAAATATGTTAGGAGAAATGATAATCAAACAAATAATATTTGGAATAATAAAAAATATATATGTTGTAAGAATATCAACAATCAAGAACTAAGTTGCGACAATCTCAAACACAAAGAACCATAACTCTATTTTCACCCTCCAGGTGATAGCTAGAGAATTATAATCTTTGCTGAAGAACTTCTTCTTCGGATCCACTGAGATTCCAGGCAGACACTTGTAGGTACTAGGCAAGATTCTTGTTTGGAGCAACCATGCGAATCCCCTCACAACTTCTCCCTGAAAAAATCTCCCTCTCTTCTCTCACTAAACTCTCCTTCTTCACTCCCTAAAGCTCTCTTTCAAGAAGACTAAAAAGCCAAAGATATCTCAAAAGAAAATATGAAACCCTTAAAAATAGTGGGCTCGAAAAAACCCTAAATTTCAAGCCATCCAACTTCTGTTCGTATAGTACGATACACGCATCGTATGGTACGGTCAGTTCAATTCAGACTCGTCCAACAAGATCATTCAGACAAACTATTCAATTTTTATAATACATCATATAGTATGATTAAACATCGTATAATACAATATGTAGAAATTCCTTATGTTCATTTGGTACAATCCTTGGGATGACCAACTTCATATACGGATGATCATTTAGCACAGTGGATATCGTATGGTATGATTAGTACAAAAAATCATCAATTTCATTTAGTACAATCCAAGGGAAAACCAATTTCATGCACGGGTAATCATACAGTACGAGCTATTTCATATAATACGATCAATCACAATAATTATCCATGATTTGATTTTCTGATATCACGGGATTCATTAAGAAAGATTTTAATAAGGGTGTACAATACGATCCAAATAGTACTGTACGATCAGTACAGAATTAGTATCTTTCTTAACTTTTGGTGGCTAGGATTTTCACAGAGCAGAATATTTCATACAGTATGAATTAAAATCATACTTTATGAAATACTTCGCACAATATGAAACTGGTTTCATACTATACGAATTACCCAAAAAATACTCTCTTAAAAAACATTTTCCTCTCTCCCCATATGTGTTTGCAAAGTTTCTTAGCAAAGATAACTACCCAATTACATAATATGACTCAAGAAAGGAAAAAAATACATAATAAATTAAAAATTACAAATTGGTGATATATTAGATATAGCCTATTTTAATGAAAGTAAAGAAGACCTTAAAACCCTTAGTTTGAAAATATTAAAATTAACTTTTATTTATTAGATTTAAATGAAAATTTAACTCTTAATGATTCACATAACTATCCATATAAACAAATAACTACATAATCATCACTGCAAAATCTATTATTAAATGACTATTTACGAAACATTTGGGTCGACTTTCTTACTGCTTCTTAAATAGCTATTTAGTATAAAAATTTTAATTTTTGTACTGGAAAGCTGCTTTAACAAGCAGTAAAAAAGCCATCCCAAATGAAGTTTTAGGCTTTGTTTGGGACAGCTTTCCCACTGTTCTTAAAGCAGCTTTTTAGTACAAAAAATTATTTTTATGTACTAAAAACTTGTTTTAAGAAGCATCAAGAAAGCTATCCCAAACGAAACCTTAGTCTCAGCTAAGTCCCTCAGAAGTCACCATTTTTTTTCCCCCTCCAAAGTCACCATAACCAACCACAAAAGCACAGAAAAACCTCGTTCACAAAAGCACAAGAATAACATATGGAAACCAATTAATACACGCTATCAATGTTTCAAGAGTATTTTAATACAGCTTCAATGCCAAAAGTTAATACGCATATCCTGTAACAATTTCCACTCCATTCTGAAATAAGAATAAGAAAATGCACTCAAAAGAATAAACAAACTCGTGGCAGATGAATAATACATTACTTTTAACATCTGTATTCTTTCAGATTGTGGACTGCTTATATCTCTCCAAGTGCCTTCTGTATGTCTCTCTGCAAAATATTTCATGCGATGAAGATAAATAAGAATGCAAAAATTGATCATTTGCCTTAATAGAAAGAATAATACTTTCCGATCCAATTCGACCTATCTGAGTCCCCTCACAAAGGAATGCTTGCAATTATATGCAATTGTGGGGAAAATTTTCACAGCGGGCAATAATTTGATTTTTCATGGCTTTCTTTGGGACTGCTTTCTTACAGCTTTTTAAAACAGTTTTAAGAAGCAATAAAAAAACCGTTCCAAATGGGACGGATTTTTTGGTGCTTATTAAATCAATTTTTTAGCATAAAAATTAAAATATTTATACTAGAAAGCTATTTTAAAAAGCAGCAAAAAAGCCATCAAAAATAAAACCTTAATTTGAATCGTACCACCACGGTAAAAAAACTATTTAGGCAGACGGGGCTAAACTCATGACCAATCACATCGACTTGGAAGATCATGATTAGACTATGAGAGATTTTACAGCTACATGATTGCATCAACTTGGAAGACCATGATTAGACTATTAAGAACTAATAGATTCATGTCAATCAATCATAAATTTCATGTCGGCACGGGTAGCCACAGTTATGAGTGGCTAAGAATCAGAACTCACCTCAATGGACAAAGGCGCTGTTGTAGGGCTATAACGATGAAGGACTTTGCCATCTCTATCTATAAGGAACTTGGTGAAGTTCCACTTGATTCTAGATCCAAAAAACCCACCTTTATTAGCTTTTAAAAAATTATATACTGGAGCAGTATCTGGACCATTCACTCGAACCTGAGAAAAGGGTACAATCAGAAAAATCAATTATATCATTAAACATTAAATGTGAATACTAATAAACAGGGAATAAAAGTTATTGCATCAGCTCATAAAAACACATAATAGCAATCAAGTTACTTCTTCTACAGTCATTACGATTGACAAGCTTCATCTCATCATCAACAACATTATAGCCTTTTATCAACTATACTTAGGGTCGGCTTTATGAATTCTCATTTTCCAAAAATTACTTTCTGATACTAAATGAGCTGTTAAACCTAATTCTACACATTATTTTTATATTAAATTCTATTCATTATATATTTGATCTGATCCTCTTTCTTCCTGATTTTTTGGGAGTTTTTTTATCTACCTATTTTTACCACAATCAATTGACAGGGCTGAGTAAGAACCACTTGCGAGAAATAGAGGTGCAGCTGGGTTACAAGTTGAAGTTGTCCCAAGGACTGATAACTAAATGGACTATTTAATCTCTAAAACTGATATCTTCCACTTTTGCAGACTTTAACTAACAGGATGAAAGAATTTTGAATATTGCATCGAGATAAAAAGGTACACCCTAAGTCACAACAGTATAAATCAAATCAGCTTTCAGACTGCTTAATCCATTAGCTAAGAAAATCCATTATACTTATAAAAGAAATTAAATGGACACAAATTAAAGTGTTACAAACTACTGGTTAAGATAACTAGCTAAATTATTGTTCTAACTTAATAAACCCTTAAAGTAAAGATCAATTACAACAAATTAGAGCATCTTGAGTAGTTACCTCATTGACACAAATGGAAGACCATTTTCAAGTCTATTTTATGCTCAAATGTTTGTTTATTACTCCTAATAGAGCCACAAAACTTTCATACCCCTCTGAAACAATTTATATTATGAACCATTTATATATATATATATAAATATATATATATATATATATATATATATATATATATAGAGAGAGAGAGAGAGAGAGAGAGAGAGAGAGAAACAATTTAATATAGCATTGATCATTCGTATGTAACTGATACTTTGATGGAGCTTAGTTTGTAATTTTCGGAATCCAGGAAAAACAGCCCAAAAATGGTGGAAAAATGCGAAATTTCTTGGATGAAAACACTCACAAACACTTCAATAACTTGAATATCAAAAGACTTACAAGTTTCCACGGATACAATGCTCTCAATTCGAGAAGAAAAGCTTTCTCCCAAGCCCTAGAGAAAAAGAAAACTAAAACAGCCACAAAACAAGATCCATCCAAAAAGCCACCCTAACTCACTTTTAACTCTCACATGAACCCCTCAAAATCCCCTAATTACCCCTAGGGCAAACACCTCAACCTTCCTCTTCAATTTGGTGGGCCCCTTGGGCCCACCCGAATGCTTTCTCCCCTTCGGCTTGTCCGCCCAAGCAGGCGGGTTCTCCGCCTGCAGTAAGTGAGAACCGGCCCTTTTTGGGCCGGTGTTGCTATGGATCGGACCGGTCCATCATCACTTCCCGCCCAGGATTAACCTTGTCCTCAAGGTTGAAAGCAAGAAACTGAGCTTGTATGATCTCATAGGTCTCCCAAGTTGCGTCATGTGTCGGTAGATCTTTCCACTCAATCAAAACTTCCTTCCCTCCTTCCTCAGTGTGTCTAACCCCTTTCAATGCAGAAGGCTCTAATAGACTTGTACCATCTTCAGACAATGTTGGCGGTAAAGTATCGACTGGTACAGAATCTCCCTTGAACTTTTTCAACTGTGACACATGAAAGACTGGATGAATCGTAGTAGTGGGTGGTAACTTCAGGCGATATGCTACATTCCCAATCTTCTGCTCTACCTCATAGGGGCCATAATACCTTGGGGCCAACTTAACACTTAGCTTCCTTGCTAAAGTATTCTGCCTGTAAGGCCTCAACTTCAAGTAAACAAATTCCCCAATCTCAAATTGAACATCCTTCCTATGATGATCTGCTGCCTGCTTCATGATGTTCTGGGCTCGTAACAAGTGGCTCTTCAGCTCCCCCAATATCTCATCCCTTTCAGACAATTGTTGCTCCACTAAGGACACTGATGTAGAATGAGGCCTGTACTGTATCAGGGTTGGAGGATCCCTCCCATAAAGCACCTTGAAAGGTGTGACCTGCGCCGCCTTGTGAAATGAAGTGTTATACCAATATTCATCCCAAGGTAGCCACCTTACCCAATGCTTGGGCTTCTCCCTTGCAAAACATCTAAGGTAAGTCTCGACACTTCTATTGACTACCTCAGATTGCCCATCTGTCTGTGGGTGGTAGGCTGAACTGCGCTTCAAATGTGTCCCTTGTAACTTGAACATCTCCTTCCAAAAGTGACTCAGGAACACTTTATCTCTGTCGGAGACTATCGACTCAGGAAAGCCATGAAGCCTCACAATCTCTCGGATGAAAACTGCTGCAACGGTAGTGGCATTAAAAGGATGTCTCAACGGTATGAAATGAGCATACTTACTAAGCCGGTCAACTACAACTAGAATGACAGTGTAGCCTTCCGACTTGGGTAAGCCTTCGATGAAATCCATGGTCACCTCTGACCAAACCTGATCAGGTAACTCAAGTGGCTGCAACAGTCCTCCAGGGGCACATGCTTGATACTTTTTCCTCTGACAAGTATCACACTGGGCCACCATTTCCTCCACATCTTTCCTCATCCCCTTCCAGTATATCTCTCTAGCCAATCTCTGATAAGTCTTCTGCCCTCCTGAATGTCCTCCAATAGCACTGGCATGAAACTCCTGAAGTATCAGTGGAATCTGGGAAGAGGTCCTAGGTAAAACTAACCTTCCTCTGTGTAGCAAAAGCTGATCCTCCACTGTATATCCTGACGGTATTTCTTTCCCCTTCCTTATGGCCTCTCTTAAGCTCCCCAATTCTTCGTTAGTCATATTTTCTGTCCTCAAATTCCCCCAATCAACTAACTGAGGCACAGATGTAGCAATAAGTTGTGAGCACTCCACCTTCCTGGATAAGGCATCAGCAGCTTTATTCTCCAAACCTGGCTTGTACTGAATCTCGAAATCATAGCCCAATAATTTGGAGAGCCATCTCTGGTGTTCTTCTGTCACCATGCGTTGCTCCAACAAATATTTTAGACTCCTTTGATCAGTCCTCACAAGGAATCTTCTACCCAACAAGTACGGTCGCCACTTCTGAATGGCTTTAACAATGGCCATCAGTTCTCTCTCATAGACAGATTTGAGCTTTGCCCTTCCTGATAATACCTGACTGTAGAAAGCTATGGGTCGCCCTTGCTGCATGAGAACCGCTCCCAACCCCAAACCAGAAGCATCAGTTTCCACCACCAGCTGCTGCTTGAAATCCGGTAATGCTAACACCGGGGCACTAACCATAGCTCTTTTCAAAGCCTCCATAGCGCTATCTGCCTCCGGTCCCCAATTGAAGCTGTCTTTCTTCAACTGCTCAGTGAGTGGAGCTGCAATAGATCCATACCCTTTTATGAATTTCCGGTAGTATCATGTGAGTCCTAAGAAGCCCCGGAGAGCCCGAAGGTTCTTAGGAGTTGGCCAGCTCGTCATGGCCTCCACCTTGGAAGGGTCAGCTGCAACTCCTTCTGCTGAGATAATGTGCCCCAAATATTCCACACTTCCTTGAGCAAAAGAACACTTTTTCTGATTGACATACAACTGATGATGTTGTAAAGTGCTCAAAACCTTTCTCAAGTGCTCCAAGTGTTCCTGTAGGGACCTGCTATAGATCAGAATATCATCAAAAAACACTAGGACAAACCTCCTCAGCATGGGTTGAAACAATTGGTTCATCAGAGCCTGAAATGTAGAAGGAGCGTTGGTGAGTCCAAATGGCATCACCAAGAACTCATAGTGTCCCTCGTGAGTCCTGAAAGCAGTCTTGGGAATGTCCTCCCTCCTCATCCGGATCTGGTGATACCCTGACTTCAAATCAAGCTTAGAGAACATTGTAGCACCTCCCAACTCATCAAGAAGCTCATCAATAACGGGGATTGGAAATTTGTCTAGAACAGTCTCCTTGTTGAGAGCCCGATAATCAACACAAAATCGCCAGCTTCCGTCCTTCTTCTTCACCAATAGTACTGGGCTCGAAAAAGGGCTCACGCTAGGTTGGATGACCCCCACCTCCATCATCTCCCTGACTAGCTTCTCAATCTCCTCCTTCTGAGCATGAGGATATTGATATGGCCGCACACTAACGGGATCTGCTCCACCTTTTAGTACAATGGCGTGCTCCTTGCTTCTATGTGGTGGTAGCCCTGCTGGCATCTGAAAAACTGGGGTGAAATGCTCCAACAACTTTACCACCTCTTCTGGGATATTACTCTGCTCAACAGGTTCACCACCCTCCAATCGCCATAACTCTACCAGAAATCCTTCCTCCTTACTCCTAAGAGACTTGAGAATAGTCTTCAAAGCCACCTTAGACCGGCATAATTTGGGGTCCCCATGCAAAGTCACTCGATGCTCCCCTTCACCATACTCCAAAATCAAGGTCTTCCAGTTGACCTTCATCTCCCCCAGAGTTTGTAACCACTGAATACCCAAAATAACATCCGTATTACCCAGCTCGAGCACCAAAAAATCTTGGGTAATATCTTCCCCCTGTATGGAGAGAGTAACCCCGCTGCATCTTCCCGCACACTGCTCCCTCTGACCGGTCCCCAAGGAGACTCCCACTCCTCTCCCTTGGATCATGGGAATGCCCAACTCTTCCACTAATCTGCAAGCTATAAAGTTGTGGGTGGCCCCACTGTCTATCAGCACTGTGACTGTGAAGCTCCCGATCCTCCTTTCCATCTTCATGGTGGAATGTGCTGTCAACCCTGCCACTGAATTGAGGGAAACCTCAATCATGTCAAGATGTAGATGATCTACACCTTCTTCTTCCCCTCCTAACTCTTCCTCAACTTCCTCCCCCTCAGGGTCTTCTACCAATAGGACTTGGAGTAATTTGTCTTTGCACCTATGCCCTGGCCCAAACTTCTCATCACACCTGTAACAGAGCCCCTTGGCTCTTTTATCCTTCAGCTCTGCCTCAGTGAGCCGCCTGAACTCCCCCTTGGCCGGTGCACTCCGATCCCTCTCCTTCTGTCCTTCTCCTCCTGCCCCCAAGTAAGCACCCTTGGCTCCTCCCGTAGGATTTGCCACCTTCTGTCCCCCTCTAAAGAAAGTATGCCTGCGGTATTGATCAGAAGACAATCTATCCTCTATCAGCTCAGCCATCTCCAAAGTCTCCCTCAGACTCCTTGGCTTGGCCGCTCTAACTGCTGATCGAATGTGGGGCTTCAAACCCTTCATGAAGTTACCCTCAAGCACCTCATCCGTCATCCCACGAAGTCTACTGGACAGCAACTCGAACCTGTCCCTATAAGCAGATACTGTACCAGTCTGAGTCAGTGCGAAGAACTGCTCATGATGAGTTCCCTCCTTTGGTGGTCTGAAGCGGTCTAGGCACATCTCCCTAAACTCTGCCCAACATCTGAATCTCTGCCTTTCTTCCGTTCTCTGATACCAAGCAAGGGCTCTTGCCTCCAAACATAAAGGTACCGCCAAGAGTTTCTCCTCATCTGTCATCCCCATCGCTGTGAAGTATCTTTCTGCCTTGAAGATCCACCCATAAGCATCCTCTCCTTCAAAGATTGGAAGCTTCAACTTCCTCATTCCCCATTCTCCTCTCCCGTTTACCCTGCCGTTGCCCATACCTCCTTGCCCATATCTCCCCTCTGGTTGCCTCTCCCATGGCCGTGGGTCCACCCCACGACTCTCCCTTCTTTCCCAAGCTTGAGGTGCCACCGGATCCCCCCTTGCGTAACCAGCCGACCCCCAATGAGGCTCCCTAGGGTCGGCCTCCCCTCTGCCTCGATACGATCCTCCTCCCCACTGATTGTAAGGCATGCTTCCTCCCTCCCTTCCTTGGAAAAATTGATCTGGATGATTCTGAGTATAGCTTGCCCTAGCGTCTCCCATAAATCCGGCAGTGGAGTAGTCCTCCCCTCCACGGTTTGGGCCATACCTGCCCCCCCTTGGGCCGGCGGACCAAGCATCCCCTCCATGGTCGACAATGTCAATGGCCTCCTTCCCTTTTGCATTAGGTCCCTCACGAACCCTACTACCTCCTTCACCATCAACCGGCGGCGCAATAGGGTTAGGGTTAACCGAACCCCCTATGTTGTGTTGGCCCGCCACCATTTGTTTGATCATCTCTTGTAACCCTAACATTTGAGTCTTCAACTCCTCTACTCCATCAAGTTTTTCGTCAACGGATGCAAATTTCTCCTTAAGGGCGGTGAACTCCACTTCCCACTCTCCGACTTTCTCTTCAATAGATTCAATCCTTCGTGTACCCATCCCTTCCTATGGATCTAGCGCTCTGATACCACTTTGATGGAGCTTAGTTTGTAATTTTCGGAATCCAGGAAAAACAGCCCAAAAATGGTAGAAAAATGCGAAATTTCTTGGATGAAAACACTCACAAACACTTCAATAACTTGAATATCAAAAGACTTACAAGTTTCCATGGATACAATGCTCTCAATTCGAGAAGAGAAGCTTTCTCCCAAGCCCTAGAGAAAAAGAAAACTAAAACAGCCACAAAACAAGATCCCTCCAAAAAGCCACCCTAACTCACTTTTAACTCTCACATGAACCCCTCAAAATCCCCTAATTACCCCTAGGGCAAACACCTCAACCTTCCTCTTCAATTTGGTGGGCCCCTTGGGCCCACCCGAATGCTTTCTCCCCTTCGGCTTGTCCGCCCAAGCAGGCGGGTTCTCCGCCTGCAGTAAGTGAGAACCGGCCCTTTTTGGGCCGGTGTTGCTATGGACCGGACCGGTCCATCAGTAACATTATGAAGTCCTGAACATTGACGAAGAACAACTGAAGCAACGGCAAATATTGGGAGAGTAAGTTCATAGGGCTGGGTTTAAAACAAACTACAGGTATTATTGAGAAAGATTTACTCAAACAAAGGCTTGAAAATATCGGACTCGTAAAAGATTCATGTCGGCTAAGAAAACACTATAACCAAATAACAGTTACATCTGTTTAATACGAATGGAAGTGAAATCTATATAATTACCAAAAGAATATTATGCAAAGCTCAAGACAATTCTCTCATTAATACCATGCAGATTATCAAATATGCCAAACCACATGCAGCAAGGATCTTCACTATTTATTATTATTATTATTATTATTATTATTATTATTATTATTATTATTATTTTCCCTTATTATTATGGATAATTTATATTCCTTCCTGTCTCTCCTTATGCCTATATATATATATATATATATATATATATATATATATATATATATATATGCTTATACCACACAATTCAATAAAGATGTAATTCTTTTTAATTTTCTCTTTCAAATAGTGTATTGGAGTATTCAAGAACCCTTTTCAAGTCGTTCCTGTGCCGACAGCTCACTGTCAATTGCTCAATGCGCCAAGCCTTTGGCCATGATTGCATCCATCCATCTAATCCACCCTCCAGTCTAATCGCATCTACGATCCAAACCCTAAACTTCAACCTCTTATGGAGTTGATATCAATTGCAATGATCTCTTCATAGATGACCATATCATCATCTGTGTCATTCAGATATTTCTTACCCGACTCACATATCTCCTATGATCATTGTAGGTGTCATCTTTCATCCCACACTTAACCTTTCCCATCCATTTCCTCCCGAGAAAGATTAATGCTCCTCTCACATTTGATCAAATGCCCTCTTCCTCCACAATACCAGCCGTTGTTGTAACTTTTTTTTTAATTTATTTATAAAGGGATGATAGTTCATTAAGAAAAAAAGAAGGGGTAAATGATAGTACAAACCGGAAGGAAATCAACAATTCCTTCCCAACACCAAAAACCTCAAAAACAAAAAGGCATAGAAAGCCAAACAAAGAATAAAACAAAAAGAAAAAGAGAAAAAAGGAAAGGAAAAGCCCCTCAACTGACAAAATGAGGTCCGCCATGGTATCGAAGAGGGCACCAAAAAGGCAAATAAAAGATCACTCCAAACCAGCAATCTCATTTGATTTCAACAGCCACTACAATGTGAAGACATCAACATTGGTCAATTGAGGGGACCAAATCCCCGACCAGGAGCTCCTCAGTTGCTTTTCTCCTCTTCCTTGGGGCAGTGGTGACAGGCCCCAGCTGCCGCAGTTCTTTCCGTAAAGGACCTAGAGATGGTCTAGGTCTATGCTTGGAGAGATTCAGGCTTTTGTTGGAGAAGCCCATCTGGAGAGAATTCTGAGCAGAGAAGATTATAGGCTTTGGGATGGACACAATGGACATAAGAAGGGGCACCGTTTTCATGTTTTGTAGAAGGTGAAGTGAGAAATTGGGCTTTCTCCTTCTAGTGACGACGTTCCAAGAATCCAATTGGTCCACATTAGAAGATGGTAGCTGAGTAGACATAGGATTAGCACTATTCTGCAATTCCATATCAGTAGAAGAAAAATTACTGTCAATATGACTATCATGATGCAGCTTAGCCTTGCGAGGGTGATCAATTGGAACTCTCCAATATGAGACCATCTTCTTGAAAGTTCACCATGAAGCCAAGCAAAAGAGATCCGCTTGCCTAGAAGTTTTCCAACTATAGCACATTCCAATTTAGCAATGTTTTATTAAACTTTGCCAATGTTAAGGCTCAAGCAAACGCCATCCTCATCAAGCACCTCTTCTTTAAGAATCTTGTCTGAAGACATAAAAAGGTTTCCTCCGACCAAAATGGCCTGGGCTTCGATCACCAAAAATAAGAAATTGCTTTTGGGAATTCTGTTTGGTAGATTGTGGTTGAAATTCTGCACCAACAACTACCAAGTTAACAGAAAATTCCATAGAGGCATTAACACAAGCATCTGAAATGCAGTGTTTTGTAGTGATGGGCTCTTGAGCTGACGGATTGTGATTGATTACACAACTGCAGGAAGACAAGCCATCCATGCTCCCATCCAAAACATTCACACAATCCAATCCAGAAGCATCATTCAATTCCCTACATTTAGACAAAGGAAGGACATTCGGACCTGGAATTGCAACCTCCGACAAGAGCTCGCACAAGGAAGAGTCATGGTCTTGAGGGGCGGACAAAGTCCCAAACCGTAATCCCTCTGTTCAACCAAGACTTGCACAATACCCCTATCGATACGTGCAGACCTAACGGCATGGTCAAGTTCCTTAAGCTCATAATCAACTGATGAAACTTCTACTGCCAAAATATCCTCACCCGTGAGACCATCCTTCAAAACCTGATCGCACAACTCTGATTACTTTCCTTCCAAAACCTTCCAATAATTTTCATGCCTAGAAGCTTTTCTACCACCGACCCCCGCCAGAGCGAGGAGAACACCGACGGCCACTCCTCACCATGGAGCCATGATCGAAATATTTTTAGTGTGAGATTGTAGTTTTCTTATATAAGGTAGATTAGGTTTTTGTGTTTGAACCACCCTAGCCGTTGTTGTAACTATACTGCAAGTACGGAGCTTGATCCTCAACCACTATGATTGTCATTTGTGCTCTAAGCTACAACCTGCATTGGAACTCTCTCATGGTTGCCTATCTACTTGACAATGATACAATCCATGAATCACCTCTTTGCTTCCATTCATCCTACAACCGTCTCCAACTATTCATATGATTGCTCCTTTGTGCATGTAACAAATCTCCTCCTTATCTTCCCTTTGAAGCACTCCTCTTTTCTTGCTGTATAATTTTTACAAGCACACCCATCGTGTCATTGCACCCCTTAAGCAGCCTAGAAAGAACTTTGCCACCAACTTCGACATCCTTTACCTAGTGTCAAGACCGAACGCCCACCTCAACTCATCTAATCTTGACATCACAAAACCCATGAACCACTGTAACGATCACACCATTATTCGTAGTCATTCTCCTTCCTTCACCAACCTAAATCAACACGCCATTTCATTATGTTCAGGCTTAACTTCCATTGCGATCTTGATTTCACTTCACAACACCTTTGCTACATCATCACCAATCTCAATCTCCCTGGCCATGAGCCCTCCTGTTGCTAGCAACAGCAATGGCTTCATCATCCATGAGAAGATCCTATTGAAAACATTGTCTGCTTCTCGAGCTTGATATTCATCATAACCTTAGGCTTAGGCTTCCTTCACCACATCTTTAAAAAAAGATCTCACTGATTCTAATTTTTTAGTCTTTCAACGACTCTTTATCCTAATTTAACCACCCTTCTTCAGGCTTCACTTCCACCAATCCTGCGTCACATAGAATCATTGGAATCCTATCATTATTCAAAGCCTCCTAACTTTAAACCAGAGACAAATAACCACAAACAAATTGAGATCTCTCAGCAAAAAACTTCCTTTCCTTTCACTTTACGAGCACATTGCCCGAGTACTCGCCCATGATGTCCACTATGGCGATAAAATTCAACCACAGCTGCAATATTTTCAACCACCTCGATGAAGGCATAGACATCTATTGCATATATGTCTCCATGCACGATGAAATATTAATGACATCCTCTACCAATACCTTTATTGATGTTTCTCTCGACAAGAACTCATTGGGCTAGATCTCCACCAATGATTATTTGGTTGGTGATCTCTCAAAAAACCAGTCCAATGATGATCTATAGCCAACCCTCCACTGCCAAGATCACAATCACGGATTGATCCATTGACTTCTCCATTAAAACATCTATCAATGATCTTCATCAACGCCTTTGTCGATGCCATTGTCAATGCTCTCCATTAATACCTTCATTGATGCTTTTAGCCAATACTTTCATTGATTCTTTTTTGATACCTTCAATAATAAATTAAAGCAACGAATTTTCATCTTCCTAAAAATATATGTGCCCATGCCTATAGTGAAAGCTATAATGAGGTCATTTAAAATTTATGTCAAAATATTCTCTTCTTGATCTTTACCAATGCTACGAGATAAATATTATGCATAATCAATTCACTAATCCACCAAAAATCATCTTAGAAGTTCCATCTACATACCACAAGACATATGTTTAACAGATTCCATACTCGTTCACCTTTTAGAACAAATAACAGATCCAAGCAAATAAGTTTAGCATATCATTGCGATAATAAAAGAAACTTATGTTGTTTACCCTTCCATTTAGACCGACTTAAGTGGTACCCATATTTGTACGAGAATTGCAACTTCTGAATAGAGTGGACTGTCTCTAGAGAATATTTGTGGCCTTCAGGTTGTCTTGAACTTTGGTTCTATTGATTATTGGATCCCTTTGTGTAGCCAGCTAGCATTGTTACAGTTCCTTATTTTTTTAGGAGGATAAGCGCTCGAACGCTGTCCCATAAGAATTCTCAAATTTATTTCCAATAAGTATGCCACAAGTTCAAGTGTCGGTTCCATATTCATTGGTCAATAATTTTTTTATAATCGTCAAAATTTAATTTGGGCAAATGTTTTTGTTTTTTGTTTCATCATTGTCAATTCCTAGTATGGATGAGGCATGCAAGTGATAATGGCTGAGAGAGGGATATAATTTTCCCAAGCAACAAGTTAGTTTATATGGTTTGGCATAGTTTCAGAATTGATTCGTTTAAGTCAAATCAATTGATAAATTATTATGATTTGTAGAAGATGAAGTCATGTTCAAATTCATCCACTTGAATTTTATTGTGAGACAATGCTCATTTTTCAGGACCTGCATCTACAATTTTCTTGCTTGGGCCATTAAACTTGGAATTATTGTGCTGGAATCTCAAAATTGGCAAGGACAATTTAGAATCTTCCTGTTTTTAAGAGATTCTCAATGTAGACGCAGTCCAAATTTGACATAAAATTCCTTAATTCAAATAGTGATTTGCGTTTGTGGTTCCTACAATGGCTGGTTTCAATATTCATGATTTCCGTTATTGTGGGCTATTTGATAATTAGTCCGGAATAGATCTGGTGCTACAATTTTTCGAAATAAGCACATGAAATTCTAAATGCAGTTAGAATTAATTACTTAGATTCAATTCAAACATAAATAGAATTGATCCATCGCCAACCATATCTATTAGATTAGGATGAGGAGTCTATAAATAAATATTTTGAAGCATGAAATTGAACTTTGGTAGAATAAATTGTCCTTCAATTTTTTATTTTAATTTTTTATTTTAGGAGTGCAAATTGCATGATTGATTCCTCCTAGCACAATAAAAGTGCAACTATCTAATGCCAGGGAAGTTATCTCCTTGGGTCCCATGAAATCTAACCTTTTTTTTTGTTGTTGTACTTTCATTCCTCATTATAATTTCAACTGCATAATTCGATATGAACTTATTATTGCTCTTGATTTTGTCCAATTTGACACAACTAAAATTCTATTTGTGAGAATTAAATTAAAATTCTTACTGATTTTGTGGTTCAAAATTTTTGTTTATTTTTTTAGATTATTTTAATCATTTTATTAATATTTGAGTTGTAGTTCTAGTACTGATTTCTTATATTTAAGTAAATTATTGAACTAATTCATAGTTTGTAATTTGTTAATCCACAGGCTCCTTTGTATGAATTTATACAATGTATCTCTTTCAAAAACGGGTAAAAAATTTAAGAAATGAGATGAAACTTGATTACAAACAATAGTGGAGTCACTAAATCACAAATAGAATTATGCTTAGTTTAAAGGAAACAAAAATTTTATTGCATGGATTGTATGGTGATTCCAGAAAAAAATTTGATGAAAGAACATTAGGATAGTAACTAGCGATTTATATCTTAGATGTACAAGGAAAATAACTGAAAGAAATTATGGCCATAGGATACGGTGGTGGAATTTAAGTGGTAAGAAATTGTTACTCTTTCAAGATAAATATCTAAGAGAAGAAAATTAAAATTCTTTAATTAAGCTATACATAATTTATAGCTATGCATTCAGGAAACTAAATGGGTGGGAAGAGAAGGCTAAGGAGATTGATAGTTTATGATTTAAACCTTGGTATTCTTGTAGGAATCGTACTAGAAATGGTGTAGATGTGATTATAGATAATAGTTTGAAAGAAAATGTTGTAAAATTTGATATAATTGGAGATAGAATTATAGCTTTGAAGATTATTATTGTTGATAAGAATATTAATATTATAAGTGCTTATGCTTCTTAAGTAGATTTGAATGTGCTTAAAATTAAAATTTTGTAATGACTTAGAAGAATTAATACAAAAGATGCCTCTTGAAGAAAGAGTTTTTATTTGGGGAGATTTAAATAGACTTATTTGTGGAGAGGTAGATAATTTTAAAAGCATCCATAGTGGCTATGAATTTGGAGTGACTAATGAAAGTGATAAAACTATATTAGATTTTGCTCTAGCTTATGATTTTGTAATTGCTAATACTTTATTTAAGAAAAGATATGAGTATCTCATCACTTATAAGAATGGAAATATAAAAATCAGATTGATTATTTTCTTGTAGAAAAAATAGATCGTTTAGCTTACAAAATTTGTAAAGTTATTCCAAGTGAAAGTCTATGTACCCAACCATACCTGTTAACGGCGAATGGCGCACCATGGCGCAAAGGTCCATTTGGAGCCATGGCGCATAGCGCACGGCGCGGCGCGCGCTATTTTGAACATGGCGCAAGCTATATAAAAAATATAAAATAATAAGCATGAATATGAAATATTATTAAAAATGAAAGACAAACTATCATAATAATAAAAGACAACCATAACATATATAAGTTCGACTAAGTAACATCCAAATATCTCATAATTCAAATATTACAATCTTTTTTTTAAAAGATCAAATATGAATTTAATCTACTCTTCTTGGGAATCATCATCATCAGCAAATGTTAAAAAAGCTTCATTATCTTCTTCAACATTGTCTCCTACTTCATAATCCTCTTCATCATCATTCTCAATAGCAACATCATGCCTAATTGAAGATTATTTCTCTTTCCCTTTAGATCTTTCCCGAATATTATAGCTTTTATCATAAACACCAGTAGCTTTAGCAACACTTGTCCAAGTTAAATCTTCATCTCCAGCAATAAAGTCATTTTCTTCATCAGACTCATCATCTAATTTTCCTGTTAGCCATTCATTTGCATCATCTATCTCAGTCAAAGAAATAGGATCAATGACATCAAGATGATTGAATCTCCGAATCAGTGCTCTATTATATTTCACATAAACTAAATCCTTTAAGCGACCATGATCCAATTTGCTTCTTCGTTTGCTATGAAGCTGCAATTAAAATATTATTACATTACTATATTATGAACATATATAAAAAATCAACACATACATTGTAAAATACTTACATGTTCAAAAATACTCCAATTGCGTTCGCATCCAGATGAACTACATGTTAAACTTAGGACTTTGATAGCAAAGCTTTGTAAATTGGGAGCTCCTTGTCCATATGCCAACCACCAATCAGCTGGAAGAAATGATTTTTTTTTTTTCAATATTATATAACAAATCAGTCTTAATTTTTTTGTAAATAATGATACCTGGAGATCGGGTAGTTCTTTGTCTTACAGCTGGAGGAATACCAAAAAGTCCTTCACCCCTAATGTATAAACTTAATTCATTACTGATTTTATCTTCTTCAGCTACATCTTGAGATAATCTTCCAATACATTGATAAAGACCATCAGCTATTTCCTTATCCTTGGCAATATCAGGGTTATTGAAGAAATATTCAGGATTTAAAAAATGTCCCGCTGCATGTAGAGGCCGATGTAATTGCACTTCCCATCTTCTATCAATCATTTTAAAAATTTGATCATACTTATCACTGTTATTGAAGTTTGTAGCAATTGCCTCTTTTGCTCTATCCATTGCTTCATATATGTAAGCCATTGGGGGCTTCTTCTCTCCATCAACCAATCTAAGAACCTTTAATAAAGGATCAGCTATTTTTAAGGCATACACTATAGTGTTCCAAAATGATTGTTGTAAGATTGTATGTTGAGATTGTTTTGCTTTAGCCTCTTTCGCATAAGGACCCAAGATAAATTCCTCACAAGTAAACATTTTCTTCAAGTTCAGTTGTTGTTGATGTACCGAGCGGTACCGAGCGGTACCGAGCATTTACATAGCAGTACCGAGCGGTATCATGCATGTACTTAGCAATACCGAGCATGTACCGAGCGTGTACCTAGTTGTACCAAGCTATACCGAGTGGTACAAAGCATGTAACTAGTGGTACCGAGCATGTACCGAGCGGTACCGAGCATTTACATAGCGGTACCGAGCGGTATCATGCATGTACTTAGCAATACCGAGCGTGTACCTAGTTGTACCGAGCTGGTACCTAATTGTACCGAGCTGTACCGAGCGGTATCCAGCATATACATAGCGGTACCGAGCATTTACTTAGTGGTACCGAGCATACCTGTTAAGTTCTAAATTCTTGAAAGAAATAGCCGTGCAAAACAACAGAGCTGTGCGGAACAGACGGAGGTTGCAAATCAGAGTCAGCTGGTAAGATTTTTTATTGGAACTGACGAAGGAGGGGGCGGATTTGGAAGAAGGACTGCTCTGCGGGACGATTCGGCGAAAACAACGACTTCAACTTCGAGACGGATTCGGCGGAAGTAGCGAATGCAGCAAATAGAAAACAAAAAACCTTCGACTTCGGGATAGATTCAGCGACCTCGACTTAGGGACTGCGGGATGTGTTCGACGGATGCAGCAAACAGAAAATCTTTCGTGAAATTAGGGCAATGAATAGTCGTTTATCTTAAAATATAGATATATTTTTAAATATAAAAAATATTTATAAGTATACAGAAATTTAAAAATAATATGGCGCGCTATTTTAAACACATGCGCCTCGCCATGAACATGGCGCCGTAGGTGCGCCGCGCCGCGCCGTGCGCCATGGCGCGCGCTATTTTGCGCCATTGACAGCTATGTACCCAACATCGCTTATTAGTATTGAACTTAAAGATGGAGCAGAATATGAAAAATATAATATATCATTATTCTAGAATTAGATGGTGGCATTTAAAGAGCTCTAACAAAAATATCTTTGAGAGTAAGATATACGATCCTAAGATTTTGTCGATGCATGAGAAAGCTAATGTTATATGAAAAATAGTAGCTCGTAATATTAAGAATATTGCAAATGATATGTGGTTAGAGTATCAAAAGAAAAAGCTTCTAAGAGTAAAAATAGTTGGTGGTAGAATCAAAATGTGCAAGAAAAGATCAAATATAATAAGCTATATTATAAAAATTGATTTAGACGTTAAAACTCTGAAAATTGGGAAAGATATAATAATGAGGACATTTGACCTTGGAGGGTCTACCATAGGTGTGACTGTCGATCTACGGTCACGATTGCACCGCTTTATTTTTTATCTACATTGTATTAGAATTATTTTTATTAGTTTATTTTGTGTTATGAGTTATTATTGCATTTTTCATTTATACCCTCATTTGAGGGCCTAATTATGTGTAAGCCCTAGGGGCAAGGTGGTCTTTTATTTTCTTTCATTATAATAAGGCTATTTAAAGGCCACCTCCACCTAGCCGCCACACACAAACCCTACCCTGACCCTAGCCGCCGGTTTCACCTAACCCCAATCCCCTTGCCTCCAAAATTCAAACCTCCCAATATTATTTTTCTTTCACTACACAACCTTATTTGGAAAACCTTGATTTCAATTATTCAATCAATTTTGAATTTTAAAATATTTCCTAAAATAGAACTCTATTTTAGGAAAGCTCCTCAAATCAAGCCCAAATCAATTTTGAATTGGATGGAATTTAAATCATTTCCCTTAATTTGGGGTCTTTAATTGAGCAAGCATTAAAACACCTTCCCTGAACCCCAATCCACCTCACCAAGCCGCCGGCCCCTCTCCCTCTATATATATCTCTCTCTCCCCCCACATTAACTCCCCTCCTAGATACCCCAATCAACTCTCTCATTTAGGAATAATTTTCCTTTCCCTCCCTACTTGAAATTCAAAATTCAAAACCCCCCTAATCCCTCCCAATCTAATCTGAATTTAAAACTTCATATTTTGGGAAATTAATCCCTTCTCTTTCTCTTTATCTGTCGGCTTCTCCTCTCTCTTTCTCCTTCATTTTTGTTCTTTCACATTAGTTTCCCTCCAACGATCCTCCATATGTCAATTATTTGGTTCTTCTTGATCTAGAACCACCCCGTTGAAGATCGAAAGCCTACACCGTTGTTGTTCAGATTTCTGGACGTGGAAATTGTTGTCCCAAAGGTGCAAGCTGTTGTCTTGTAAGCTCAGCAAACTCCAATTGTTGTTCCGCCGTCCGAAAAGTACCCAAATGCAGTTCAAAAACTCCAGTATTTTGCTATTAACCTTTCCTAAATCTTGACAAAGGTATACTTTCTCCCATATCTCATATCATCTAAGTTATCTTTAATTGTGGCCTTGATTGACTCTTAAAGATTGTGTTAACTCTCTCCGACAAGCCTAGTAATTTAGGAGTGAGTGAGGGATTCCTCGTAGCGAATAATCTCATTGTTAACGTAGGACTTTCTTGTTGGAAACCTTTCATGTATGTTATATTTTGAATCATTGATTATTTTGTGATCCTAACTTCTAGTTGTATGACTTGGCCTAAGCTATTCGCATCTATTTCTTGTTTTATTTCATCGTTTAATCATTACAAGCATTTTAGTTAATAAAGCTCTCTAAATTAAATTGTGTAAGATTCTTTTCTAACATCGCTTAGGCATTTAAGTCCTACATCATTTGGTATCCGAGCATGGTTGGGGCGTCTCGTTTCCTAGCCTTTAGAAGGGTTGGCGGGAAGATCATCTTTCTGCTTATGCATTCTCTTTCTAGTGACAACAGTCCAAGTTCCCAAATGATCAGAAGGTTGGGAAGATGAAGGATCGAACTGCTTAATATGCACTAGAATAGATGGATTCTCCATAGCTGAAGGTTGAATAGTGTTGTCAACAGACTACTGCTTGTTCTAGCAAGGGCAAGATTCCACTTTATGGCCAATAATTCTACAATGAAAACAAAGATGTGAAATGCCCTCATACTCAACTCTTTCAAAAAACCTTCCATTTAAGCCTTCAATCCAAAAGCCCGGGGAGAGTTTCTGAGTAAGATCAATGCGGATGCACACCCTAGCAAAAGGGCTTTGACCCCAAGAGGTTGAATGTTCATCCATCCAAAGAGGTTCTCCAATCATAGCAGCCATACGAGCAATATTGGAAAGATCCCAATACATCAGGTAAAGCTGATGAAACGGGACCCAAATTGGTGAGGCAAACCCCTTCATGTCCTCAAGAGAAAAGGAAGATGACCACCGATCAAGACCAAAATTGCTTCCGGCCACAATCCATGGACCACCCCTAAGGATGACATCACAAGCTTGAAGGCTTTGAAAAATACAAATAAAGCAATTTAGAGCAATGGTGATCAATAGAAACTCCCCAACATGAGACCGGTATATTTGTCTTAATACATTCATATTAGGCTTTTAAGGCATATAACAATAAGAATTCACTAATGAAGGCATAAAGCCTACAAAACTCGATTCCCTATCGACAAGTTAATAGGGTCAACAACGTTTAATACCAAAACAGAAATGATCACATACACTCCGATGATGGCCGCGTTGAATGCAAATCTCAACCGAAGGGATTAATTTTAAATATTTCAAAATATTCTCAAACTTCCACCAAAATCCAAATGTTTTCAAGTGACATCAAGGTCACCTCAATGATGGCCGCATTGAACGAAAATCTCAATTGGAGGGGTTAATTCTGAATATTCAAATGCCTTCCAAGCTCCACTCAAACACCCACAAAATTAAAAGCTACAAAATTTCAAAAATCATCCAAAGTCCAAAATATTTAAAACTGAAATCCAACCATTCAACACTTAAGGAAAAATCCATCCACCCTCCGTAACAATTTGCAGAAATGGACAAATTGAAATTTATTTCAGCTCACATAGAGCTAATGCCTAGTCGAATATATCATTAGGATCCATTCTCAAATAATCTCCTGCTAGTGAGGACATGGTATGTGTCCTCTAACCGACGGTTTTGCCACCAAATGGCACCGTAGGATAAACGGTTATGACCCGGGGCCCTCAGAACCGAGTGGTTTTGTAGCCAAATGGCACCACGAAATACCGGTTATGGCCAGAGTCAGTACGTTCTTTAGTGGCATCAAATCCTTGGGATATGAATCAATAGGATATGATCGATAGGGCACAAAACCTCTGTCAGCTAAGGTGGATTCAAGTTTGTCCCCTTAGGCAAATATCCACCTCAGATCTATAACGTCCCCTTGGACGAAGCAACCCATGGCTGCCGATAAAGATCATTCTGTCTGGTTGGGTCGACTACCTCCTCTGACTAAGTAGACTAGGGACCGCGATGGCTCGGGACGAAGGAACCATGGGATCTTGATCGGGTCCATCATCCATTCCCCCACCATCCGCTTTAAGTGAAAGAAAGTGAAATTTCTATTTTAAATATCAAAATTTTCAACCCTTCAAACTACAACTTCTCATACCCATGCTGCTATTATATGTTAGATAACACGTATTTACACATATCTGATTGATGACTAGCCTTAATCAAAAGTTCTCTCTCGTTATCGGGAGGGGTAATTAACTACAGGTGTTTGCGCATATAAGAAACCAGAACTCATATTATAAATTGCTTGTTAAATGAGGGCGAAATCTCTAGATAGTGTCTTATCTACAAATACATATGCCTTCCAAAATTTACCCCGAAATTTAATCCGTTAAAACTCCCCCCCAAAAAAAATAGTGGGCGGAGGCCGGGGCCGAATTTTCGGAGCCCACACCTAGAAGTTTCCTAACTAGGGCACATTCCAATTTAGCTATATTTTCTTGAACCATGTCCAAGTTAAGGCTCATTGAAATACCATCCTCATCAAGCATCTCTTGTTTGATAATCTTGTGTAGTGGAGTATAAGAGGGCTTCCTCCAAGCAAAATGACCTGGGTTACGGTCACCAAACACCCTAGACTGTTTTGAGAAATCCTATTTGTAAGAATGGGGCTGAGATTTTGCACCAACTTCTCCCAAAGAAGTGAAGCATTAACACAAACAGTTGGAGAGCAATTTTCTGGAATTAGAAGATCTTGAGCTGCAACAACGGGGGAGTTAACCCTATTAGAATCCAAATTACCATCCAAACTTGATGCAAGCAAATTTCATTTCAATTTTATTTTGAACTTTATTGTAATTTGAATTTTATGTTTTTTCTACCCTATGATGCAAGACAACCAATGATCATGTGTAGGTTGTGCTCTTGGACATGCTATGCCTTTGGTGTGCTAGTTTCTTTGGTGCCATGACATGTGGGCTAACTTGGGGTTGACCCAAGTTTCTTGGGTGTGGCTTGGTTTATTCGGGTATGGTTGGCTGGAGATTGACGGGATTTATTTGCCTTTTTGCTTCTTCTGTGTTACCCGGGTTCATTTGTTTGCCTTTCGGGTCCTCTGCCAGTCCCGATTCTTCCCCCTGACACTTGTCTGTTCGTTTGTTGTGTCTCGTGTGCTGCTCCAGTCGGTTGTCTGTTGGTCTTTTGCCTCCCTCTTTCTTATTGGCTTGAGTGGGTAGCTATTTAGCTCCCTTTCTTCACCTATACATAGGGGCTGTTTTGTGACATTTGGGAGCAGAATTTGGTGAGTGAAAACAACTAAAACCTGAGGATTTCTTCTTTGATAGCTTGCGAGCTGTCCCCCTTTCTCTTCTCCTCTATATAATTTCATCTCGGGCTTGTTATCTATTTCTTCTCTCCGCAAGTGTCCACCCCATTTGTATCTTTCTTCTCAAGCTTTTGAAGGTGTTGTTGGCCGGTTTGTTAGCATTTACTGGAGGAGTTTGCGGTGGACGTTGGCCCAAAGTTGCTATGGTGGACCTCTGGTTTGCATGTCTTTGAGCACTAATCATTTTACCTACTATTTCGATGCATATGAGGTGACCACTAGCTGGTTGTTCTGAGGGTAGGCTTTTTTTTTTAGTTTTTTATTTATTATCTGACTTCCGTTTGTTTTAAGGTTTGTTTGGTGTTGGCTTATTAAATTATGAATTGAGACAAGTTATTCTTGTCTTAGTGTTCTCCTTCAATTTTTTTTCAATCTATTTGTCTGCATCAAGTTTGGTATCAGAGCCTATGTTAGTATATCCAAAGTTTGTGTGTGAGCTTTTTCTTGAAATAAAATGGCTAATCAAAACAAAGGGGATTGACAACAAATAATGCAATAAATGGCTGACTTACAACAATAATTGAATAATATGGCTAACATCCCGTCGAACTTAAATGTCAACAATGCTAATGTTCAAAACTATGAGAGTGAAGAAGAAATCCCTAGGAATCAAAATAGACGTCATAGGAATTAGGATCATGGGATAAAAATTGATGTTCATGACTTTGAAGGTAAGCTCCAACCTGAACAATTCATTGAATGGATAGAAAAAATGGACCAATTTTTCGAATGAAAAGAAATCCCTGATAATAGAAAAGTTATGTTTGCTAGTCTAAAACTCACTGGTCACGCTTTAACTTGGTGGAAGAATCTTCAAAACAATAGGTTAAGAAGAGGAAAAGAGAAAATTCAAACCTGGGATAGGATGAAAGAAAATATACAAGGAAAATTTTTGCCTTCTGATCACTCACGCACGTTTTTCCAAAAATTTAATAATCTTTGTCAAGGAAATCAATCAGTTGATGGGTACACTGAAATCTTTTATAAACTTCAATCTCGAAACGATCTAGATGAAATATGAAGAATGAACTATCACTAGATACATTAATGGGTTGAAATGAGCAATTCAAAATCAATTAAGCTTGCATCATATAATCAAACTCGACGAAGCTTATCGAATGGCCTTAAAATTTGAAAAGCAAAAACAAAATAAGTAATAACAAGGCACCTGAACTGTTTAAGCGACGACAAACCGGTGGGATAAAAATCCAATCATCACAATCTTCTACTGGAACATCTAATGTGCAAACAAAAACATTTGAAACTAAAACCTTAGATAAGGAAAGGGGTTGATGAGACCCAAACCGACTGAACCACCCAAACTAATTCGACCATGTTACAAATGCGGGTTATACGGCCATCTTTCAGCTGCTTGTAGAAAAAACAACCCTCCTAAAACTAATTACATTGAGAATGATGAAGAATTAGAAGATGAGGAAGAGGAAATTGAAAGTTAATCAGAAAAAGAGAGTGAGATAGAAAGAATTGATGTAAAAGATGACCAAGGAGACCAAATCTTAGTAATTAGAAGAGTTTTAACTAATAAAGTAGATTCTGGAGTTAAATGGCTTAGGAGAAACATCTTCCGAATCACTTGCATTGTTGAAGGTAAACTTTGTACTTTGATGATTGATAGTGGTAGTTACGGAAATTTTGTCTCACAATAGATGGTGGATAAACTGAAATCAAGACCACTTGCTAAACCCTACAAAAACTCTTGGTTTAAGGAAGGAGGTGAAGTTCCTGTCACAAAAAATGCACTGTTAACATGTCAATCGGAAGTTCTTATAAAAATTAGTTTGTTTGTGATATCATGCCTCTCGAGGTATGTCATATTTTATTGGGTCGTCCCTGGCAATTTGATCATAAAACATTTCATAATGGGGAAAAGAACACTTGCACACTCACTCAAAACAATAAGGAATTACTTTATACTCTCAAAAACACATTCCTGACCCACCTGCCAATAATACCCAACAGAAAACCAACGAAAGCAAACACTGCTGAATTACTCCTTAACATGAATGAACTAAAATAGTCTGAGATAGCCTATCTGATGTAAGGAAAAGAGTCTGAACAAACTTTTGAAATTCCCATAGCAATACGACCATTAATTGATGAATATTCTGACATAACCCTTTTTAAAATTATTTATGGTCAATCTATTTCTCACATTTTGGACATAACTTTTTTGCCCTTGCCTAACAAAATCAGTGCTGAAGCCACAAATATTGTTGATCACATTAAATCAATCCAACAGCAAGTCCTCGAAAAACTCCAAAAGACAAATGTTAAATACAAATCTACTGATGACAAACACCGGAGAGAGTATTATTTTAAGGAGGGTGACTTAGTTATGGCTTATTTTTATCGTCAACGTTTTCCTGTTGGAACTTTTGGCAAGATAAGCCGGAAGAAATTTGGACATTTTCGTATACTTCGAAAATTGGGAACGTATGCCTATCTTCTAGATCTTCCATTTTCTGTTGGAACTCCTATATTTAATGTTGCTGACCTTACTTTGTATGAAGAAAATCCAGCTGATTTTGTAGATGTAGAAACTTTACCAGTTACCCGCTCTATTTAGGGCAAGGATGACCAGATTGAAGATGTTTTGGATATTAGGACTACTCAAACCAGGCATGGAGAGCACAAACGATTCCTAGTTAAATGGAGTGGCCGTCCGTTGACTGATTGTACTTGGGTGGAAGCAGTTGATCTACAAAATCGTCTCCCTGATCTCTATCAAAGAGTTGTTGAAGCATTCTCATCAGGTGATGAGATTCTTCCACCAGGGGGGAATTGATGCATGCAAATTTCATTTCAATTTTATTTTGAACTTTATTGTAATTTGAATTTTATATTTTTAATGTTTTTTTTTTCTACCCTATGATGGAAGGAAACCAATGATCATGTGTAGATTGTGCTCTTGGACATGCTATGTCGTTGGTGTACTAGTTTCTTTGGTGCCATGGCATGTGGGCTGACTTGGGTTTGACCCAAGTTTCTTGGGTGCGGCTTGGTTGATTCGGGTATGGTTGGCTAGAGATTGATAGCATTTGTTGGAGGAGTTTGTGGTGGACGTTGGCCCAAAGTTGTTGTGGGGGACCTCTGGCTTGCATGTCTTTAAGTACTAATCATTTTACATACTATTTCGATGCATGTAAGGTGACCACTAGCTGGTTGTTCTGAGGGTAGTTTTTTTATTTTTAGTTTTCGTTTATTGTTTAACTTCTGTTTGTTTTAAGTTTTGTTTGGTGTTGTGACTTATTAAATTATGAATTGAGACAAGTTCTTCTTGCCTTAATGTTCTTCTTTGATTTTTTTTCAATCTATTTGTCTGCATCAAAACTCTTCACACAATATAAAATTATAAATTAGCATCAATATTACATTATGGCACATCAGGATCAGCCATGACATCCATACATGGATTGTTCGGAAACCTACTGACAGCAATCAGACAAAGGCTCACGAACAGAAGAAATGTCCCGAGTAGACTCCAATGATAGCTCAATGCAATCCTTACCGCTACATTCGACATATCCATAGTGACGAAGGAAACCAAATCACAACGAACATTGGACATGTTCTGATCGGGCTTCAACACAGGTTCACACATAATGTCATCCAAGGAAGGTTGTTCGAGATCCACAAAAGAAGCATCAGCAGCAGAATGATTTGAATTAGCTAAAAGGGCGTCATTAAGAACCTCCTCGCAAGCTTCAGAATCCATTCCTTCCAATATCTTCCAACAGTTCCCTTTCCTAGTAGCCTTCCTACCATCGCTACTCCCACCAGATTGTGGAGAACACCATCTACCTCTCCTACCGGCCATCTTCAACCCAAAACAGCTCAAGCAAAGTTCGCCGACAACCACAACCAAGTCAGTGAACTCCTTGTTCCCATCATTCCCAATTAGCAGCTATAATAAACATAGTTAATATTTAACTTGAGGTTGGACTTGATATATGTTAGTTTTACTTAAATTATTAAATTTTATGTTACTTTGTCACGTTGATATTTGCATTACAATTCTATTTTATGCAATTTATCAATTATTCAATTATTTCTTTACATCTTGCATAATTTATAACTTCATATGTATGTCAATTTATTACTTCATAGTATATTAGAATATTAGTATGTCATTCCATAATATATTATATTTTTATAATGCTAATAAATCACTTCTAACATTCATTTTAACTTTATGCAATTTTTAGATTGTGATTCTTACATCTCAAATGCCTTGAGGTTTATGCTAGGGCTCACAGACAAAAAACACCTAAATACTCAATTGCGTAATTTTAAATCTTGTATCACACTGTTAGTTCATAAAAGATTTTACCCACCGTTGAGTTTGCATATAAAAGTTATAACAAAAAGTCAACTGACATAAGCCCTTTCCACAATTTTACTAGATATGAACCTATGATGCCATTAGATTTAGTATATTTATCTAAGGCCAATGAATTTGAAAGATCGTTTATCGAAAGCATGCAAATCTTCACAAAGAAATTCAACAAAGGCAATAAATTGTGGAAAATATAAATTTGATGTTGATTTACATAGGAGACTTGTTAAATTTATTTTGGGAGAAAGTTTTAATTGAAATTCAACCAAAGAAGTTTTCTATAAGAACTCTCGGGAAGTTATCAACACCAAATTTTGGACTAAAGAAGAGATTGTACATGTAATAAGTGACCGTGCTTATGAGTTAGATCTACCTTCGAATTTTGGCATTTCACCATTATTCAATGTGGTTTCCTTGACTCCTATTGAGAGTTGACAAGTGAAACTTTGCCTCCTAAGATATTGGTGACCACCTCTACCTCCATTTATACATTGACATTGCTATCAACATGATTTCTATGTTGCCACTTTTTAGATCAATTTTTTTATGACCAAATTAGTTCCATTATTGATGGTGGAATTCAACGCTACCTAGTTTTAACGGAAAGATCTTTCACCACTTGAGGACCCCTTGGTTGACAATTGAGGAACTACAACTATTCCTCGAGTTGCTTTCAAAGAACCAAGATCTTCATTCATTGGAGTTAAATTTTTTAAAGTCGGCGAGCCTTAATGTAGGGCGCCACAACCATCATTATCATTGTAATCTATACAGAGATTATATCTTAAGCACTTAGGACATTATAGTTACACTTTTCATTTGATTGTATTGCCATTTTGTTGGGCCCTTGTGTTTTTAGGTCTCCATTTGATGGTGTATATTGGACTTTTTGTGTTATTGGGCCTTCTCTTTTTGGGTTGGGTTTGCTTGGGTTGGGGTTGGTTTGGGGTGGGGTGGTGGGGTCATATTTGTACTACTGATTTAATAGGTTTTTACCAACCCATGATACTTAGAATAATGATTGGTGGTAGTTTTATATGAAAATTTTTCCATCTATTTTACTTCTCCGCCACCCATTTTTTTGTCTTCAACACCTTTTTTTTTACTAATATACAATTTTTTTAATCTCATCTCCTCGATTTTGAAAGCTTATAATTGACAGTTATGTCCTTGGGCTATATGTATAAATAGCAGAGGAACAAATAGTCAAGTTGGAAAAAACTTATTGTCAGCCTCTTTCAGATATGAATCTATCTGATTCAGAAGGGAATAACTTGCATCAATATCTCAGTTTCAATTCAAACATGGGTTTGATTTACACACCATGTTCTGAGAAGTATTTACCATTCGAAAAGAGGAAAAAAAGAGTCTTTGTCTAAAGAAATGCGTTGAGAAAGGGCAGATGTATAGAACCTTTCAACGATATAGTGCTTTTTCAAATCTCTCAAAATGGAATCTATTCCAAATATATATGCAATGGTTCCTTACTCGACAGGGTGAAAATATCTCAATTTCACCCTTTTAGATACTCTTTCAAACCCATTGTCGATACTGAGTAGTAGTCGAAAATTCAAGAAACATCCTAAGGGTCGTACTTCTTCCCTGGTAGGCAGGTACAACCAAACATATAGGTCGGTACAGTAACATCCTGATGGTCATACTTCTTCCCCGTCCAATAGGGGATCAAAATCAAGAAATATGTCCCGACCTGTCAAAGGAAAGGTAGTACAACCCAAGGAGCCCGTTACCGTTGTCACAAAAGAAGAACCATCAACAAGCAAAGTACAAAAACAAAAAAGAAAGAGTAGAAGATGCGCAGGTTCAGCAAACCCAAGAGGTCGGAAGAGTAACGGATCCTCGAACACTTGATGACACTGAAATGAAGGATTGTGAATAGTATGTCCCGGTTAGCCCCAACCACGTTTCAGGCCGCTCAGTAGATGAGATACTGAAGGAGTTGAAAGCTAGTATAAGGCAGATTGAGGAGGATGAGGGCATGAAGGCATGAATAATGAAATAAAAGTTTGAGCTTCCTTGTTATTGTGCTTGAGTTGTCTATTTGTTGAAGCAAAAGATTTCTTCAGTGAAGGTAGTGAATATCCTTAGTGAATGACTTTAACAATGAAAGACTAATGGAGAAGCATTTTTTTGGGTTATTTCAACATTATTCTTATTTACATATACTATTCGCCTTTAAACCTCCATTGTAATATTTCATCTTATTATGTATAAATAATTAACTTAAATTTTGATTAAAAATCTATTAGCATTAAGTTCACCATGTGCAAATAGCTTCATTTTTCATTGTCATTTACATGTTTAGTCCTATAGATACTTTATTGAATCTAGCTAAAACTCTGGTCTTTTGTTGTATTTCTTTCAATCTTCCCAGTAATTAGTTTTACATATAATTTTTACTATTTACTAAAGGTTTAATTGAATTTACATGTGAAGATCTAAATTTAACCTTAGTCATCCACTATGATAACAAACTTATAATTTTCCTGCAATAAGAAAGGTGTTTGGGGGGGGGGGGGGAGTTGTGATTTCTGATGTGCCCGACTATATTGAAAAGAAAAATCCAATATATTGCACAATAAAATACAGTAGACCACCAATTAGAATATAATATCTCTAAGAATCTTGTAATTTGGAAATAATAAAAGCTCCAACACGATCAGCTTACCTTTTGGAAAATTGGATACTCTGCCTTGTACCTCGTACATGCAAACTCCTTTGCATCCTGGCTTGTTCCAGGCTCTTGTTTCATAAATTGATTACAAGGAAAGGCTAAAATCTCAAAATCTAAATAGGACAAGAAATAGAAGAGATCAGCCATCATGGAACATTATTTTACCTTCTACTAGATCTATTGTACTAAAGATTCATCAACCTCAAAAAATTTAATTTATTTAATTTTACAACACTAGAACTAGGAACAATCATCAATTTACAAACGCAAATATGGAAAGAATAAGGAAAATCATCATTAATGAAGCTAAAACCTATATATAAGTTCCCTTGTTTTATTATTATTTTTTTCTAAACTGCTGTGCTTAGAATCCAATGGAGTAACTTTTCAAAACAATTATACAGCAGGACGCCCACATTAGTGACAAAATCAAAAAAATTTATAGAGAGTTTTAAGTTTAGTAAATAATGTCAGTAACTCAGCATCACATTTTAAACATGTAGCAGTTCAAAATGATAATGGAAATTAAATGGAGAGTAATTTTAAAAGGCTATTAATGTAGCACTCTCACAGTAGCACGTTAGTGACAACATAAAATCTTATACATAATCTCACATTCTAATAAACAATACCACATTTTAAAGCTGTAGGAGACAACACGTCCAAATAATATGGACAATAGAAATAGAAACAGAAGAAAGAACTCAATGTGCACATGCTGTAAAAGGGAAGCAAGTGAGCAATCTGCAATGCCCGATTAAAGAGCCTTCACTTGAAAGAAGCAGCCTACTTTTCTAGGCTCCAGTTCACATATGAATCACAACTCTAGTTTCTTCAGGCAAGTCTCTAAGGGCAAAGTGGTGCCATTTCAGGCATTTCAAAAAATGATGTACGGTGTTCTGATGCCATTGCTTGCCGAATGCAATATCTGACTAATGAAAAAAAATTTAAAAAAAAAAAAAAACAGAACATGACCAAAAAAAAAGTCAAAAAAATAAGTGATCTTCACCAAAAACTGAAAATTTTCAACCAAGTATGGTAATAGTGGACACCAATTTCCTAGAAATGATCCATTCTCATGGTAAATGCAATGCCAGACTAAATATATAACATACCACACAACATGATGGGAAAATTTTCAAAGGGAAAATGAACTTCAATATGAATTGAAAAGTTTCCAACCAAGGACATTAATGGTAAGCACCAAACCCCCCTAAATGGTTGCTAACTCATGATATCATCTGGACGCTATGATAGAGTAATTTAGCATTGTCTAACTAAAGTTTTAAAACTTAACAAAACACAATGAAATGAAATTAACAAAAAAAAAGTGAAACAAGCATAGCAATCATCAACACCCAATATGGGGTGATTACGATGACTTAAATTCTTTTCTATCTATTAGTCAAACGCCATGAACATGAAAAGGTCAGAATTTAGGACCTTAATAAAGACAAACATATAAAAACAAAATAGAGTTAAAGAGAAAAATCAAACCTTTGTTCCTGTACTTATTGTAGAGTTCTGTCAATTGGGTATAATTGTTATCAGTTAAACCACTGTTCCATAGCATAAAAGGAAAATAAATGAAACCACTCAACACAAAAAACAAACAGAAAAAACAGAAATGCAAAAGAGAAGGAAAAAAAGAAAGAACCATTTAGAAGCGACATTGACGACAAGCAAGACCTTTCCCTTGTAGAGCCCTAAATCGACCGCCTTTCCAGAGCAATCCTACAACCCACAAAAACAAGGAAAATTTTACCAGGTGATCTGAAATTCCGAATCAAAATCATCGAATAAAAGAAATTGGCCGCTCACTTTGACTGTGAATTCGTGGATCGAGTTCGCTGTTGGGGAGGAATGAGAAGCCCCCATCTGTTCCCAGCCCAAAATTTCTGGTTATCGCTTCGTCCTCTCAGATTCTTAATGCGTCCGACACCTTCACTGAGATTTTTATGGGCATCAAATAAAAATTTTAAATCCCTTCACGTTTCTCGAGAACCAGCTAACTTCCTACTCTTCCCAGCTAAGTTTGATGTATTTACTAGAGTTGTTTAAATAAATAAAAGGGGCAATTTTTTCATTCCAAAAGTATGAACTTTGAACATTTTAAGCATAGGCTGTGTTTGGAACTGTTTGTTTACCCTTTTTTAAAATATTTTTTAAAATAATTTATTTTGAAAATTTATGTCAAAGGAAGCCCTAATTTATTTTTTACAGAAGCACCTTCTTCTGTAAAAAATAAAAAAAAAATTAAAAAATAAAAAAGCACCTTCTTTAAAAGAAAGTTGGGTGAGGATATTAAAATTTAATTAAGATACTTTAATAAAGGCTTTATATCTCTACAAAATTTTAAAAAGGAACATATTAATAATTAAAATTAGTTATATGACCAGAGTCAGGCGATAATTTAAAAATGAGCAAAATCGGAATTTCATTTTAGATGTTTTAAGAAATAAAAAAAATAAAACACGGTATTTTGCAACCGGAAAATAATTTTTCGGTTTCTAAAGAAACTAAGAAAACGGGAAAATAATTTTCCGAATTCTCAAGAAGTCAAATTATTAAAAATAATTTACTATAAAAAAATAATAATTTAATAATTTATTATAACAAATGAATAATATTTTCCGGTTTCTAATAACCTGACTTTAATATTTTATTTGAATCTCTTTTATTTTATTATTATATATAATGATAAATATTTTTTAAATGAAAATTAAGTGGGTTTTTATAAATTAAGTTGTTGAGAGAAACTTAACTAAACTGTTTTTTTTTAATATTATTTTTATGAATAATTATTGATATATCATCTAAATTTTGTCTTGATCGGGCACGAATCTCGAAGCAAAATTGAGTTGAAAGTTTCCAAAATTAAATCTATAACCATCTAAACTCTGTTTTCAGCAAACTTATAATTGAAATGAACATTTCAAAAAGATGAACCCAATGACACCAAATCCGACTCAATCCGAGCCCAAATGGGTCAAAATCAAAGACTCAAAGTTCATTTGAAAGGTTCAAATTATAAAATTGATGACCAATCGGTTTTCAAACGTGATATGCTTATTGTCGAATTGTGTGGCTCGACGAAAAAAATCAACAAGCACAAGATCGTCGAATTATGATATCATTAAGACATTCAAAATGCCCAGCAAACTGTTCACGACCAAGGGGATCAACATCGGTCATCTATTCAAACCCCTCCTAGCATACACGTGATCTCCCTCTTATTTACTGGTCACATCACTCTCAGAAAACTATAAATAAATCCCTCATTCCTCATTGAAAGAGGATGGTGTTGGAACTCGTTCAATAAGAATTAGGATGTTAAGCCTAATTAAATTACCAATTCACCCCCCTCTTGGTTAGCCTTGGGACATTTAATTAGGCTTAATATCCTAATTCTTATTGAACGAGTTCCAACAAGTGGTATCAGAGTGAGGTTTCAAAATAATAAGTTTAGACTACTTTTTGAAAAACGAGTATGGCTAATTTTAGAAACCATAAAATGTTAGAAGGATATTCGATTATTAGACCACCTTTATTTGAAAATATTTCTTTTAATTTTTGGAAAATTCGAATGTCTACTTTCTTGCAATCAATAGATTATCGAATGTGTCATATGATTCGAAGTGGTTATTCTGTACCGTCACGTATTATAGATGGAATCAAAACTGAGACCCCTTTTTTCTGAATGGAGTAGAGTTGAACAAATTTATGCTGAATTAAATGCTAAATGTATGAATTATTTGTTCTGTGCATTAAATGTGGATGATTATATGAGAATCTCTACATGTACTACCTGCAAGGAAATTTGGGACAGTTTATACATTACATATGAAGGTACTAGTGAAGTCAAGCAATCTAAGTTGAATTTTTTGATGCATGACTATGAACTCTTTAGCATGAAACCTTATGAGGCGATCTTAGACATGTATACTAGGTTTATTCAAATTATAATATCATTGCATGCTTTAGGTAAAGAATTTTCAAACTTTGAAATAGTCAATAAAATTCTACGTTGTTTACTTGACAAGTTTGATGCCAAAGTTGTTGCTATTTGCGAATCAAAAAATTTGAATGAATATTCTATTGATAATTTGATTGACTCACTCATTGCCTACGAGCAATATTTGAGTCAAAGACTTTTGGATGCAGGTGAAACAATAATGCTAAAAGCGGAAGACATGGAGAAAAGTGGCTTAGTTGGTTAGGAAAGCAATGACTTAACAAGCAAATTGAAAAGTCCACTAAGGCACAAGCATAAGCATCAATAAAAGTGGATTAAAGATAAAAATGATAAGAATGTTCAGATTTTTTCAAATATAATTTGCTTTGGATGTAGGAAATCTGGACATCTAAAAAGTCAGTGCCCTAATTTGAGAACTCTTCCTACTAAAGAAAAAGATAAAGCTAAGCAGATTGTAGAAAGGAAAAATAATGAAAAGCAAAAAATCTCCTGGGCAAATCTAGCTTCTGAATCATCAGATCAGGAGGAAAATGATGTTTAAACCCTTTGTTTATGAGTTTTTATGTGCATGTTTTTTATTTGTTGTATTTTTATTTTTGTTTGTTTTATGTGTTTTTCTATCTTTAATTTTTAGTATTTTTGTTCTGTGTTTGAAATATTCGTTAGCCTATATGAAAACCCTTTAAATTTTTGATCTTACAAGTGCTATACTTTGAAGTGCAACATAAAATTGAATTTATTAGAAAATCTAATTTTTCTAAATTTAAGTTGTGTTTATAACTTGATAATATTTAAATTGTCAATTTCATGTCTTTTATTTAGACTACATTAATTTTAATATTATTATTGCAATTGTGATGTTTTCTTATTTTGTATTTCACTTATCAATTAATATTTATGCACTTAGAAAGATTTGAAATTTTAGATTATTGATTTTGGAAATAATACAATTACTCTTGAAAATTGTACAAATATACAAAAATCAAAAGAAATGCGCAAAGATTCGCAATGTGAAAAAGAGGCACAAAATAAGCCCAACAAGTGAAAAGATGCACAAAAATGTGCCTCAAAATTGAAAAAAATGCGCAAAGCGCCACATGTGGTAGTTATTTCTTTCCTTAATTTTTTAATCTCTAAATCAAATTGATCTTATGTACATTTATATTACATATTGAAATATGAAATATAAAATTTTTATATCATCATTTTTACAATGATTTTCTCTATCTTAAATGTCTAAATATACTCATGTTTTGATAAATTCTTTTTAGTTTATATGTTATATCTCTTCTTAAATTCTATAAATTTTATGATTTGCCTAATATTTTAATCTTATTTGCATATTTTATGTCAATCACTTTAAAGATTAAATTTTTAAATGATTTTCATATGTCTGCTTACATTTCTAGTCTTTTTCTTCTTCACTTTTTGATGTTGTCAAAAAGGGGGAGAAATTGTTTGATGTGTCTTGTGTATTCGTGTCTTGTGTATTTTTATGTTTTTTATTTTTTTTATCGTATGTTTTCGTATGTGTGTTTGTTTATTTTTGTTTTTTCTTTTGTTTTGTATAAAAATTTTTGAAAAACAAAATTTTTTTTTGAATTCAAATGCCTCCTTATTTTCATGAGTTCATCATTTTAGGGGGAGTTTAGGAGATTCTTAGAATTTCAAATTATACAAACAATAATTGTTTTGCCATCATCAAAAAGGGGGAGATTGTTAGGAAAGTTGCTATTTGCATGTTTTATATTCTTGCAACTTGTATAGTTTTGATGATTCCAAATATTATTGTTTTATGTGTTGTTATCTCCTAACATTTTTTGGAAGATTTGTTTTTGCTCTTGTGTGGACTAACATTTCAGGACAATCGAACTCTAGATAAACGAAGACTTCAAAATCAATTCATCATGAAATACTCTATGATTTGAAGCTTGTACTTTTCTTTGAAATAAACTTGATTGTAAATTAAGTGAATTAAAACACACACACACTTAAGGAGATCTTAAATATTTTTGTACTGATCGTACGGGACGAACATAGTTCGTACGGGACGATCAGGTCAGTTATCTCCTTGTAAGAATAATGGAATGAATAGGAACTAAAGAAAAATATTTTTTCTAAGTTCTGATCGTCCAGGACGAAGGGAATCGACTATGGCAGTTTCTGGCAATGTTCTGTAGTTTTCGGAACCGACCTTTGATATAATTGTTCGTATCGGACGAAATATTTCATCCCGGGACGAACCTATTTCATCTCAGGACGAAATTGGTTCGTACTGATGCACAAATGGTTCGTACGGGATAATTTTTTACCCAGTTCGTCCGTACTAACTCAGGTTCGTATGGGACGATCCAGCGCGCAGAAAAACATAATTTTAGCAGTTTTTTGGACGGTTTTTCATGTCCTTTCTATATAAGAAGTCCAAGAAACTATTACAAGTACCTTTGGAGTTGTTTTCTCTTGAGAGGGATCATTGAGTGTGAATGTTTGGGAGAGATTGTAAGAGTGAAGAGTGAGAGATCAAGTGAGGGGTTTGTGAGGGATTCACAAGGTTACTTGAAGAAGAAGATCTCTTTGTTTCTTCCCATCTCCTTTGAAGGCTCTCAAGTGAAGTTCAAAAACATCGGTCCGGTTCTCTGCCGACACTTGGAGAAGTGTAAAAGGACGACAAAGTGTATCTTTGACAGTCATTGTGTCTTCGTTCTTTTGGAGAAAACTAGAAGAGAGAACTTGAAAGGGAGAGAGGAAAGGGTGGAGTTTGAGTGGGAGAAGATCCTTGGAGGGGATTTCAAGAGAGTGTGGAGGGGATATTCATACGGTTGCTCCGGCGAACTTGCACCTCAGTACCATCGGATTCAAGGGTCGTCTTGAGGGAAGTTTTGGAGAGAAGAAGATCTATTTGGTGTCAAAGAACCCAGCTACTCCGCCGCACCGGGGAAGGTGAAAGTGATTTTGTACAGGCTTCTCCGCCTTGCGAAGGAGGCAAAAGGAGAGTCACTTTGTGGTATTAGTGCAATACTCGGAGGGTGCCTCCGGGGAGTGGACGTAGATCAAGGTTTGACCGAACCACTATAAATCTGGTGTGTTCTTTCTTATTTTTCTTCCGCATTTAATTTCATTGCAAGTTATTTACTCTGGTTGAAAAGTTTATTTTTTAAACTTTAAATTTAACTTGCATTAATAATTAAAAAGGTTTTCTAAAAATCCAAGAGTAGAAGTATAATTTTGCGCGCTGTATAAAAAAGAGAAGAAAAACCATCCAAAAAACTGCTAAAATCAAGTTTTTCTGCGCGCTAGATCATCCCGTACGAACCCGAGTTAGTACGGACGAACTAGGTAAAAAACTGTCCCGTACGAACCATTTGTGCATCAGTACGAACCAATTTCGTCCTGGGATGAAATAGGTTCGTCCCGGGACGAAATATTTCGTCCGGTACGAACAGTTATATCAAAGGTCGGTTCCGAAAACTGCAGAACATTGCCAGAAACTACCAATAGTCGATTCCCTTCGTCTTGGGACGAAAATATTTCATCCTGGACGATCATAACTTAAAAAAAAAATATTTTTCTTTAGTTCCTATTCATTCCTTTATTCTTACAAGGAGATAACTGACCTTCCGTACGATCAGTACAAAAATATTTAAGATCTCCTTAAGTGTGTGTGTGTGTTTTAATTCACTCAATTTACAATCACTCCCTTTCAAGTTTATTTCAAAGAAAAGTACAAGCTTCAAATCATAGAGTATTTCATGATGAATTGATTTTGAAGTCTTCGTTTGTCTAGAGTTTGATTGTCCTGAAATGTTAGTCCACACAAGAGCAAAAACAAATCTTCCAAAAATTGTTAGGAGATAACAACACATAAAACAATAATATTTGGAATCATCAAAACTATACAAGTTGCAAGAATATAAAACATGCAAATAGCAACTTTCCTAATAGATGGAAGCAAGGAAGAGAATGAAGAGAGATAAACTAGAGCTTTATTGCCACCAAACTCCTTGTCGGCCACCGTTGGACCACCGACCATTGCCGGACTATCACTGGACTTTCGCCTAGCCACCAACTAACGTCGGACTTCCACCCAGCTTCCAATTATTGTTGGACTTACTCCCGACCACCAGCTGACGCTACACTTCTACTCGATAACTAACTAACACCAGACTTCCACCCAGCCGCCAACTACGGTCTTTCCGACCTCCATTGCTATACAACGATTTTTCTGACCAATGTAGCCAGCCTATTATGGTCCTTTTGACCTTCGCCACCAGACAAAGGTCATTCAAACCATTGTTGCTTGCAGACTACCATCCTTTCGACCTCTGTTGCCAGACAATGGTCTTTTTGACTATTGTCGCCCGCGGACTATGGTCCTTCTGACCTCCGTCGCCAGACAATGATCTTTCTAACCACTATCATCTACCGACTATGGCCCTTCCAACCTCCCTTGCCAGAAAATAGTCTTTCCGAACACTATTTCCCTTCAATTACATTCCTTCTGATCTCTGTCATCAGATAATGATCTTGCTTACCATTATCGCCCACTAACTAGAGTCCTTCGGGCCTCCATCACAAAACAACAGTCTTTCTGAACATTATTGCTCTTTGACTACAGTCTTTCAGACCTCCATCATTGAATAACAATCTTTTGACCACTATTGTCCGCCAGACAATGGTCTTTCCGACAACTATCAACCACCGACTACAGTTCTTCTGACCTTCGCCGCTAGACAACAATCTTTCTGACCATTGTAGCCCGCCAACTACGATTCTTCTGACCTCCTTTGCTAAACAATGATCTTTCTAACCATAATTGCATTTAGATTATGATCCTTTCGACATTCGTCTCTAGATAATAATTTTTTTGACCATTGTCACCCGCCGACTATAGTCCTTCAGACCTCTATCTCAAGACAACGGTCTTTTTAATATTTATCATCTGCTGATTATGGTCTGTTTGACCTCTATAGCTAGACAATGGACTTTATGACCAATGTCGTCCTCCGATTATGGTCCTTTTAACCTCCGAACAACAGCCTTTTCGACCACTGTCGCCCGTCGAATACAATCCTTGTGACCTCCATCTCCATATAACAGTCTTTCTGACCACTATCGCCTTTTGACTATGTTCCTTTTGACCTCTATCGCCAGCCAGCGATTTTCTAACCATTGTAGCCCACCGACAAAGGTCCTTTTGACCGCCATCACCAGTCAATGATCTTTCTCACTACTATCATCGGACTCGTGTCCTTCCGACCTCTATCTCCAGATAAGTCTTTCTAACCACTATCGCTCGTGCACTACAATTTTTCTATCACCTGCAGACTATGGTCCTTCTAACTTGCATTGCCAGACAATGATCTTTCTGATCACTATTGCCCACCAATTATAGTCCTTTCGACCTAAGTCACCAGACAACAGACTTTCTAACTACTATCACCCTACGGCTCTGGTCCTTCCGATCTTCGTCGCTAGATAATGGCCATTCTTACAACTATAGCCCACCGCTATGGTCTTTTTGACCTTCGTTGCTAGGTAATGGTCTTTATTGCCATTGTAGCTCACAAAATGTGGTCCTTCCAACCTCCATCACCAGACAATAGTCTTTCTGACCATAGTTGATGTAGACTGTGGTCCTTTTGACCTCTATCACCACACAACAGTCTTGCTACCATAGTCGCTCGTAGACTACGGTGCTTTTGACATCCATCACTAAACAACGGTCTTTTTGGATTGTTGCCTTCCAACCTTCGTTGCCAAACAACATTCTTTCTAACCACAATCACCCATTGACTAAAGTCTTTTTGACCTCCATTACTAGATAAAAGGTTTTTTTTGACCACTATGGCTCGCCAACTATGATTCTTTTGACCTCCTTCTCCAAACAATGATCTTTCTAACCATTGTCACCCACCAATTATAATCCTTTTGACCTCCATTGCTAGATAATGATCTTTGAGACCATCATTGCTCAGTAATTCTTACCTTCATCGCCAGACTACAATCATTCTGACCTCTATTGCCAGACAATAGACTTTTCAACCACTATCTCCTATCGATTATGGTCCTTCCAACCTCTATGGCCCGACAACAGTCTTTCTGACCACTATCACCCGTTGACTACGTTCCTTTCAATCTTCATCACCAGACAACAATCTTTCTAACCATTATCACCCTTTGATTATGGTCCTTCCTACCTCCGTTACAATACAATGATATTTCTAGCCACTATTGCCACCCGCTGACTATGGTTCTATTTACCTCCATCGCTAGACAATTGTCTTTCTAACCACTATCACCCATCGACTATGATCCTTCTAATTTCTGTCATCAAATAATGATTTTTCTGTCCATTATAGTCTGTCAACTATGGTCCTTCCAACCTCCATTGCCATAAGACTACCTTTATGAACACTATCACCCATGAACTATGATCCTTCCGACCTCCGTTGCATGACAACAGTCTTTCTAACAACTATCGCCCACCGACTATGATCTTTTTGATATTTGTCTCCTGAAAATAGCCTTTCTAACCACTATCACATGCATATTATGATCCTTCTAACCGGCAATGATCTTTTTGACCACTATCGCCCATCGAATATGATCCTTCCGACCTCCGTCCCCATACAATAGTCTTTTTGGCCACTATCGCCTACAGATTATAGCCCTTCCAACCTCCATCAAATAGTAATCTTTCTAACCACTATCACCCGCTGACTAAGGTTTTTCTGACCTATGTCACTAGACAATGGTCTTTTTGACTACAATAACTCGTCGACTACAGTCGTTCCGACCTTTATCTCTAAATAATGGTCTTTCTAACCACTGTCACTCATTGACTATGGTCCTTCCAACCTCCGTCACCAGATAATGATCTTTCTGACCACTATCACTCAGTCTTTCCAACCTCCATCACTAGACAACAGTCTTTTCGACCTCCATCACCCGCTGACTACAGTCCTTCTGATCTTTATCGCTAGATAATGTTCTTTTGAATCACTGTCACCCACTAACTACGATCCTTCTGTCCTCCATCACTAGATAATGGTCTTTCTTATCACTGTCACCTGCCTATTAAGGTCCTTATGACCATTGTCACCCTCTAACTACGGTCCTTTCAACCTCCTTCTCTAGACAATGGTCTTTTTGACCACTGTCACCCGCTGACTATGGTCCTTCTTACCTCTATTATCAGACAACAATCCTGTTGACCATTGTTTCTTAGTCCTTCTAACCTTCATCGATAGACTATGATCCTTTCAACCTCTATCATCAGACAACGATCTTTCCAACCTCTAATGCCCTCTGACTATGATCATTTCAACCTCTATCACCTTCTAACTATGATCTTTCTAACCACTATCACCCACCAACTACGATCCTTCTGACCTCCGTTGCCAGATAATAGTATTTCTGACCACAGTTGCTCTAAGTCTATAATCCTTTTGACCTATGTCATCAAAACAAGGTCTTTTTTACCTCCGTCGCATGCCGACTATGATCCCTTCAACTTCCATAGCCAAACTACCATCATTTAGACGTCTATTGCAAGATAACAGTTTTTTGGACCTTGGTCACCCACCAACTACTATCATTCCAGCCTCTTTCACCTAATAACGATCTTTTTGCTCTTTGTCAAATGCAGATTATGGTACCTCAATCACCTGACAATGGTCTTTTTGACCTCTATCATCCGCCGACTACAATCCTTCTGATCACCATCACCCAAATATGATCTTTTCGACCTCCGTCGCCTATCGACTATGGTCTTGCCGACCAAACATATATGTCAATATTGATTCTTTCAATTCCCACCATGTAATGCACTTTATATGATGTATACTTGCTACATCAGAGCAAGGCCTTGCCCCCAAAGAAGGACCTCATTTGTAATCTACTGCATACATTGATGGATTCATTCAAACTGGGTCAGTCCCCGTGATTTTTACCCCTTTTAAGGGGTTTTAAAGTAAAAACTCTTATGTCTTTTATGAATGCTACACTATCTCTTTTATTTGATTCTGTGATGGATCTTCGTACAAAATTAAGATATTAAATTTTTTATTTCTCTATCGCCACGAATATTCTATGATGCAACAATTATATTTTTAGGTTAATTTAAAATAAAAAATTAATATAATTTAAATTTAATTATAATCAAGAATAATTACTATTTTTTGAATTATTATGTCACATAAGATTTAATTTACAAATTTTAGTGGGTTCATATAATTTTTTTAGTTAATAAATATTTAAGAAAAAAAGTAATATAAAGTTTGTTTAAAATTCTTATTTTTTTAATAAAGTTTAGAACAATTCTAACAGCCTCGAATAATTTCAGAGTACTTATTAGATATGAAGCAAATATCCTACCGGGATCGAACCGATGGTGTAAGATTGCGGACCATCTGTAAAAACCAAGATTAAGACTCTTTTGACTCAATCTCCACGACAACAAAAACAATGGGGTATATACTAAACTTTATATTAATTTTTTTTGTTAAATATTCAATAATTTAAAATGTAATTATTTGTAGAGATGTAGTAATTCAAAAAATAGATATTATTTTTATTATAATCAAATTTAAATTATATTAATTTTTATTTTAAATTAACTTTAAAATGTCATTATTCATAAAAATTGTTTAAAATAAAAAATTACTTTCTCCCAACCACTTAATTTATATTAACCAACTTAATGTTTATTTACAGTATATTTACTATTATATATAATATTAAAATAAAAGATATTTAAATAAAATATTAAATTCTGATTATTAGAATTATGAAAAAGTTATCCAGTTTTTTCTGGTTTTAGTAGCAAAAATTCATAATATACGATTTACACCTTATTTTAACCCAAAACTTTGATTTAAATAAGGTTTGAAACCCTTATTTTTGGGATCAAATCTTGTTTGAGTATAGTTTAAATTTCTTTTTCAAGTATATGCTTTAATCATTAACTTTACAATTTAATATTTGAAGTTACATTCAAACTAATTTTGAGCATTGTTAGAACATCATTCGAATTGTGTTTCAACAAAGTATTTAAATATTTGCTTAAGAATAGAGGTTTGAAATCCATTTTGAATGATTTTCGAGCTTGAGGAATGATTATCTTCTACGAAATTTATTCATTTGATTTGCTTTGTTATGCATATAGTTTTCCAAACTAATTAATCTAAAGAAAGGTATTACAATGCTAGAGTCACACATAGAGCTAGGGGTGTGGTGGAAAGTAATCATGTAATCTTAAACTTATGACCTTTTTTAGATGGCCAATTATTTAAGGAGCTCTTTAATTTCATGAGTCATGATAACCATGTTGAATCCAAATATTTTTCATGTGGGTAGGTAATTTAAAAATTATCCCTCTTTTGAATTTTAAACCGAAAATAACTTTAGCAAATTTTTGTAGAAAAAGGTTTTTCAACCGCAAATTAAGCGATAAAGTAAAGTAAAAAATAAAAGCAGCGGAAAATAAAAAGACATAAGATTTATAGTAGTTCGGTTAAACACAACCAACATCCACTCCTCAGAGGCACCCTACGAGTATTGCACTAATACCACTAGTGACTCTCTTTTGCACCCACAGCAAGGCAAAGAAGCCTTTACAAAAACTCTCTTCCACCACTACTCGATGCTGCAGAGAACCGTCGTCCTTTTACACTCTCCAAATGTTGGTAGAGAGCCGTCCATCCTTTCACACTCTCCAAGTGTGGGCAAAGAACCTTTTGGCTTTTCACACTTTCCAAATGTAGGTAGAGAACCCTTCGGCTGCTCACACTTTTCAAGTGTAGGCAGAGAACCCTTCGTCCTTTCACACTCTCCGAGTGTCGACAAAGAATTAGATCTCCTTGACAGATCTTCGCACGAGAAATCTAGAAGCACGAGAGAAAAGAGTTAAGTAATCAAAAATCACAATTGGAGATTCTTACATTTGAGTACCAAATGAATCCTTCATGCTCCAATAGTAAGAATCCTCCTTTAAACACTCTCTCACACTCTCTCCTTCACTCTCCCTTCAGTTTACATGAAGATCTATTGGCAAAAAGATTATAAGATAGTTTTAAGTGGAACTTATATATGAAAGACACAAAAAACCATCCAAAAACTGCTGATTTTCAAGTCTGTACACAGTCGATCGTCCCGGACGATTGTCAGATCGTCCTATATGAATAGTGTAAAAATAGTTGCATACAAACCCAATGTATATTGGTACAAACTGACTTCATACCCGATCATTGTCCCATACGAACTAAGTTCATCCTGGGACGAATAGTTATATCAAGGGTTCGTTCAGACGAAGCTGCAGGACGGTCCCAAATTTTCAAGGAATATAGGACATCGTCCTGGGTCGAAGATGAGTGTTCATCTGGATGAATAGTTCATGTCATCTGTCTAGAGAACTTTGTCATGATACGGACAGGATGAATTGTCTGGACTATCAGCACAAAGTGAGAATCCAGAGCCAATCATCCTAGGACAAATATCGAAATTCTTCTGGACGATCAGGATTTAGAAAAATTTTCTCACTTCCTGTTCGTTCCATTGCTCTTTCGAGGGGATAACTGACCTAATCGTCTCGTACAAACTTGATTTGTTTCATACGATCAGTATGATTTTTTAAATATCTCCCTAAGTGTGTGTGCTAAGTTACTCAATTACAATCATAATCTCTCAAACTCAATAGAATGAAAAATATAGACTTCAATTTACAAACTATGGTGTGCTGAATTTGATTTAAAGTCTTCAGTAGTCTGGAGTACGATTATCCTGAAATGTTAGTTCACACAAAAGCAAAAACAATTCTTCCAAAAAGTGTTAGGAGAATATAATACTTAAAATAATAATATTTGGAATCATAAAAAACTATACAAGTTGCAAGAATGTAAAACATGCAGATAGCAACTCTTTTAACAATCTCCCCCTTTTTGATGATGGCAAAATAATTATTATTTGTATAATTTTTAAATTATAAGAATCTCCTAAACTCCCCCTGAATTGATAAACATGTGAGAATAAGGAGGCCTTTGAGCATTAAAAATTTTGTTTGAACACAAACACAAACACACAGAGACACACACATAGAGAATCAATCAGAACATACGATCACTAGAACATAAAGTACAATGATAAAACAACGATTAAAACAAAATAATATTTCTCCCCCTTTTTGACAACAGCAAAAAGAGAAGAAGAAAAAGAACAAAAATATAAATATAAGCAGTCATATGATAATCCTTTTATAATTGATCCTTGAAAGTGATTGAAATAAATTTGCAAATAAAATCAAAAAACATTAGGCAAATAAAATGATTCGTATAATTTAAGAAGAGATATAACAATGATAATAAAGAGGAATTATCAAAAAATATGAGTCAATTTAGACATTGAGATAAAGAATATCATTGCAAAAAGGATGAGTATAAAATTTATATACTTCAAATTCTCAATACCAAATAAAATCATACAGAAGATTAATTTGAATTAAAAGATTGAAAGATTAAGGAAAGAATTAACTACCACATGTGGCGCTTTGCGCATCTTTTTCAATATTTGTGGCACATTTTTGTGCATCTTTTTACTTGTGGGCTTTTTTGTGCCTCTTTTTCAAATTGCAAACCATTGCGCATTCTTTTTTATTTTTGTACATTTGTATATTTTTCAAGAGTAATCTTGATCTTTTTATAATCAATAATAAAAAATTTCAAATTTCTCTTAAGTATAATAATATTTATATTGATAATAGAAATACTAAATAAGAAAACATCACAATTACAATAATAATATAAAATTTTAAATTAGTCTAACAATAGACATGAGAATGACATTCTTAATTACATCAAGTTATAAGCACAACTTAAATTTAAAAAAAATTGATTTTCTAATGAATTCAATTTTGTATTACAGTTCAAGGTATAACACTTGTAAGATAAAAAAATTTAGGGATTTTCATATAGGCTAACACACATTTTAAAACAAGATTAAAAAGCAAGACAAGATAACTTATACTGATATCATGATGAAGAATATTACAATCAGTATAAATGATATCAATACATTCACAATCTAAAAACACATAAAACACAAAATATAACATAAAAACATAACTGCTAACAACACATCACATCACATTGAAAAGCATAAAGAACTATATTGATCACTCAGAAGGACCCTGATCTAGAGGAGATTGCTGATTGTAGAAATTAAAATAACTGTACATCTTAATCATATTTGAGTTTATACCATCGATTTGCTCTCGCATCCAAGTCATATCCTGATGGTACTGAGCATCCTGCACTTGTAGATGAGTTTCAATTTGATCAAAGCGTTGATCAAAATGAGTCTCTAGACGATCAAATCTGTGAACCAAATCTTGATAATTTGGTTCACCAGTAGGTGCAGGTTCCTCCTCTGAGTCACTAATAACATGTTGTTTACGTGGTTTATCTTTATTGAAGATTGCTCGAAAAGATCCATCGTTGAAGTAGAGAGGTTCTTCGGAATCTTGAACTAGATGAACTAGATCATATTTCTTTTCCAAATGGTAGGTCACAAGATGTCCTAAGGCAATTTTTTTTTTCTCTTGTGTGAGACATGGCCAATTTCAGTAAGTTCATAAAGGTAGTCAATGATCAATTGGGCTTCATTGATAGGTTGTCTAGTCATAATCATATAGGTTACTGTAGAAAGAAGATGAGTAATATTTACTCGATCACCAGCTTTAAGTATAATAGAGGTACGAATAACATGCTGGATGATTCGGGCTTTTTGACTAAGAGTTGACACTTTGGGTATATGACTTATCCCACCATATCCTCTAAGAACATCATTTATAACAGACCAGTTAAAATCAGAGGAAGAAGTCAAAGTATGGGCTCTAATCCCTAGGATTCTAGATGGAGTGATTTTTGTAGAAGCAAATATAGGGAATTACTCTTTATTAGCCTTGGACATAAAGTTTTCACTAGAATTTTTGGGTGGTCCCTTATCTAGTATCTTTTGTCTTTTGCTAGAGCTAGCCATAGAGAAGATCTAGTTGAATAGGGGTTTGAAAGGGATGTTTGAAGTGATGAAATTTGAGTTCAGAACCCTTCTATTTAAAGAAAAAATGAGGTTTCGTACAGACGAAATTAATTTCGTCCAGTACGAATTTGAATTCGTACGTACGAACGAAATTTCGTATGGACGAACGAATGAGTCCAAACATAAAACGGCTTTTCATAATCAAACAAGTTACGATGCATCCTTTCGTATAGACTTTTGACTAAGATGATTGTATAGATGAACAGGTGTTCATCCAGGACGATCAAAATTTTAAGATCATTTTTATGACATTTTTGAACGTCCCCCACTTTGAATTGCCACGTGTTCGTATGGACGAACCAAAGGTTCGTACGTACGATCAGGGATAATTAATTTGATCTTATCCATATAACTGCCTTCACGCGTACATACGATTGAATACATATCGTCTGGATGATCGTTACGATCGTACAGACGAACAGTAAAATAAAAACTAAAAAACTGTATGCAACCCGTTCAAATCCGATAATTAATACACTACACAATTCGTCCCGTACGAACTGACTTTTGTCCCGGACGATTTTCACTTAGTTTTGAAGCATGCATTCAAAAATCTTGATGTGAGAATTTTTCAAAAATAAAACACAAATACAATAAAAAACGACACAAAATACAGAAAAATCACAAACTCAAAAATACACACAAAAACACTAAATAGAAAAACACACATCAATGTTGCAGAATCAGTTTAATTAAGCATTCAAATCGATCACACTAAGCCTTATTCTTAATGTACTGAAAGTATCAAAGGCTATTGGTTTTGTAAAAATGTCTGCAAGTTGATTTTCTGTAGAAACATGAATTAGTTCAATTTCTCCTTTGGATACATGATCCCTTATGAAATGATGCCTGATGTCTATATGTTTGATTCTTGAATGTTGAATAGGATTTTTAGAAATGCAAATAGCACTAGTGTTATCATAATAAATGAGAATAGTGCTTATAATTAATCCTAAATAAATCAACTGTTGTTTCAACCAAAGTACTTATGCCACACAACTTCCTTATGCAATATATTCAGCTTCAACAGTAGATAGGGCTACTGAATTTTTATTTATACTGGACCAAGAGACTAAAGAATTTCCAATAAACTGACATGTTCCAGATGTGCTCTTTCTATCAATCCTACAACCTGCAAAGTCAGAATCTGAATAACCAATTATATCAAATGAAGATCTAAACTTAGGATACCAAATTCCTAAGTTCTGAGTTCCTAACAGATATCTTAAAATCCTTTTTACCACTGTCAAATGTGATTCTTTAGGATCTGATTGAAATATAACACATAAATAAACAATAAATATGATATCGAGCCTGCTAGCTGTCAAGTAAAGCAAAGATCTAATAATCCCTCTAAATTTCTTTTGATCAATAAATTTTCCCTTAGGGTCCTTATCCAACTGAACTAATGAACTCATAGGTGTACTAACAGGTTTAGCATTGTCCATTTCATACTTTTTGAGGATGTCCTTAACATATTTAGACTGATTATGAAATGTACCCTCCTCAATTTACTTAACGCTAAAGCCTAGAAAGTAACTTAAATTTTCCATTAGACTCATCTCAAATTCACTACTCATTATTTTAGAAAATTTATTATAAAAATTTTTATTTGAAGATCCAAAGATGATGTCATCAACATAAATTTGTACAACGAGTATATCCTCTCCAATTTTCTTCAAAAAAAAGGGTTATATCCGCACAAACTTTTTCAAAAGATCTCTCAAGTATGAATGTGCTCAACCTCTCATACCAAGCCCTAGGTGCCTGTTTTAATCCATATAATACATTTTTCAATTTGAAAATAAGATTTGTGTGTTTAGAATTTTCAAAGCCTAGAGGTTGATCTACAAAAACATCCTCTTATATTACCCCATTTAAAAAGGCACTTTTAACATCCATTTGGTACAATTTAAATCCTCTAAAACATGCAAAGGCTAATAAAACCTGAATTGCTTCAACTCTAGCTACTGGGGCAAAAGTCTCCTCAAAATCAATCCATTCAATCTAATTATACCCCTTAGCCACCAATCTAGCCTTATTTCTAATGACTACTCCTAAGTCATTCATTTTATTCTTGAAAACCCACTTAGTTCCAACTATACTTTGATCCTTTGGCCTTGTAGTTAATTCCCAAACTTTATTTCTTACAAATTGATTTAGCTCTTCTTGCATAGCCAAAATCTAAAATTCATCCGAAAGTGCTTGATCAATATTTGCGGGTTTTATGGTTGAAATAAAGGCTGAATAATTGACTTCTTTGTTTAGTCCACGCTTAGTCCTTACACCCTCACTAGGTTCACCTATAATCAATTCCTTTAGGTGGTTCTTAGAAAATCTCAAATCTCTAGGCAAAGGGTTTTCAATCTCCAAATTTTCTTCCAAATTTATTTTATCAATCTTTTGGGAGTTAATCTCTATCTCATCTTCTTCAACATTTGACTCTTTCAAATTTTTCAGATTCATCAAAGACAACATGTGTGGTTTCCTCAATTATCAAAGTTCTTTTATTGAATACTCTAAAAGATTTTCCAATACTTGAGTATCCTATAAAAATATCTTCATCTGATTTTGGATCAAATTTTTCTAAGACAAATTTTCCATTGTTATAAATAAACACCTTACATCCAAAAATATGAAAATGTGACAAATTAGGTGTTCTTCTTAGCAACTCATAGGGTATTTTATTTAATTTTGATCTCACATTCACCCTATTCAGAACATAACATGCAGTGCTAACCGCCTCAACCCAAAAATATTTAGGAAGTGAGTATTCTGCCAATATGGCTCGGGCGGCTTCAATTAATGTTCTATTTTTCCTTTCGATTACCCCATTCTGTTGAGGGATTCTAGGTGCAAAAAAATTGTGATCAATTCCTTTCTCCTTATAAAAATCCTCAAATTTTTCATTCTCAAACTCTCCTCCATGATCACTTTGAATAGTCATAATTTCACATCCTAGCTTCCTTTGAATCCAAGTTGAAAAGTTTCTAAATTCCTCAAATGATTCACTCATATGATATAGAAATCTAACCCATGTGAATCTAGAATAATCATCCACAATCACAAATATGTATACCTTTCCTCCTAGACTTATAGTTCCAACTGGTCCCAAAAGATCCATATATAAAATCTCCAATGGTTTACTAGTTCTAAGATCCTTATTAGACTAAAAAGAGGGCTTCACCTGTTTTCTTAATTGACATGCATCACAAAGATGGTCCTTAGTAAAGTCTGATTTTGGTATACCTCTTACTAGGTTCTTTTGGGTAATTCTCCTAAGGTTTTCATGCTAGAGTGACAAAGTCTCCTATGCTAAAGCCTTGACTCATCAGAAATAGTTTTTAAAGAAAAAGTAGTAGGAGTTTTAATGCAATTCAAGTCTAGCATATACATGTTGTTTACCCTTATACGATTTAAAACATCATTTCCATTTAGGCTTAATATGCAGTTAGTAGGAAAATTTTTTACACAATATCCTTTATCACATAGCTGGCTAATACTTAATAAATTATGCTTTAAGTCTTCTACCAATAACACATTTTTAATAAAAAAGTTCTTAAAATTTTCAATCATACCTGGCCCAATCACCTTTCTTGTGGTGTTATCTCCAAGTGTAACCTCACCTGCACTTCTGGCTTCCAGTGATATGAATTATGCAGTATCTCCAGTCATATGCTTTGAGCAACCGCTATCCATGTACCATATTCTCTCATGAGGTCTTGTGTGAGAGCGACCCTCTTCTTGATATGACTAATCAAGACTATCGGCCATTAAGCACAGATTAGTGACTTCCTCTTCCTTTTCCATCTCTAACGAGTCTGAAATTGAGTCCACTCAGAAAGCTCTTTGGAATTTTCTTTTGCCCTTCTTCACAATTGGTTTCTCCTCTACCTTCTCCTTACTATGAGTGGCTTTGAGTTTTGTGCAGTCTGACTTAATATGTCCAGGTTACATTCACTCATATAAAATAACATCATTTGAAATCTTTACATTTTTATTAAATTTATCTCGATTTCATTGCTGGCGTCTCTTTTGCTTCCTCTTTAGAAAGCTTCTGAATTGTCTAGTCATTAGTGCGATATTGTCTTCATCCTCAGGTTGTGAGTGTTCACTCTCTGACTCCTCCACTTTCAGTGCTATGTTCTTCTCCCTTCGTGGTTTTCCTGCATCATTCTTTCTTTGGCTAACTCCTTGCTCGTAAGCAATTAGCGATCCAAGAAGATTATCAATAGAGTAAATGTTTAGATCTTTAGACTCCATAATTGCAGTAATTTTAGCATCATAAGCAGTAGGCAAATAATGAAGTATCTTATTTACCATTTTAGCATTCGTTAGTTCCCTACCCAATGCATATAAAGAGGTGACTATTTGTGTGAATCATGTGTACATATCAGAAATGGATTCATTTAGTTTCATGCTAAACAATTCATAATCATGCAACAAGATATTAAGTCTAGATTGTTTAACTTCATTAGTTCCCTCATAAGTTATACAAAGTCTATCCCATATATCCTTTCCACTCTTATAAGTAGAAACCCGTATGTAATCTTCTGATTTAAGAGCACGAAAGAAACTATTCAAGCATTTGGCGTTTAGTTGTGCTAAGTCACATTCTTCTACTGTCCAGTCCATAAACGGTGTTTCAACTCTAACTCCCTCAACTAGTCTAGTTGGTTTTATATACCTTTCCTGAACTAAGATCCACATATGGTAATCAAGTGATTGTAAAAATATAGACATACGTGTTTTCCAAAAATCAAAAGGAATATTGTCAAACAATGGAGGTCTAGTTATAGAGTAACCCTCGGGTGTATTTTGGTTTTCAAATGTAGCCATCTACATTAATCAAAAAGTAGTCTAAACTTATGATTTTGAAATAAAGCTCTGATACCACTTATTGAAACTTGTTCAATAAAGAATTAGGTTTTTAGACCTAAGCTTATATCCCAGCAGCTAACCAAGAGGGGGGATGAATTGGTAATTTAAAAATTATCCATCTTTTGAATTTTAAACTGAAAATAACTTTAGTGAATTTTTGTAGAAAAATATTTTTCAACCACAAATTAAGTGAAAAAGTAAAGTAAAAAACAAAAGCAACGAAAAATAAAAAGACAAGATTTATAATGGTTCAGTCAAACATGACCTACATCCACTCCCCGGAGGCATCCTCCGAGTATTGCACTACTACCTCTAGTGACTCTCTTTTTGCACCCACAGCAAGGCAGAGAAGCCTTTACAAAAACTCTCTTCCACCACTACCCGGTGCGGCAGAGAACCGTCGTCCTTTTACACTCTCCAAGTGTTGGCAGAGAACCGTCCGTCCTTTCACACTCTCCAAGTGTGGGCAGAGAACCCTTCGACTGTTCACACTTTCCAAGTGTAGGTAGAGAACCCTTCGGCTGTTCACACTTTCCAAGTATTGGCAAAGAACCCTTCATCCTTTTACACTCTCCGAATGTCGGCAAAGAACTAGATCTCCTTGACAGATCTTCTCACGAGAAATCTAGAAGGATGAGAGAAAAGAGTGAAGTAATCAAAAATCATAATTGGAGATTCTTACATTTGAGTACCAAATGAATCCTTGACACTCCAGTAGTAAGAATCATCCTTCAAATACTCTCTCACACTTTCTCCTTCACTCTCCCTTCAGTTTACACGAAGATCAGTAGGCAAAAAGATTACAAGACAGTTTTAAGTGGACCTTATATAGGAAAGACATGAAAAACCGTTCAAAAACTGTTGATTTTCAAGTCTGTACATAGTCAATCGTCCTGGATGATCATCAGATTGTCCTGTACGAATAGTGTAAAAATAGTTGCATACGAACCCAATGTATATTAGTACGAACTGACTTCATACCCGATCATCGTCCCGTACGAACTAAGTTCGTCCTGGGACTAACAGTTATATCAAGGGTTCGTTCCAAAGAAACTACAGGACGGTCTGAAATTTTCAAGGAATAGAGGACATCGTCCTGGGACGAAGATGAGTGTTCGTCTGGACAAATAGTTCATGTCATCTGTCCAAAGAACTTCGTCCTGATACAAACAGGATGAATCGTCTGGACTATCAGCACAAAGTGAGAATCTAGAGCCAATCGTCCTGAGACGAATATGGAAATTCGTCTGGACGATCATGACTTAGAAAAATTTTCTCACTTTCTGTTCGTTCCATTACTCTTCCAAGGGGATAACTAACCTGATCGTTCCGTACAAACTTGGTTCATCCCGTACGATCAGTATGATTTTTTAAAGATCTCCTCATGTGTGTTTGTGCTAAGTTACTCAATTACAATCACAATATCTCAAACTCAATAGAATGAAAAATACATACTTCAATTTACAAACTATGGTGTGCTGAATTTGATTTGAAGTCCTCAGTAGTCTGGAGTACGATTATCCTAAAATATTAGTTCACACAAGAGCAAAAATAATTCTTCTAAAAAGTGTTAGGAGAATATAATACTTAAAACAATAATATTTGGAATCATAAAAAACTATACAAGTTGCAAGAATGTAAAACATGCAAATAACAACTCTCTTAACAGTAGGATCCAAGGAAGAAAACAATCCCAAAATTTCCCTCTGAGTCCCTTCTTATAGAGGTAAAACTCAAACCCTAACTCTAAGTTTAGGTGCTAAAATAACCTCTTAGATTCTTTGTATAAAGCTTCCATACTTCATACCATGAATCTTCACATTCTTAAGAACCTCTGTGCATAAATTAGTCATGGTTTGATATCCCCCTCTATATTGAATGTAAATAAAACTAAAGTTTCATATGCTCTGCTGACTAAAGAAGAAAGATGAAATCAAAACCATTCACCTTTATATATTTGATTATAATGACTATTTATTGGTTATTCCAACTACTCAATTTGATGCCTCCAAATTGTCAATTGAACCCTCTGATCTTAGTAGTTCATTCCATCAGCATGAGATCAAATGTTTGAAAGGGAAGCCGATGTGGATTAGTGGCTTGACTTGCACCATTTTACGTAACCACTCGCTTGTCGCCACGTTGAAAGATCCGCCTCATCAATTTTACCGTTCTTATTTATATTTAAATTAATATTAATTGGGTATTAAAATAGTTAGAGCTTTATAAATTCATAGTAAAATAATAATAAACATCACACTTAATCACTTATGCATATGAGAGCTCTATGGAACTGGCTATTAGAGCTCTTTCATTTAAAAATAAAAGTAAGCAAATATAATTAGTGTGTAGGTAGTAATTTCTTTTTTAATGTCCATTGATTTTTCCTAATTACTCCTTAAAAACTAAATCATTTAGTTTGAAATTTGGCTGAGTAACACTATGGGATTTTCCCTCTATCTCATAATTTACTTGGGTAGGTTGATGCCCCCACCTCTCTAACTTGAATTTTTAAATGTATAGGTCACATTTTGACTTAAATATTTAGAAATTCATGGAAGCCAATACATAAAGCATTAGAATTTGATTTTTGTATGGTTTTTTTACTCTTATGCTAGGGTTAGATACATATGATTGTAAGCATATAGGAGTAGTATAGACACCAAGATAAATCAACTTAGAGTTATGTCTATCCAACTTATAAAAAAAATCTAAGAAATTTATTTCAATTCTAATAGGGTTGAAATTTAAACCTAGCATATTTAGTGACACCATAAACTATAGGAATTAATTTGACAGTAATTAGGGTTCATTAAGTCACTTAAATCAGAAACCCTAAAATTAACCCCTATTTTGGGGCTAAAATTTCTAAAATTCACAATAAATTAAATAAAAATCTTTAAAAAATATAAAATAAATTATTTTACAACCTAAATTAAACCTATAATCGAGAAAAAATTGAATGCCCCGTCCAATTTCAATTAAAATAGGTTAAATTAAAGATTAATACTTAATTAAATTTTAATTAAATGAAATCATTTAAAATTAATCTATGATCTAATTGAGCCCAACTTTATACTAATTAGCCTTTAGGTTTTCCCTAGCCTATGACTTCAATCATTTGAGATCAATTGATCAATCAATCACATATGCTAAGTTCCTTCTTTAGGAAAGAAATTTAATACATTAAAAAAATTTTAAAAATAAATAAATTAATTAAAATCAATTAAAATTTAAATAAATCCAAAAAATCAACTTTAAATAAGATAAATAAATTAAATAATCTAAATTAAATTAAATGAATATTTCAATAATAAATACTTAATCAAATCCAATGTCTTTATGCATTTGCTTGATTCCTATTGAATGGGTGCATAGAACATATTATAAATAAAAATCATTCCAATGGGAACTACTAGAAAAGCAAAGCTAAATACCCATCCTTTCTTTACAAAGGAAAGAAAGAGAATGATTTATTTTAAAAAAGAAAATTATAATAAAAAGAAATTTGGCACAAACATTGGCCAATAACATATCTTGGAAAGAAACTGATGTAGACTTGCTCCAACTCTAGTGATTGTCCAATATAACTTTAACTATTGTGTCTTCCATTCTTTTATCACAAAAGTACGATTCTCATAATGAAATTGAGTATTAATAATTATCACCTTCATCCAAATGGGGTGGTGGAGGTGCCAGTAATTAGAGAAATGGTAAATATTAAATAACCTCCTAAAAATAATTATTTGAATCACTAAAATAGTACCTGAAGAATGTACTACAACAACAATAGTTACCCCATTTTCTTGCAAGATTTGGAAGAGATACTAATTGCATTAAATCTTTATATGAAGGAGAGTTTGAACTTTTGGTTTTAATTGTCCATTGTTTGATAGTTTTGTGATTGAATTTCATTCTACATTTGGATCTGAACTAGCTGATGCACCAAATTGTTGCTGATGTAATGAATTTTCCCTAGATTTAATCTTTGAATTAGTAGAAACTTTAGCATAAAATACTAGGGGCTTTGAATCAGTGGAAACTTTAGTAGAAATTATTTGTGTATGTTTGAATTTTTTTGTTTCCCTGTTTGGATTATGATTGATTTCATCTTTTGTTGGAGCAAGAATTATAACTTTAGTTTTTTGTTTCTTTTTAAAGTAGTTTTTTATACAAAAAATTTTAATTTTTATACTAAAACGCTGCTTTAAAAAGCAATAAGTAAGTCGTCCCAAACGAAACCTAAAGAATAGATGTGAAATTCCTTTATATTCCATTTGTTGAAAAATTTGTCCATGAAAACATTGAACACAAACTCCTGGTACAAGTTTTTTTTTTTTTTGGAAAGGTCTACTCGAACGCAAATACGAGCAACTTTGACCCCACTTTTCTGCTTAAGCATCCACCCAAAAAGGTTGTCCAACCCGAGCAGCAATACACAATAACAACAACAAGCCTTTATCCCACTATGTGGGATTGACTACAACAATCATTTTTCTCCATTGTGCCCTGAAAAAGTTAAATTCTCATTTAATCTAAATAAAAAAGAGGTAATTGAGATAGTCAAATCCAAACTGCAGACGTTAAACCGCTCAATGAATTTGGAGAGAACGTCGGCGTCCATCAGTCCATTCCAATAATACATCCAAATATGAACCATGGACCTCTTCTAAGTACTGCGTCACAAATCTTCATTAGAAAAAATACACACAAAACAATCAGGACTCAATCTCGATATAACAAGCTTAAATTTTCCAAGATGACCCCATACTTGTATCAATTTAGCTTTGAGATAAGCATAAGGAAGTCTTCTTCCAAACAGTCTACATATTCAAGCTCTATTTAATTTTCCCATATTATTTTGAATAGCCTTTATTAAGAAAAACATGTCCAACGTCCCCATTAATTTGATTAAAATCTTCAACGTTATCAAGGCTGATAAATTTTGGAAATTGATCCATCCTTACACAAATCCATCAAATCTGAAGATGGATTCTTGTCCACATAAAGTGGATTTCATTGTTTTTCAATGAATGACCAATTGAGGTTTCAATTTTTGAAACAGATGGACTATTTTGACTTTTGGAAGAAATTCCCTTCATAAATTTGACATATCTCAAATCTTTAATCTTCTTCTCACCTCCAATTCTAACTTTCTGATCACAATATTCAATTTCACCATCAACTTCGCTCCTCCCCTCCCCCCATTTAGAGAAAGGAGGTGACCGATAGTCACTCCCCACCATCCTAGAGTTTCTCTTACTAGAACATGTTCAAGAAAGAGAGAGAGTGGTTAGCATATACATTTGTAGGGCACAAATACATTAAATTGATAGGCCTAGGATATGTTGATTGAACACTCCAAGCAATTTGGAGTTTTTGATTAACACATTCTTTAAAATAACGATCAATAAAATACTAAATAAAACTCAAAGGACTCTATACACTTAATTTGTTCCCTTAAGTAGAATCAAATACATTATAATTATGGGCCTATAACATTTTGATTAAGATCTTCAAGTTTTGAAGCAATTAATTAACAGAGTTTTTTAAAATTTAAATTAATAAAACACTTAAATAAATTGAAAGACTTTATACAATTATGTTATCCTATTAAAGTGCCTAAGAAGATTCCATCATGCTAGTCTCCTATAGTTCCAAAGGAGGAAAGTAAAAATAAAAGTAAAGATGTATAAAGTAAAGTTGTAATCTCTACGAATGGGTGACCTAAATCTATTATGTCGCTCACTTTGTATGACTTCTAATTTATCTGACATGGGACCAAGAAGATAATAAAGAAAGTTATACATATATCCCATCTATATATGCTCATCAATATGCAAACAATTCAAATAGTTCAGTAGAAAATAATTCTCAAGAATCATAAATAAATTTAAATGTCTTGAAATATTCCTTTTATATTTCTCTGTTGGTGATTTCCATGGCCTTGACATTCAGGGTAATCCAATCATTATAGAAATTGAGATGTCTAATTTTGATGGTTCACTAGATAAAAATATAAAGGTAAATAGTGATCAAGAAATAGATAGTCTTGTAGCCTTTTCTCCTAAAGATGTAGTTCAAGTAAATCATCATAGTAGTAAAGTTTTGTCATCCTGAGCATCTACAGTTGATAAAAGAAAACAAGTTGCTGATAATCTTAAAACTTCAATGCAACCTCAATTAGTACAATATCAAGATCTAGCTATTTCAAAAATTGCTAAAGTAGAGTATAATTTCTTAACTCATTTTAAAAAAATACCTGCAAAACTAAGTATTTATAATGCTTTGGTTTTATCAAAAGAAATGAATGAGGCTTTAATTAAAGCTTTAATGAACCTAGAGATTTGTATGGCTCCATTTGCCTCAACTCAATCTGAAGATGCTTTATACTTTAAAGAGGTTCAAGGTGTAATGTTTTTAGATAAAGAGTTGTTATTAAGAACAACTGATCATAAACGCCCCTGTAAATGTGGACCACTTCAAGTATTATATATCATTATTGATCCAGGTGCATCATTTAATGTAATAGCTCTTAAAACTCTTACCTACTTAAATATGGATACTTGGAAACTCAATTTTGATAAAATGATATTATGATGATTCAATAAAAAATATGAGATCGAGGGCTTTGGGTTCTAGAACCATACTCCTAGAAATAGATGACCTTATAACCAAAGCCCAATTCTACATTATAGATTCAAAGGCTTCTTTTAATTCTCTTTTGGGTAAGCCCAGGCTTCATACATATAGAATGGTTTCTTCCTCTCTACATTAGTGTATTAGATACTCTCAAGAGGGTGTTGAACACTATATCAAGCTAATTTTGTAGCCATTCTTAATTCATGAAGTAGGAATATAAATATGCTATATATTATCTGCCAAAAAAGTAGATAGTCTTCTCCATAAATTTTAAATTGGTTATTGAAAAAAAAAAAAAAATAGAAATAGAAAAACTAAAAGAAAAATAAGAAAAAGAAAAAGAAAAGTATTATGATCTTGAGTACAATATCCATTAGTGTCCTGCCCCTCCTGTACAAAGAGGTGGTAGAATAGCTCAACCGACTAGAGGGAGAGGCCGAGGATAGCAAAATGAGAAAAGTCAAAATAAAGAAAAATAAAATGTCAATAAAGATTCTTGTAATAAATATTAATTTGGAATCAAGTTTGGAGGATGAATCATATTTTTTTTGAAAAGTAAACATGTTGTAGAATACATTAATATTGTTGAATAACCAAAGTTTAAAATTTTTATAAAAGCAGATAATGATGAGGATTGAGACAAAATTATTGAAAAAGATAATCCATAAAAGTCTAACTTTGAAATATTAAAGACCTATGTATATAGAGTAACTCTAACCCTATTATCTTAAAATGATATAGCTAGGTTGGAAGTTAATTAAGGTCTCTCCTACTTTGAATCCAGATTATAAAGCCAATATTTTTTTACCTTCCACAAGTAAAAGTGTAAATACTAATGTAATTTTTGATGATCCATTTTTGGATGAGATAATAGAAGTTTCTTTTTATTGGTACTCCAATTAGGTAAACAACTTTGCTAATCAAGGTTTCACACCGTTAGCTAAGACTAGAGGTGAAGCTTAATAATTTGAAAACATATGGAGTACAAAATATAATAAATCTAAATCAAGAGTAGGTGTTGGCATCTATACTCTGTGTCCATTTGACGATGATGAGTATTGTTTAATTATATCAAATAATTCAGAGTCCAATAGTATCTTTACAATGAATTTTAAATCTTTTAATAAACTTTCTTTAGAGAATTTAGATGATCTTGATGACTCTTAAGTTAGGGATGTACCTCTTGAGCTTGAAGAGGATATTAAATCTATAATTTATGACTTAAAATATATAAACTAGGGCAATAAAGAAAACCCTTATATGATCTTCATAAGTTTCTTAATGAATGAGGATGAGGTAAGTAAAATAATTAAGTTTCTCTTGGAGTTTAAAACTTTTTTGCCTAGTGTTATGAAGAAATGCATGGATTATCTCCAAATATTATAGTTCATAAACTAGAGGTACAACCCAATATGATTCATGTAAAATAAGCACCTTGATGCATGCGACTTGAAATAGAATAACAAGTGTTTAATTCAAGAAGCTAATAGAAGTTGGTTTTATTAGGGAAGAGAAATATTCAAGTTGGTTAGCTAGCATTATTTAAGTAAAGAAGCAAAGCGGTCAAATCCATGTCTATCTTGACTTCAAAGATATAAATAAAGTCTATCCTAAAGATGAGTTTTCACTTCTTATACTGAAACTCATGATAGATATTATTTCTTTGTATGTAATATTATTTTTTAGGGATAGGTCATTCAATTATAGTCAAATAAAATGGATCCTAAAGATGAAAAATATACAGCACTCAGAATACTGATATGAGTCTACTGTTATATATTTTTGCCATATGAAATATGCCTTTAGCATCACTTCTAGAAAGTTTCTAGGTTTTGTGGTATGATACCACATAATAGAAATCAATCCAACTAAAATTAAAGTAGTTCTAGAAATTCCACCACCTAAAAGTCTCACTCGATTTAGATCTTTCCAAAGTAAATTGGTATAACTTTGAAAACTTAAATCGAAGTTGTCTAAAAGTTGTCATCCTTTTACAACTTTATATAAGAAAGATGTTTTTTTTCCAGTGGATTACTTAATATTATAAGGCTTTTGATAACATCAAATAATACTCGATGAATCCTATAGTAATGTTCACTCCCATCTAGGTGAAACCATTAATCCTATATACACTAGTTTTAAGTTTATCTCTTGACACCTTATTAGCTCAAATTAATGATGAAGGAAAACATAATGTGCTTTATTACCTGAGTAGAGAGTTGCTTCCAACCAAAATAAATTACCCTTTAATTGAGAAGCATTATTTGACCTTGATCTTTGTAACTCAAAAATTAAGGCACTACATGTGGTCTCATAAAATAAATTTAATATCTAGAGTAAACTTGTTGCAATATTTGATGACTCATCTAACATTAGTGGAAAGATTTGCCCAATGGTTGATGATTCTGCTATAGTTTGACATTACATTCATTATGTTGAGTCTTGTGAAGGGACAAGATCTGGAGGATTTCTTAGCAGCATATCTAGTTCCAGGTGATTATCAAATAATTGACGAATTACTAGATGAGAAGATCATGAATTTAGAAGTAAAAGAAAGCTCTACCTGGATGTTTTATTTTGATGGAGTTGCTTCATTTCAAAGAGAAGGATCAGGAGATAATTGACAAGGAAAGTTGGAATTTATATCATGTTTATAACTTCAGATAAAAGCCTTCTACGTTACTCTTACCACTAGTCAACCATATGAATAATGAGGCTGAGTATGAGGCACTAATAATTGAGTTAGAGTTAACAATCTAAAATGAGATTTAAGAAATAAAGATCTTTGGCGATATGTAACTTGTTATCAACTAGGTTGTAGGTATCTTTAAAGTATTAAAGGAGAATGCAAGCTCTCCAATGATAAATCTATCGCATACCATATTAAAAGAATATTCTTATCTTATATCATAGTCAATGGTATCATATATCGATGATCTTTTAATCAGATGTGGTTGTGTTGTCTTAGTAAATTGAAAGCTCAAAAATTATAGAAGAAGTTCACGCTATATTATATGGTGCTCACTCGTCTTGTTCGAAAATAAAGATGAAGATTAAATGGGATACTATTAGCCATCCATGATAGATGATTATATGAATGTTGCATGTCAATGCCATCAAGATTAGGTATTTAGTGTATTCTTACAAGAACCACCAAATATCCTACATCCAATAATAGCTACATATCCATTTGAAAGCTAGGGTACAAACATCATTGGCCCAATTGAATCATAATCTTTTAGAGTCCATAAGTTTATTCAAGCAATAATAGATTACTTCTCAAAATGGGCAAAAGTTGTACCATTAATTAAGGTTAAATCACATCATGTATTATATATATATATATATATATATATATATATATATATATATATATATGGCTTTCCTCATTGAGTAATATCTGATAATGATCCATCATTTAGAATAACCAAATAAATAACTTTGTTATATGTCATAAAATAGATTGAAGATACTCAACTATCTATTACCCTTGGGTAAATGGATTAGCTAAGGCCTTCATTAAAACTTTGGTGCAAATTCTAAAGAAAATACTGGGATAAAGGTTGAACGAAGCTTTGTGGACATATCAAATCATATATAGAACTTTAACTCAATCTATGCCAATTGCTTCATTATTTAGAGTAAAGGATGTTCTCCCTTTAAAACTATAACTACCTTCTTTACGCATCACACTAAACTATAAAGCCACCTCATTACAAAATGTTAAACTCTGGTTAGAAGAGTTTGATGATTTAAAATAAAAGTAGTTGCTAAACATAATCTCAATTTATATTGATCTAGAATAATTCAAATGCATGATAAATCATGCAAAGTTAAATCATGTGATCTACACCATTGAGGAATGGTTCAGTCAAATGAGGAGGGCAGTCAGAGTAGGGGTATATTTTAGATGCTTGGACTAGTTTAGGTTCAGGTTATTATATATTACCCCCCTTAAAATAATTTGGACCTTAAATTCATATCTTACTTTTATAATATGTGTGAGTACTTCGCAATCATCACTTTTTTAACCACCCATTTTAATTTTTTCTCTGATAGTTTTTCTAAAGCACTAACAAATTGACTTGCTCCATAATGAAATAATTGAATCTCACATTCCAAGATGCGCTCTAACATCTTTTCATAACTCATATCTTCTTGACTCAATAGTGCTTTAAACTAAATGATATAAAATCATTATGTATGTAACGTCATAAAAAAAAATATTACAAATATTATACACTACTATAAGGCTTGGAGAAAGAATCAATTTATAAGAAAGTCTATCAATGTTAAATCTCCTGAACATGTCATAAGGCTCAATGAAATGAGGCTAAAGCTTACTACTCTTGCCAAATCTTGTAACCCTATGCATGGGTGAAATCTTAAGAAATACGTGATCTCCACCCTCAAATTCAGCCTCACTATGCTTAGGGTGAAAATATCTGTTATAATGTTATTGAACTTAACGAAGTTATTATTGTATCGATTGAATTATCTCAGTTAACTTGATCAACCAATTAAGTTCATAGGAGTTTCCTTTCACCCATCTCAAACTAACACAAAGAATATCCTCACTTTTGACTAAGAAAGATCCTTATATGGTGCCATGCCAATGTTAGCCTAAACGCTATTGTTATACATAAACTCTATTAGTGGGATGCACTATTCCCAACCATTCCCAAAGTCAAGAATACAAGATCTCAACAAATCTTCTAATATATGTATAGTGCACTCTCTTTAACCATCTATCTATGTATACAATATATTGTTGATATCTATTATCGTACTCAAATCATCTTGCACTTTATTTCATATTCTCTAAGTAAATCTTCCATCTCTATTTGGCACAATAATGATTGGAATCACATGCAATTGAATAATATTATCCATGTAGATTTTTACTATCTTTTTAATTGAGTAATTCTACTTGGTCAAAAGAAAGTGAGAGATATTGGTAAGTCTATCAACTATAGCCCAAATTATATCATGCCCTTATTTTGTTCAATACAAGCTAAACATGAAGTCCAAAGAAAACTCATCCAATTTTCACTACGGAATAATAAAAGGTTACAACATAACACTAGGTTTTAGATTTTCAGCGTTGACCATATGATAAGTCAAATACTTTCCAACAAATCCTGCAACTTTATTCTGCATAGCAGACAAAAAAAAATCTTGAGATCTTGATGCATTTTGGTGCTTCATGGGTGAATCAAATATGATGTTATGTGCGCTTCTTGAAGTATATCCTATCAAAGATCTACATGATCTGGAATATATAGTCTATTTTTAAAATTTTAATGCAATTTGTTGATCAATAGTAAAATTGGGTTTTAATCTATTTCAACCTAACATTTTGAGTTGCATCAGGCCAATTTCTTCCATTTGAGCTTTATGAATTTGATCAATAACTATTGGCTAAAAAGTTATTGGATAAATAAAATAGTTGCCTCATGAAGGTACTATCTCAAGCTAAAGTCACTCAATATTATGTACTGACGATTGTTCTTACATGATTATCCATACTATATAAGATGAAGATTTCCTACTCAAAGCATCTGCAACTTTATTAGTCTTACCCGGGTGGCATTGAATCTACAAACTATAGTTTTTCATTAACTCAAACCTTCGTATGTGTCTCAAATTCAACTCCTTCTGAGTAAAAAATATATCTTAAACTCTTATAATCATTGAAAATTCATAATGAATATCATAAAAGTAATATCTCTACAAAATTACTATAGCTAACTATAATTCATATTTGGGATAGTTCTTCTCATACACCCTGAGCTATCTAGAAGCATAAGATACCACTCTACTATGTTGCATTAATACACAATCTTAATATTAATTTGAAGCATTACAATAAATTTGATAGTCAGAATAGTAGCTGAGACTAAGCAATTCTTAAGTTTATAATAGCTTTGCTCACAAACATCAAATTATATAAACTTGTTAGATTTTCAAGTCAATCTAATTAAAGATGGAGCAATAATTTAAAAACCTTTCATAAATTATATGTAAGGCCTCAACCAATTCATTACTGCTCAAACCTTGTTAGGACTTGTTGAAATTCTAGCTTCGCTATCAAAATATCTGAGAAATGCCACTTCTTGAAGCCAAAATTTATAGTTAGAAAATTTTGCATAAAGTTTATTCTCCCAAAAAAAAATTCAATATAGTTCTAAGATGTCGGGCATCCTCCTCAGCAATCTTAGAGTAAATCAGCATAACTAATTACAGTGAGTGGTATGAATTTCAAATTCAATTATGGTCCACTCAATTTCATCAAATGAAGGTCCTATAGAAAGTGAAACCAATCAACTATAAGTATGCAATAAAAGGCGTCAAATTTAATTATGTTATTATAATAAATATATCCTAATCAAGCTTAGCTATCCCACCATTACTAAATTTAATTGTTGCAAATATGTAAACTACCTTAGGGTCTAACTAGTCACATCAGGTGAATAATTAATTTGAAGATCCCTCACAATTGAAATCTAAATTAATAAAGTTTTTATAATATGTAATTAAAATATAAGATAACATACAACTTAAACTAATTGAATATCAATCTTAAATAAAGACTTTCTCCCAATGCAACCTTTCATCCAACTATACCAATAATTCAAGACAATAAACAAAATCAGCATTAATCTAATCTAACTTAACCATAGAAAGGAAAGAACCATTACCTATATGACTTGAGACACAACAAGAAGAAAGGGAGGAGATATGACAAAAAAAGATGGGACGAAAATCACTACTCAAGTAGAAGAAATAGGAGAAAAGACTTTTTCATGATTGTCATCAACAGAAGAGGAAGGAGAAGAAGATTCAATCGAAAGGGTCAAGTAGAAGATAAAGGGATAGAGAGATGAGAATTAGGAGGTATGCATGATACTATAAATTCCCGTTCGCCTTAAACCGTACGTGAGGTGACAGTGAGTAAGAGAATCAGTCGAGGAGTGAAATCTCCCGATTTGCATGATTGGGAAGGGTTATGTCTCATGAGTATAGCCAGTTCGGGGTTTTGATTCAAATGCCTGGACCAGCAAGTTATTACAATCAATCATCCTTTCTTGCAAACAAGATAATTCATTATCTTTATTTATAAAATTTTAAAATTACAAATCTTTTTTCACCAAAAAAAATTGAATTATAGGAAAATTTCATACAAATTACCAAGATAAAACTTCTTTGCCAAAACCATGCTATTCAATTTCCAGAGAGGAGAAACATCCTAATATTATTTATATTATTTAAAATTTTAAATAATATATGAAGATTTATATTTCACTAATATCAAAATCAATCTAATGATTTTCAAATTATTCTCAAAATTTTCATATCAAAGTTATTGTTCCCCAATTTAAGCAGGCCCGCCAATTACGCAGAACCCAAAAGAAAAGAAAAGAACAACATTTTACACTTCTAAATAAGATTAAACAAAACAAGGATAGATATGTTCTGGTTCTACATAATACCTATTTGGAACAGAGAAAGAGTACATAACTTACGAAGAAAAACATTCAACAACTACATACAACAGGCACAAGAATTTCGTCTTCCTCTGCATACCATTCAGCTAGCTGGTAGGCTCCAGATTCCGCACCTCAGAAATCGCTTTCAACTTCTTATACATATCAGAGGAGGTCATGGAGAAATCAGACATCGCCCTGAAAAGCTCCGGCAAATGAGTCTTCAAGCTTCCAAGAGTCTTCTCTCTTACTTGTTTGCATGCCTTCTGATATGCTTCAACATCATCATCCAACTTAGTCTTCAATGAATCCACCAAAAACTTCCTCTCTGTCACAGGGTCCTTTGTATTAGCCATCTCGGTGTTCTCTATCTCGCCCTCGGCTGAAGCTGCTGCTCTTCTCTGACTATACTTGTGGTGCCAATCCTCGAAAGCTCGGAGCTTTCGAGCGTACTCTCTCTGCGTCTCCTCGCATTTATCTTTCAATTTAAGTTCTTCCTGTTGCATAAGTATTATAGTGTTTATCACAGCAGAAAAGCTTGAAATGGCGCTCTTGGCTAGATCATCTGGTAGTTTTTCTAGCATGTCATTCCATGCATAAAGCAAGGCCTGGATTGGGGGGTGATGTACCCGCGGCGGGGATGAGACTTTCTCCTTAAGGCTGCTCTCTATTGGTATGAGATTCAACTTCAGCCAACTATTCAGGGCTTGGATGTACTCTTTCTGGTGGCTCACAATCTTCTGAAACTGGGATTGCCACTCTTTTGCAACCTCATAAAGCTGGACAGTACGTCCGTAATGGTGCTCACTGGTCTCTTTGGGAGCGTTCGAGATATCGATTACTCGAAGGTCGATAACAACTTTGAGCTGGCTGTCATGATGGAAGAACATGGCCTCCCACATTTTCCCCATCCTGTTAAAGCAAAATGCAAACATGATCAGTTATCCAAACAATGCTCAGTCAGATGAAAAATTATTACGTGCGGGTTCGGATTTGTCCGGAGACCAATAAAAATGCATCACATTGCCTCAAAAAATGTACCGTGCTCGGTACCGAGCACGAGACCGAACAGGAGAACCATCCAGTGTCCGCATAGAATAATATCTCCAGTCAAATAGTTCTTTAAACAATCTCCAAGATTCAAAGAATATGACATGCAAATGATATATATATATATATATATATATATATTGCCGCAGATGCAAATCTCAATGACTCCGGATTCAAAAGCATGTACAATACACAAAAAATTTGACAATTCATCCTTAAGAAAGCTTGAAGTAAGATTTACCCATCGACAAGGTCAACTAGTCTTGGGTAAAGCTGATCGTCACGTAAATGTTGAATTTCTGAGACCGTTGAATCCATTGACTGCATATCAACAATGTATCTGGTGTGCAAATGACTGACAGCTGCCTTAATCTTCTCAATTGTTTCGGGATTAGCACCACGTTTCTTTTGCTTATTCAACAAAGAAACCTTTCTCTGATACTCAATTTTCATAAGCTCGCCAGCCTAGTTTGAACAATTTAAACCATCATTAAATTTGGAATAAGCACATCAAAATATGCAAATTAAATTGGCACAAACTCGCAGACTATATAATAATTTTAAAAAAATTCGTCTTCCACTTTAGATACGTTATCATGGAGACAAGCCATTGAATATATTGGTTTGCATTCATATGGACCAAGGAGCTGCCCGCTCTAAAGGCTAGCATCTTCCTATGACATTTTATGAGCTCTACTTGGCCTCCCCAATTTTTCTTGATTTTGATAGATTTGTTTCGGCATCCTATCAAGAGTGGAGACGACAATATTGTAGAGAGTCGGGCATCGATGTTAAGCAGTAAGTATCGGGCGTCGATATTAAGAGGGCGTTTGTGGTCGATATTGAGAGGGTATGATCATCGATGTTAAGATGATGTCGGACAAAGATGAGTTGTCAAGTTGTGGGTGTAGAAATTGTTAGAGTCAAACATCAATGTCAAGACAGTGTCAAAATTTGAGTGTCTGATATATGTCGGACGCGTGGCATGTTGCATACGTGTCCGACACTATATGTCTATTTGAGGAGAAGTGTCAGTGCATTGTAGGGTACATCAGATGATAACTATTATACTAAATGGATTAAAAGACTTATTCTAAAAAACTTCTATAACATTTAAGAAAGTAGCTGTGTACTTCTTGTTTGAAAGTCAACACATTTTGCATGCAAAAGCTCTAAATTTTCTTATAAATTACAATATTTAAAGATTTGTTGATAAAAAAATAGAACAAACTCTTTCCATAATAGGTGATGTCTTCGAGTAAAAAGTAAGATACTTAAGAATGAAAGAGTATTCTCATTTGAAAGTCTACTCATTCAACAAGTTGCAACTTTAACTTCTTCTATGATTTAAGATAGTTTATGGTTTGGCCATCAAAAAACAGAAATTCATCATGAAATAGGTAATATACTCAATAGTAAAAAGCCTGCATGGACAATTGTATAACTTTTTGTCAAAATTAAAATATTTTAGCAGGGCTTCATTCAGTTACTTCATAAAATAACCAATTGGATACACCTCCCTAGCTCAACACTCATATCTCGATGCCAAAATCATCACAAACAACCTAACATACTTAGTTAAATAAGTTAATCTAAGTACAAGAACATGGTTAAGCTAATCTTTCATAACTAGAAATGTACAGCTAGGAAATTTAGACCATTTAAACTCCATTTTTAAGATAATTGGTAATAGGTTCCATAATAGTTAAACTTTAATAATTCTCCTGGAGAAAATAATTAAACCAGTAAAATTACAAGCCTCGAGAATAATTGTTAATTTCAGTTATTAACTAATTGCTTTTACTTTCTCAGAAATTCATACTACTTGAAATAAGAATGTTGATCTACTTGTAAAATATCAAATAGATAGGCCCCAAACTTTATTTGACTCTACAATAGTTTTATCTTCAATCACAAATTTGATAACTTACATGCTATGCTGCACCGACACTTCTCCTCAAAGAGGCGTGCAGTGTCCGACACCATGTCCGACGCGACACTCGTCCGACACTCCTCCGACACGTGTCGGACACATCGAAAACGTGTCCGATTAAAAAAATATTAAAAACAAATTGGACGCGCGTATCCGACACGCGTATCTTAAATATTTTATATTTTTTAAAATATAATTTCTTATATTTGGCGAGATTTAAACTAAATTTCTTATTTCCCATTCACAACACCAAATCAACGTCTGCATTTAATACCCATTCATCGAATATTCTCATTTTCATTTCTCTTTGACAGTGAAGGTATTTTCATCTCCTCTCTTTTTGCACAATTACAAATCTTTCTCTTGTTGAACCAGAGTTGAAATCAGTGATATTCAATGATGATGATATTGAAGGCAAAAAACAAACCTCTAAAGCTAATCATAGTAGTTGAAGCTTGAATGCTTGATGTTGTAGTAAGTGATTATTTGCTTATATTTTTGTGGTTGTATTAGATATTTTGTACTAAATATTTTATATTATAAGCTAGACAAGTTATCATGTCATTCATTTATTATTATTTGTCATTTTTATTATGATATTACATCAATATATATATACTATATAAAAAAATGTATTGCCGTGTCCGTGCTGTACCCGTGTCCTATATTTTCAAAAAAAGTCGTGTCCCGTGTCCGTGTCACCATGTCTGTGTCCGTGCATCATAGCTTATATGTATAGACGGTGTAGTGTGATGCCATATTCATACTTCAAGATGAAGGTGCTCAATTGAATAAAATTCTAGATGCATTCCAAAATTTGCGTTTGGAACAATACCAATGTTGTGTCCTGGAATATTCGCGGCAGTAGAGAAATATTAAATTTAATGTCTTAACTTTGTACGAAAATCCAGCACGCAATCAGATAAGAGAAAGGGTGTAGCATTTATGAGACACGAAAATTTTTACGTGGAAAACCCCTAAAAAGGGGAAAAAACACGAGGCCTAGCCCAATTTAAATGAATCCACTATTATCTGCAGTCAATTACAAATGAGGCCCTTCTTTGAGGGAAGGCCTAAGCTTGATGTATATCTTATAGAGTACATTACATGGTGGAAATACAAAGAATCATTGTTGACGTGTTCGTTTGGTCAGAAGGACCATAGTCTGATGACGGAGGTCAGAAGAACCGTAGTCGGTGGGCGATGGAGGTCATAAAGACCATTGTATAGTGACGGAGGTCAAAAGGACTGTAGTCGGTGGGCAACATAAGTCAGGAAGACCGTAGTCAGCGAGCGACGGAGGTCAGAAGGACTGTAGTCGGTGGGCGACATAGGTCAGGAGGACCATAGTAGGTGGGCGACGGAGGTCCGAAAGACTGTAGTCGGTGGGCGACGTAATTCAGGAGGACCGTAGTCGGTTGGCGACAGAGGTCGGAAGGACATAGGTCAGGAGGACCATAGTCGGTTGGCGACGGAGGTTGGAAGGACTGTAGTCGGTGGTCAGCATAAGTCAGAAGGGCTGTAGTCGGCTGGCGACGGAGTCGGAAAGACTGTAGTCGGTGGGCGACGTAAGTCAGGAGGACCGTAGTCGGTGGGCGACGAAGGTCGGAAGAATGGTGTTAGGTAGAAGTCCAACAATGGATAGAAATCCAGCATCGGATAGATGTCCGACGAAAGTCCAAAAACAAGCGGAAGTCCAACGTCAGGTAGAAATTTCATGACAAGCGGGGTTCCGGTGTCGGTTAGAAGTCCGACGTCAGTTAGTGGCTGAGGAGAACTCCGGCGTCACTTGGAGTTTGGGTGAAACTCCAGCGTCACTTGGAGGTCGGGCTGAATTTCGATGTCACTTCAAGGTCGGGTAGAATTCCGGCATCACTTGGAGGTCGGGCAAAATTCTGGCGTCACTTGGAGGTTGGGCGGAACTCCGACATCACTTGGAGAATTTCAGCATCACTCGAAGGTTGGACAAAACTCCGACGTCACTTGGAGTTCGGGTGAAACTCCAGCGTCACTTGGAGGTCGGGTGGAATTCCGACGTCACTTGGAGGTCGTGCGAAATTCCGGCATCACTAGGAGGTCAGGCGGAATTCCGACATCACTTGAAAGTCGAGCGGAACTCTGGCGGTGGTCGAGGAGTTTCTTCCCTCCTATTCTTCTCATCTTTTCTTACTTCTTGCTTGGAGCCCCCTCTCGAGAGAAATGATGGGCTATTTATAGTTTTTTCAGGATGGCATGGCCTGTAAATAAGAGGATCAAGGGCAAATGTGGAGTGGTTTGGATGGACGACCGATAATGAATCCCTTGATCGTGGACCATTTGTCGGACATTTGAAGGTCTTAATGATATTGGAATTCAGTGATCTTGGGCTCGTTGGATTCGTCTCGTCGAGCTGCTTGATTCGACTATAAGCGCGTCATATTTGGAAACTGTTTGGTAATCCAAATTATGGATTGAACCTTCTGAATGTGCTTCGGGTCTTCGATTTGGACTCATTTGGGCTCGGATCGAGTTGAATTTAGTGTCGTTGGGTTCGTATTTCTGAGACGCTCGATTTGATTGTAAGTTTGCTGAAATCGGAGTTCAGGTGATCCCGGATTTAATTTTTGAAGTTTCCGGCTTGATTTTGCCTCGAGATTTGTGCCTGATCAAGATAATTTTTTGATGATATATCAATCAATAATTTTGATTTTAAAAAATACTTCAAAATAAGATATTTAGGCATCGTAAAGAGTATGCATGTAATTTATAGTTTCCTATCCAAGATATTAAAGAAAAAACCAAGATTAACAGTATTGATTTTCTGTTAGACCGGTCCAGTGGACCGGTCCAGCCGGCCTGTGCGGGATCGGCCTAGTGCGAACTGGGCGGAGAAATCTCCGCCCGCTGGGATGCCGAGCGAGCCGCACACCGTGAGGGAGCTTTTTAGGAAGCTTTTTTGAGGGTTTTGAGAGGGAAATTTGAATGTAGGGACTGTTTAGGAATTTCCTTTTGATTTGTATGCATTAAATAGTTTGTTTTCCTAGGATTTGGGCATCTTGAATTTGGCAGAAATTTGAGATCTCTTAAATTTAGGTTTTCTTTGGGCTCTAGCGGCGTCTAGAGATTTGGGAGAGATCGATCCTCCTCTCGAATTGAGGATCAAGAGTATCTTGCTATTTTCCGTGTTCCTTTCATCAAATCATACAAGTTATCTACTGTTTTTGTGGTTTTTGTGCGGACTTTTATGAAGATTTTTGCTGTTTTCCAAAGATTGATAGGAAATACTTGAAAACTACAAGTGTTTCCTATCAAATTGGTATCAGAGCAAGTCGTGGGACTGGTGGACGGCTGATTTCAAAAAATTTCAGTGGTGATTAATTGCCCGGAAGAAAGGGGAATTGCTATTTTTTAAGTTCCAAATTCAGAATTTGTGATTTTACAAACTCAGGATTATGATGGTGGCCAAAAAGGTGAATGCTCTGGAGGAAAGACTTGAAGAGAAGATGAATCAAATTAAAACGACGGTGGAGGAAAAGATTTCCTCCATGGAAGGGCAAGTTGCCGATCTACGAGTCATGATGAAAAAGATGGATGCTCTGGAGGAAAGACTTGAAGAGAAGATGAATATAATTAAAACGACAGTGGAGGAAAGGATTTCCTCCATGGAAGGGCAAGTTGCCGATCTACGAGACATGATGAAAAAGATGCTAAAAATCCAGAACCAAACATCAGCTTCTGTGGCGAAAAGAATGGAGGGAAAAAGTACAAATTCTGAAATTCGTAGGGAGGAAGAGGAGCTGGAGATCGTGGAAGGAGAAGGAAGAAGACCCCATCTGGAGCCTGTCCAGAGGGAAGAAAGAGGAGGATATGAGGAACGACAGGAGGGATACTATGGTTGTCGAGGTGCTGATTTTGAAGATAGAAGGGGGGATTTCGAAGGGGGTTAGGGCTATGGTAGAGCAAGGGAAGACCGGAAAACATGGGGTGCACCTAGCACTTGGGAGAAGGGAAACTATGGAAGAATCCATGGCAATGGGGCTGTGAAAGCCATTTTTTTTCCTTCCAGGTTCGTCCGGACAAAATGGAATCGTCCGGGACGATCAGTACAGAATCTGTGAACTGGGAGGTTCGTCCTAGGATGAAATTTAGTTCGTCCGTACGAAATTTGTCCAGAGAGCAAGTCGTCCAGGAATGAATACACTTCGTCTGAAGACGATTCGTCCAGAGGGCTAATCGTCCCGGGACGAATACACTTCATCCGGGACGATCTGCATGTGTATATGTTGGATTGAGATCTTTTTGAAGAGAGAGAAAAGCCCAGGAGAGAGAAAAACGAAGGAAAAAAGAAGAAAAAGTGATTTTTGGGCGACTTCGGTCCATTTTCGTCCTTCGCTGTAGTTGGAAAAGTTGATAGACTCGAGGTAAGGCACATTCCGCCTTTCTCAATTTTCAGAAATGTGAATTTTGACGATTTTTCTGTTTCGCAATCTATTTCTGTTAGCGAATAATTGGTTTCATTTCGCACTGATAAACTTTTTACCGCGTAACTTTTGGTATGTTTCTGAGATGATGTTTTTGAACGTTTTGAGTATTTTCTGAAAGATTTTTACCGGGTATTTTGAATTCTGCGGTGTTTTAATCGAATAACGAATTATCTGGATGTTGAAATATGTTGCTTCAGTACAATGAAAGTCTTATATTGATGTTTTGTACTATCTGTGATAATTTGGTAAATTTTTGAAATTGTGAATTCTATGGAAATTCCGTATACTGCCGTGATGCCGCTGACGATTTTTCTGACGTAATCTAATTTTCTGAATTAAATGAATAGATGTGTTTATATGCTATCAGAAGGGAGTTATAAGGGGCCAGAATCCTTCGAGATTCTGTCTGTGTTAAAGAAATCTAAAAAGTCTGATATGATCTGAAATTTTGTATATCTGATAAGTTCTGGTGCTATAAGCACAAGGGAGGCATAAGGGGCCAGAATCTGTTGAGATTCTGTCTGTGTCAAGGAAGGGATGCATAAGGGGCCAGAATCCGTAGAGATTCTGTCAGGGTCCGAAAATCTGATATGTGAAAATATGATATGTGATCTGTATTATATGATTTTATCTGATTTGATAATGTGCTTATGATTTGTACAGATTTGTACGATTATGTCTGTTATGTGATTTGAAGATAATTCTGATTTGAATATTCTGCTATATGAATGAATTCAGGTCTTCTGTATCAACTGTTCGATTTTTGTACGATTATCTGAATTCTGTACGACTACTCTTCTGATATATTTTCTAATGTGAATTTCTGAATATTTTGATTGGTTAGTGTAGTCTTGCTGAGCTGTTAGCTCATCCTTATTATCTGCGTGGTTTTCAGGTTCTGGGAAAGGGAAGGAGGTCTTGGACTAGCCATTCAGTGTTTGATCTGTGATTAGGTATTTTGTTCTTTGGATTTTTGTCAGTCATGGCTTTTCTATTATGTTCTTTCTGTCTGTAGTTATACATTGTATTGTACATGATTATTTTGATGAAAGAAGAAAATATATAGATAAACTGTTCTGGATATTTGGATGTATATAGTAGCTCTGTGTTTTCTGTATGTCTGATATTTGGAAGAAAGTATGAAGCAAAATCCAGAACTAGATCCTGGATTTTCAATTTTTGTCGTGGCCCGACGCGATGGGATTCGTTCCAGTCGGGTTGGGTCGTGACAGGGGCGACCAAAAGATGAGGAAGTTGAAGATGCCCATATTCGAAGGAGAAGATGCGTATGGGTGGATTTACAAGGTGGAGTGATACTTCGCCGCCAATGGACTGACGGAGGAGGAGAAGCTAACCGCAGCCGGATTGTGCTTGGAAGGAAAAGCCCTGTCGTGGTATCAGTGGAGAGATCAGAGGAGGCCTATCAGGAACTGGAGGGAATTCAAAAACTGCATAATAGAATGTTTCCAAACCGACCGGGGAGAAGATTTCTATGAGCAGTTCTTTGCTCTGGTGCAAGAGGGATCAGTAGCAAGCTACCGTGAGCGGTTCGAGCACCTGGCTAGTAGGGTGGAGCGATTATCAGATATCGTATTGGAGGGGAACTTCATGAAGGAGTTAAAGGCAGAGATCCGAGTGGTAGTGAAAGTTCTGATGCCTAGTGACTTGGAGGAGGCAATGAAGTTGGCACAGCTGGTAGAAAATCAGAATAATCTGAAGAAGGGAGCCAGGAGCAGCAGCTCAGAAGGCTCTTACAAGACTACGACCACTCTTTTAGCACCCAAGGGGCCTGCATCAGTCAACACTAAAGAGATCACCAAGGAGAAGCCAGTAGGAGGGAGTGGGGATAACTTCAAGAAGCTCACTGAGACAGAATTACAGGAGAAAAAGGCAAAAGGGCTTTGTTCAGATGTGACAAGAGGTATACGCCGGGGCACAGGTGTAAGGACCGAACTCTTTAAGTTCTTAATGTTTGTGATGAAGAAGGAATGAAGGGTGTCGTTTTTCCACCTTGCGGACAAGGTGGATCTTCGGGAGGGGAGTATTGTTAGACTGGTCCAGTGGACCGGTCCAGCGGATCTGTGTGGGACCGACCCAGTGCGAATTGGGTGGAGAAATCTCCGCCCACTGGGATGCCGAGCGAGCAGCACACCGTGCGAGAGCTTTTTAGGAAGCTTTTTTGAGGGTTTTGAGAGGGAAATTTGAATGTATGGACTGTTTAGGGATTTCCTTTTGATTTGTATGTATTAAATAGTTTGCTTTCCTAGGGTTTGGGCATCTTGAATTTGGTTGAAATTTGAGATCTCTTAGATTTAGGTTTTCTTTGGGCTCTAGCGGCGTCTATAGATTTGGGAGAGATCAATCCTCCTCTCAAATTGAGGATCAAGTGTATCTTGCTATTTTCCGTGTTCCTTTCATCAAATCATACAAGTTATCTACTGTTTTTGTGGTTTTTGTGCGGACTTTTGTGAAGATTTTTGTTGTTTTCCAAAGATTGATAGGAAATACTTGTAGTTGGAAATACTTGAAAACTACAAGTGTTTCCTATCATTTTCATCATTAAGGCTCCATGATTCAATTCCAATGAATGATAATGCAGGACGTCTAAGCTTCAGGATTTTCTATTGCAAACTCAGGACAAGATGTTAAAAGAAATATGCTAAAGATAAAAAAATTCTACTTCATCAACACTCTTAATTTAGGAAAATATTAATCTCTTCTGAAGCATAACAAGAAAATCATGCAACTTGTTCCAAACAAGAAATTTAATGGCAGTCAAAATCTGAAAATTTGCAAGAATTATGTGCATGAATGAAATCACACAAAATTACAATACACATTGCATAGAATAAATTAGACCAAATATCAATTGCACAATCAAACCAATGGCTGAAAAAAGAAATAAGATAAAGGAGTGAAATCACTGAAGTGGCAATCTAGGATTCATGCTGGTACAAAGAAAAAACTTCCCTCGAAAATTGTCATAAACACACTCAAAGAGTTTGCATCTAGAAGCACACAACTTTGATATAAAATCTCATATTCACTAAACAAATAAAAGCTCAAAATAGTCCCCAGACTATAACTAAATGTCCAATTTATTATCAAACATTCATGATAATGCAATTTAGTCATTTAATTATTAGAAAATATCCCAATTTAGTCCCAAGATAAAAAATAATAGTTAAAATTAACTCCAACAGTTAAATGTGAGGGCATTCTGAATACTATGGTGTATATAATTATATTTTTTCTATTTTTAATTTTGTTATTTATCATATTAAAATAAACCTAAAAATCATAATGTAAGTTAACCAACTAAATAACAAAAGTGAATAATTAACAAATTTGGCAAACTTCTATTATAATTTTTATATTTATTTTAATATAATAAATCACAAAATATATAAAAATAATAGTCTAATCTCACATACACCCTAATATCTATAATGCCCTCACATTTAACAGCTAGGGTTAACTTTAATCATTACTTTTGATCTGGGGATCAAATTGAAACATTTTCTAATAGCGGGGGATTAAATTAGGGCATTATAAAAGTCTAGGATTAGGTTGAGTATTTACTAATAGTCATGAGACTATTTTGGGCTTTTACTCTTTACTAAATCATTGAATTAATTATTAAATGCTAATGGGTCATATTTACAACCTAAAAGGACCTATGATTTAGTAGTTTCTTAGAATCCACAAAAATCTGGCTAAAAATCGCAAGTTCTGATTTCAAAACAGCAAACTTCCATTGGCATCCTACAGTGCAAAATAGCAAGTTATGACTTTACTGCAATATCACATAGAAGGAAAACAAAGTACAGCCGAAGTCTGCAACAATAGGGAAGCAGGAGAAGAGATGGCTAAAACGAAGCAAAACAGCCAACCGTCAGCAACTTCACAGCCATACCATGTATATCGCAAAGCAGAAGTACTCCAATCAGCAATAAATAAGCAATAAACAACCCCAATTAGGAGATACGTTATCTCAGCGATGGTAAAAAGTCAATTAACAGGAAACAAGAGCTATCAGTGGCTAAACAGCAGGAATCGACTTCATGCTACATTTTATACAGTGGAAGCCTACATATGGATTCCAACGAAAATGCAGAATTTCAATCAATATTGAAAAAAAAGAGAACATAATAGAAAAACCAAAATTTCGAACAATATTGAAATTCAAATAAAGCTCCTTAATTTTGGCCATTAAGTTACATCTTAAAGCATAAGGCTATAAAATTTTTCGTAATTTTAAATAAGCCTAATTAAAATAATTTACTAAATTATAAGTATATCCTTCCAAAGATCTTCTGAAAATTCCCAAATTATTGAGGGACAGCGATGTTTCCAGTAAAAAATGGGTCATGTGTGATCATCAGTTATACCTGAGGAGCTAATACATGGTGACAATGTGGGCCTAAAGAGCAGTTGATGTATATATAATGCATATAGTTTTTGCAATTAAGGGCCTAAAGAGCAGTTGATGTATGCAGGAAAGAAGCAATTTCCATGACTTGAACCAATCTTCAGGTCAAAATGAAGGCTACCTAATCACAGTTCCATGATAGCCCTCTCAAGTAAATGATATAAACAGATGCAAATTACCTTGACTTCATCATAAAGTTTCTTTTCCCATGCTAGCATCTTATCCAATACAGTAGCATGAGTTTCCCACTCATCATTATCAAAGTCATCTCTCCCATCATTTGCATAAGGCATGCCTTTAAATGACCTATTCCATGTGATGACCCGCATTACTCTGGCAGAATGATCGATATGTCCTACAGAAAAATTATACACCAAATGAATAAACATTTGATATCCAAACCAATGAGAATATAAATTTCAAAAGTAAAGTAGAACCCAACATCATATTGAGTTTATTGTTCCAACAAAGACATGCTTTAATATTTACTTTCTGCAATTTTTTTTTTTAAGTGGAAAAAGACGAACCACAAACTCCTCCACTCAGCCTAACCAAATTAACAAAGTTTTTCCTAAATGAAGAATACTCAAGAAGCTTATTCTTTTACAAGTCTTTTCATCAATCGCCTTTATGGAAATTTGTTAACCATTAATAATCAAACTTAATACACATGAGAATTATGAAATGAGCAATATTTTATAGTCTTGATTTAAATGTTAACAGTATTCCTTCCCTTAAAATGCTTAAAGAGAAGTTTTTGCTTAATTTCATAAAAACTATTGCCATACTTTGAGCCTATATCTTGCCAGAAGAAAACTAGATTTGAGTTTGTTGAAATTCGAATTTAGGCAGATGGATTAATTTTGTATGATTATTTGTTTCAGCCATTTTCTATTGATCTGAAAGTAAGGAATAAATAATATACTTAATGCTTACTGGATTGGATGTGATAAGAAAGTAATAAATTCCCCCCTCCATTTATTTTCCCTTGGCTGTTCAAAATGGTAAAAGAGTGCAATTACTTCATGGTATATATCACAGAGTGGATTTTGATCCAGCCATTCCTCTGCTCTTTGACACTTAAAGATTTATCTTAATCATTCATCTAACTCTTATATTTTCTTTGACATTCAAAGTAATGAGCCCTCTTATCCTTTGCATCAAGCCTCAAGAATCTCTTCCCTAACAACAATCAAGGGCATGACTATGATGAACCTTCTTCTCCTACTAATCCTCATGTCCAACAACATTCTTGTTTCTCTGTATAGAGGACCCTTTTAACAAGTGATAGTTTTGAACCTTCTCACTACTAAAATTGCCTCATGACTTGCCTTCGCCGCCCGCTCGCAAGTCGCCTTTATCTCATGTGTCACTCTTGTCATCCAAACAACATGATGTGAAACGTACATGCGATGATGGGTTTCATAATGAAAGCTTGCACGCTTAATTTTAGATAGAACAAATAATTATATCTTTATAATAATTTGAACGACAAGATAAAACATTAAGAACGGAAAAACGAGCTTACGATTGAATCACACGGGTAAGAGTTAAGATCATATAACAATCAAGTCAATCTAACGTTGCGTACATGAATGGTTTTCCACGAATATCCCTAGACTAACAATAAGATTAGTTGCTATGAGAAGATCCCTCACACAACTCATCCAATTACTAGATTTTAACGGAGAAGATTAGCATGATTTCCATGAATCAAGATATCACAACAATAGAGAAGTAACTACAAAGATAAAAGGGTCGGATGATGAGTTTACCCAAAGAAATATAAGACATGAAGCTTTAGTGGCTGTTTGAATGCTTGAGATGAAGTAGACGGCAACCAAAACCCTTCTTGATGTGGTGAACAGCAATCGGAAACTTTAGGACAGCATCCGAAGCTCTCCCGACTGGCTGGACAGCAGGAAGAGACGCCGAATTCCTCTGGACAGCAGCAGTTTGGTCTTGGACAGATCTTGGACAGCAACCTTTAAGGTGTAAGAGACGTTGGGCGGCTCTTCTAGGCTGCTGGGGACTCGGGACATCAAATTGTGGGCGTCCAGTGTGCTGGACAGCAATATATCCTGATAATGTCAGGTTGCTGTAGTTGGAGGAATGGCTTGGGTGGGAGAAATCCAGCCAATGCCAAGGAGGAGCTCAGGTAGGAGAAACAAGCCTTAGACCAAGGCAATTTCAGATTTTCTGACATTTGATTTAGGGAGGAGACTTGAAAATCAAAATAGTTTCCAAATGAAGTGCCCACGGTTAATGAAGGATTAGAGGCTTTAATGGGAATCAATTAGTGTAACTGATAGGAGAATTACTGGGCAAGGATGGCCGGCCATAAAGTAAGGAGAGAGAGGCTTTAGAATTTAATAGGTGGGGCCCTCGTTTGAATAGAAAATTCCAATCAATTCTGAAATGATAATTTCAGATTTGATTAATCCTTAAGTAACTCCCAAAATTGGTTTATTAGGAGGGAATATAATTTGAATTTCAAAAGGAGCATTAATCCCCTTAACTGTCTCTCCTAAATAGATAAAAACTAATTAGGAAATTGAATTAATAGAGGAATTGAAATTCAAATAGGCTTGGGTCCAAGATGGGAAGCCGGCGGCATGGGGGATGCTGGGCGGCGGGCCAGGAACCATGTGCGGCTGCTGGAAGAGAGGGAGAGGATCGGCGGGGGGAGGGGGGGGAGGCTTGGTAGAGGGACGGGCAATTGGCCAGCGGCCAATTTCTCTGGCCGGACTACAGGGCCGGCGGCAAGAGAGAAGTGGGGGAAGGATTCTCGGGTTTGGACACAAGAAAAAAAACAGTAAAAAAAAATTGGAATTTCCTAACCTCGCGCACCTCTTCTTCAAGATCTCAAAGGAGATTGTAGGGATGTCGGAACTCACACAGAGATCCACGAAACTCTTCTCAAGAACTCACAAAGAGATCTTGAGAATCTCGGAACTCACAAAGAGATCCTTCTGAACTCACTAAGAGATCAACAAAAAATAAAATTTTCATTATCAATAATTCATCCTCTATTACAAGAGAATGACCATATAAATAGGCCTCACAATGACAAAGAAAATCAAAAGACTAAAATGCCCCTTGGGCTACAATAGCTACCAAATACCCATAAGGATAAAAACGGAAAAACATAAAATAAAAATAAAATACTACATAAAATGATGAAAATACAAATCATGATCGTGGCCGTCGATCTCCGGCATCTCCTGAAGGTAAATGTGTCGAAATCGTTGCTGATGTCCCCATCATTCTCCCCAGGTGGGAGAAAACTCGACCCCGTCGAGTAAATATCTATGGAGCCCTCGTACAACTCTAGGAGATCTGGGTCTATCGGATGTAGCTCCTCGCACTCTGACCTCGTATCTTCTGACTTTGGTTCACCTCTTCACCTAGTCAAGTATCTTCTTTGTCCACCCTCTTTTGTGGCAATAATATCATCACTATGAATCATGTCAACCTTCTCCGCTATAGGAATTTTGGGGATAATTTTGGAAGTGGAGGTAGGCTTTGGGGTTCTCACAAGACGGGTCACACAAGGCTTAATTTGAAGTGGAGGTGGTGGGTTAAACTCTGGACCCTCACAGGTTACTAAATCTTCTATGTTAATAGAGGGATAAATGTTGAACTCTGCAAGCAAAGCCATCACGTAAGCGCTATCAATGATTTTCTTGACTGTTTTAATTGGTCCCGCACTCCTAGCATGTGACTCCTTACAGTTCCTTGTGGGAACTGCACCGGACGAATCCGCACCGTCGTTGAATTACCAATCTCAAAAGTTTTAAATTGTCGTTTTGAATTCAGCATAAAGTCTATAATTATTAGCATTCTTGTTTAATTAGGCGTGCAATTTCCATAAGTAGGTCATGCTGATGCGATGTAGATGCGGCATGTGCTATGTAAAATTATATGTCTACAATTCAAGACTCACCTAATATGATAATGAAGTGGTGCAAGAGATTTGACCAAAGATGAATGAAAAGTGGATTCACACACAAACTTTAAACAAAGAAAAATTGAAAGACAACGGACTACAAAACACACGCACAACAACATACTAACTCACACGAACACATAGCTAGAAAAGGTGGATGGGTCACAAAAGAGGGGTCTAAAGCGTTCGGTCTAAAGGAACTGGTGTGGGGGGAGAAATGAAGACATCCTTAGCTAAAAGGACATTCCTATAAGAAATTTCAGTCAGGGTCGTAGGTAGTCTCCTAGGGACAATAGTGTATTCTAGTAAATTCATCCAATTAGGATAGACGTGGCTCTTATCCTGGTAAAACGAGGCTATAACGGGCAAGATGTAAGAATCAGGAGTGACACACTCGGCCAAATATAAATCCAATTGAGCAGCTCTAAAGTTAGACTCTAATGAAACAAGAGGGGGCTCATTGCTCAAATCAGGCTCAAAAACTTTCAGACTCAAGGTACTGTCTTCCGAAAGAGACTCAAATTTGATTGCAACCCTAAGATCCATGGGCTCCGTTTCACTTAAATCGGGTGATAAATTCGATTGACTTACTTCCAACGCGAGATTATCTAAGTCGCCATCAGAATTATCCAGAATTAAATCAGAATTATCCAAAACTAAATTAGAATTATCCAAAATTAAATCAGAATTATCCGGAGTCATCTCAGTAGGTGTTACAACTAAATCAGGATCTTCCAAATTCAATTCCACAGGGTTCAAGGTCAGATCAGTGTCGTTCGAGATCAAATTAATATCTTCCCGGCAAACCTTATCCAAAGGGATATCCATTATGAGATTAAGATCAGGATGGGCTAGGATATCAAGGTTTGAGGATTCTAGATCTCCTAACTTGAGATTTACATCATGTAGGGAGTCTAATGTAATCACTTCCATCTCATCCTCAAAGAATTCTTCGTTATTAGTGATATCATTAGCATCCACGAAATGGATGCACTCAGTCTCAGGTTCAGGGGACCTCTTCTTTTTAATGCCTTTCTTTATTAAACTTACACTCGCAGGGTTCGAGACTGGGGAGGCTATAGGTTGACTGGGATTGCTAGAAGTGGGTCCAAGTGGGGAGTCATAAGAGATTGATCTATCAGAAGACCCATTAGAGGATCGGCCATTAAGGCTAGGTGAAGACATACAAGGTGGGGCAGCAACCCTGATGTTACTAAATGATGATTTGTTTCGACTATAATGGTGTCCATGGTTTGTCACAACGAAAGAGGTAGGGTGAGGCCCTAGACGACAGTCACTAGTAGAGTGTCAGTATTTCAAATTAAGTTCTCGTCTCATGTCTTTCCAAGTAAGGTACTCACCGCGAGACTCTTTATGATCTTCCATTTCATCCAAAATTAAAGAGCTCGATCTTTAAGTTGAGACTTAGCGATGCTAATCTAGTTGGGTTCAGGGATATGATAGGATACAAAATAGTCATCTAGTTGTCTAGCCCATTCCCTAAAGTAGTAAGGGTCCGAGGAACCATCAAAGATGGGTAAACGGTAAGGTGACTCTAAGTGAGGTCTTTGCTGCCTAGGATCAGGTCTAGGTTGATAAGTTGAGTGGGAATAGTCAACAGGTTTCTCCGTCATAATTCTAGTCATAGTGCCCACTAGGTTAACAATGTCATCTAAACTCTTTTGGAGTCTTATCGGGTCCATTGAAAAGCGTCAAGTGAAACCTAACGAAGATTGGGTGCAAGGTACCACATTCTACAAAGGGAAAACACCATTTCGACTTGCCAAAAGGTGCCGAAAAATACGGGACAGTAAGCTTCAAGAAGGGTTGTAGGACACTAGGTGTTTAGGGAAGATGCTAAGGCTTGCGTAGCACCCTAATCCGAGGTTAAACTCACTTAAATGTTACCAAACACTGCAGAATTTTGGGTGGACAGCAAACTACAGCAGTTGGAAGAACGGGACTGCAAACTAGAGTGATGGACGACGTTATCTAAGCAATTTGGGTGGAATCTAGAGTGTGGACAGCAGGTGAATACTACCTAAATCTCGCCAAAACAGCTACTAAAAGGTGCATAAATTAAATGGACAGCAACCTAACACAATGGCGTAAGTTGTCTAAGTGTTGTGGGTAGCTTATAAGGTGTGGACAGCAACTTAAGATAGGTTCTAGGGTCACCTGAGGCCACAGAAAAGGTGCAGAAAATTTCTGGACAGCAATATTCAGTCGTTGCCTATGCTGTCTAGGTGTTTGGAAAGTGTCGAGGGAGTGGACAGCACCCAACAACGACTAAAAGTTCACTAAACGATGCCTAACAACTGCTGTAACAGTGAGGGCAGCAGTGTTAAACCAAGGTGTAGCGCCCTAATCAAATAGAAACAAGGTAGGTTTAATGGCAGCACTCTTACACTACCTAGAATGTCTTAAACCTCAATGAATGCATGCAGGAATTACGACTGCAGCAGCGAAAACAGTGAAAATATCCTATCTACGCATTGATATGCATGCAAATTTCAAACTACAATGAGAAGCTAGACCCTAGGATGCATCTAGCACAAGTCAAGCATGCTAGCCATGCTCTGATACCAAGATGATGTGAAACGTACATGCGATGATGGGTTTCATAATGAAAGCTTGCACGCTTAATTTTAGATAGAACAAATAATTATATCTTTATAATAATTTGAACGACGAGATAAAACATTAAGAACGGAAAAACGAGCTTACGATTGAATCACACGGGTAAGAGTTAAGATCATATAACAATCAAGTCAATCTAACGTTGCGTACATGAATGGTTTTCCACGAATATCCCTAGACTAACAATAAGATTAGTTGCTATGAGAAGATCCCTCATACAACTCATCCAATTACTAGATTTTAACGGAGAAGATTAGCATGATTTCCATGAATCAAGATATCACAACAATAGAGAAGTAACTACAAAGATAAAAGGGTCGGATGATGAGTTTACCCAAAGAAATAGAAGACATGAAGCTTTAGTGGCTGTTTGAATGCTTGAGATGAAGTAGACGGCAACCAAAACCCTTCTTGATGTGGTGAACAGCAATCGGAAACTTTAGGACAGCATCCGAAGCTCTCCCGACTGGCTGGACAGCAGGAAGAGACGCCGAATTCCTCTGGACAGCAGCAGTTTGGTCTTGGTCAGATCTTGGACAGCTACCTTTAAGGTGCAAGAGACGTTGGACGGCTCTTCTAGGCTGCTGGGGACTCGGGACATCAAATTGTGGGCGTCCAGTGTGCTAGACAGCAATATATCCTGATAATGTCAGGTTGCTGTAGTTGGAGGAATGGCTTGGGTGGGAGAAATCCAGCCAACGCCAAGGAGGAGCTCGGGTAGGAGAAACAAGCCTTAGACCAAGGCAATTTCAGATTTTCTGAAATTTGATTTAGGGAGGAGACGTGGGGGGGAGGCCAACTTGAAAATCAAAATAGTTTCCAAATGAAGTGCCCACGGTTAATGAAGGATTAGAGGCTTTAATGGGAATCAATTAGTGTAACTGATAGGAGAATTACTGGGCAAGGATGGCCGGCCATAAAGCAAGGAGAGAGAGGCTTTAGAATTTAATAGGTGGGGCCCTCGTTTGAATAGAAAATTCCAATCAATTCTGAAATGATAATTTCAGATTTGATTAATCCTTAAGTAACTCCCAAAATTGGTTTATTAGGAGGGAATATAATTTGAATTTCAAAAGGAGCATTAATCCCCTTAAATGTCTCTCCTAAATAGATAAAAACTAATTAGGAAATTGAATTAATAGAGGAATTGAAATTCAAATAGGCTTGGGTCCAAGATGGGAAGCCGGCGGCATGGGGGATGCTGGGCGGCGGGCCAGGAACCATGTGCGGCTACTGGAAGAGAGGGAGAGGATCGGCAGGGGGGGGGGGAGGCTTGGTAGTGGGACGGGCAATTGGCCAGCGGCCAATTTCTCTGGCCGGACTACAGGGCCGGCGGCAAGAGAGAAGTGGGGGAAGGATTCTCGGGTTTGGACACAAGAAAAAAAACAATAAAAAAAATTGGAATTTCCTAACCTCGCGCACCTCTTCTTCAAGATCTCAAAGGAGATTGTAGGGATGTCGGAACTCACACAGAGATCCACGAAACTCTTCTCAAGAACTCACAAAGAGATCTTGAGAATCTCAGAACTCACAAAGAGATCCTTCTGAACTCACTAAGAGATCAACAAAAAATAAAATTTTCATTATCAATAATTCATCCTCTATTACAAGAGAATGACCATATAAATAGGCCTCACAATGACAAAGAAAATCAAAAGACTAAAATGCCCCTTGGGCTACAATAGCTACCAAATACCCATAAGGGTAAAAACGGAAAAACATAAAATAAAAATAAAATACTACATAAAATGATGAAAATACAAATCATGATCGTGGCCGTCGATCTCCGGCATCTCCTGAAGGTAAATGTGTCGAAATCGCTGCTGATGTCCCCATCACAACATTACATGTGTAACCTTTAGGCGTTGACTACACCATCTATGTGTTTCCTTCATCGCTTTAATCTCTCATTATCACAACTCATCTTCGGTCTTCCACAATCTCACTATTGCAACTCGCTCCTTACTCATTATTTTATCTTGACTCCTCATTGCCATTGAATTCCAACGTTAATAAGATCCATAAGATTTTGGCTTCTACTCTACACCTCTTGAGTTGTCGATCTCCTATAGTTGCAAATCTGTCGATAGAGCTTTCCAAGCATTAGTTGTCCATCTCCTATAGTTATAAACCTCCGACAATCATTGTACTAGCTCAGTGAAAAATCGTTTCTCTTCATTCATCAATCTTCCTTTGTTAATTACATATCCGACAAACAGATCTATCATTCATGCTTTTCAGCGTGATTCAAAGATCTACAACTGTTTGTTGTTATCAATCTTCAGTATTCATTATCAGCCATTCTCAACGTTTATCTCATTGAGTACTTTGTTATACCTTTTTTCTTCTGTGTGACTGAATCAGATTGCCACTAGAAGGCTAAACTCCACCCTTTTAGGATCAAACCTATTTAGCTAGAAATAAAAGGTCCCATTCCAAAATATGTTAAATTAATCATAAAACAACTATCCATTCCTCCTTGTGATTAGCACAGGTTCAATGGCCTAAATATTACTTAAACATAAAAAGGTTAACCAAGGCCAAAGGCATGGTACCTTAGATAATATGACACATGGCATTTAGATTTTAGAAAATTATAAATCATGCCATAAAAATATACTGCTAGAATTTCTAAACCCAATATTCAAAGTTGTTCAAAATCAAATATATTTGTATCTCAAATAAATTAACTGTCATTTCAATCTTATTAGTGCCAAATTTTGAATGTAACCTAAATAAACTCACCCTTGACATAAACTTCATTGCTAAATTTCTTCATATTTTTGTGCATTTCAAGATGAAAAATTGAGGCAGATGATTGGAAGTGTTGAAATGTGCTCAGGACTTTTTCTCCTCAAAGTTGTCTCTTCAAAAAAAGTTCTAAAGTTAGGTCATCTAGTCAAAGTAATCCTACATTATGTTTTGAATCCAACAACAATAGTAAAATCATGTTATGTCAATGTCACCTAAGACATCCAAACTTTGCCTATATTGAAAAAACTATTCCCTTTGTTGTTTAAAAATAAAAATTAAAAAACTTCTCATGTGAAGTTTGTTAATTCCATAACATGTGAGAAATTCTGATCCTACTCTATTTCAGGAAAAAAAAAAACAAATGATGTTTCTGAGTCGCACTCAGGACTTCATAAAATTAAAAACTTCCCAATAAATTGTTACTTTATTTCCTTCATAAATGATCGCACAAGAGTCATAGAAATATTCCTTACAAAAGAAAAATCTATAGCTTGCAAATATTTATGCTTTTCAACACTACAATTCAAAATCAATTCCGAACAAAAATATACATGTTGAAAACTAATATGTAAAAGAAAAATTTGTTTCGATCCCATGTAATCTATCAAGTTATTGAATAGTTCATCAAAGGTGATCCGTTGACATATCACAACAAAATTGGAAAGCGTAAGGAATAGTTCATCAAAGCTCCTAGGTGATTAGTGTAGCCAGATCACTCACATTTACCACATTTTCTAAATAATTTGAGGGGAAGCTATACTATGCCTCATCGTATTCTCAACTTTCAAACTCTTTGTCATGCATTCCTGAGATCTTACCCACATAAGAAATACCTCAACCATTCACATGAAAGTTTTAGGGCGTTTGTTGGCTCAAGAAAAACGGCACGAATGCATGAATCCCGCTTTGTAGCTGTAGGATTTCATTTCCCTTAAGTCAGATTATAGTTAATCAGATTTTCCCTGAGAGTTGTATCAGAGTTTAATTATATCTGGGGTCTTTACTTCCCATGAGCACAAGCACTCATATTTAATAACCTCTCTTAACACGCTCTTGATTAAGGATGAATAATTTGTAGATATTTTAGTCTCAATTATAAGGGAAAATGGAGGTAAATCCGATCAAGATCCCATGGTTCCGTCATCCTGGGTATACTGTAGGTTTCAGCCTACCAACACTAACAATCACCATAGTGTCTAAGGAATCTGATTAGCAGCCATGAGTTCCCTCCTCTCAGGGATCCCGAGTAAACTGAGGTGGTTAGATTTGAGTTTTAATTTTTATTTGAATTTTCATGTTTATATATATTAGAATACTCATAAGTTAATTTAGTTTGAGATTTATGACTTCATTTAGAAGTAATCCAAAAATTTAAATTTAAATGGATCTTACGACTTCTTTTGGAAGTAGCCCAAGTGTTTGAATTTGGGTCAGGACTTACGACTTTCATAGAAAGTTGCTCGCAAAAATGGGTCTTATAACCTAACTCTACAACAAGGCTGCCCAAAGGTTTAAATTGTTTGAGTAGGTCTTGTGACTTCTCTTAGGAAGTAGCCTGAAAAGAAAGTTTTACAACTTAATCTTCTAAACCAAGATGCCCAATGGTTTGAATTTGATTGTTTGGGTTTTAGGATCATTGCAATTTATTTTAACAATTTTCTTATAATATGAGTCTTACGATTTCATTTAGAAGTTGCTCGTTGGCGGGTCTTACAACCTAACCCTATAGACTATGATGTCCATTGGTTTGAATTGTTTGAGTGGACAATAGTTATTTGACCCCGGAGCATGGTTTTTAATTAGTTGTTTACTAGCAATTGTACTTACTAGTTTGACCAATTATCGTTGTGACACTAGTGTTCCTTGCTACAGTATGTTCTTTTCCTATTTTAGTATATTACTTTTTCTGCACCAGTCTACTAGTAATTTACTTGTAGCATTTGCTCTTCTTTTGCATTAATTTTTATGATATTAATTATTTCATTGCTTAATTGATTTCATTATATGTTTACAGGAGCTCGTACGTGAGAGACTTTGGAGAGCTTGCAAAGTGTTTTGTTATGTTGGAGAATTTCAGTTTGTATTGTCAGGAATTTTGCACAGGAGTTTGTAGAGTTTTGTTGAATTAAGAGATGTGATTGTTGAGTTGTGTTGTTGTTTGGAGAGTATTGTTGCATATGTTGATTAGTGAAACTTCTCCTCCACCTCCTTTTCTCTTTTTTTTTATTGCATTTTACTTTAAAATTGCTCCAATTGATCAATTAAAATGCTCTCGAATTTTAACTCAAATTTTAAATTGCTCTTGTATTTTTTAAAACTATCAGATTTAAAATTATCATTTAAAATATTTTTGTATTTTAGAACTCTCGGAAATAAAACATTTTTGGATTTAAAATTAACCAATTGATTAATTAATTTTGACTGGTCAGTCAATTTCAATTAACCATTTCACTAGCTAGAGGAAGAGATGTAATGTTTTTGACCGCCATAGACCTCTAATATTTCAAAGGAGAATAACATTTGAAACGCCATAATAATTCAAAGTTATAGGACAACAATTCAAAAAGGAATAGTATTTAAAATGCCACAACAATTCAAAGTCTTCTATCCAATATATATATATATATATATATATATATATATTATATATAATATATATATATATATATATTTATATATATATATATATATATATATATATATATATATATATATATATATATATATATATATATATGTTGGAACCTCTTAAGGAGAGGTCTCATTTAGAGACATTCGAGGCAATCTCATTTAGATACATTCAAGGCACCTCCAAATAGTATTTGGAATGAAATGGTGTCAAAAAAAAATTTCTTACTTAGACTGGGTGACATTTGGGAGAATGATGAGAAGTAGAATAAAAGTAAATGAAAAAACATGCTCGCCCCTCTGGCTTGTAGGTCAATTGATCCACTCTTGTAAGTCTTTAGTAGAATATTTTGAATTGCTCGTGGATAATTAATTAACCAATTTAATTGAATTTGCTAATCAATTTATTTCAATTAATTTTAATTTAATTAGTTTCAATCAATTAATTCTTTCAATTAATTAATTTATATTAATTAATCTTCACTGAGATTGACTAATTAAAATTTACTTTCTCTCCAATTATTTCAAACTAGAATTTTATCAAATTTTCAGGAAATTTCGGCAGCCTCCAGACATCCCCTCCCCACCGGAGAAAATCAGGACGACATTTGGTATAGTTTCTTCCCACCCGGATATAAGGTTGATGGCGTGAGGTCTTCAAATTAAAGAATCTCGACCAAACTTAAAGTCGACGGCGCGAGGTCTTAAATTGAAATTTTTTTCTAGCCAGATCTAAGATCAATGGCTTAGATCTTTAGATATTGAGATACTTGTTTGCTATAATATTTGATCATACAGAGTCTATATTTTAAATATTCAAATTATCGATTATCGTTGTTAGTTACGCAAACAGGGCAGATTATTTTTTAATCTGCATATCCACTGAGAAGAACTCTGGTCCAGAGTTCAGAATAAAGCAAGAAGCATATTATTTTGTGGTGCAATAGTTAGAGACAGATCAATGTTTGGACTGGAGACGAAACAAGTAGAGGAGTTAGATCAAGTGGAAGGTGAAGACGTTTGCGTGCATATAGGGGCAGTAGGCGCGGTCGGGGCTTTGGGCTCGATCGAATGTGGGTGGAGACTGGAGTGTCGAGTCGGGTTGATTCAGCCGAAGGCGGAGGCGAACGACTAAATCCGAATAAGGAGCGATTTAGGGAGGTTTTGTACCATGTGGGAAGTTACAAGAGCGAAGAAATGTGTCGTATGGGAAGATGGCGTGAGCGGGTCGGCAGAGGAAGTGAAGAGATGCTTCTGTTTGATTTTCCTTTTCATTGTGTCTTCTTCTCTCTCTCTCTTTTAATTTTAAATTAGTCAACAACATTCTACATTTGTCTATATTCATTCATAACATAAAATTAAACTTAATGTCAGAACCATGAAATGTAGATTCAAAGGATATTTCTTCAATCATTCATAAAGGGCACAAATATTATTCTCTCATTACAAGACATTTTAATAAATCCATGGATGTTTACTTCTTTAAACTCTATCCATATTATCTCGATATTCAAGGTGAAATTTCTATCAAGAATATCAAATCTAAAATATTACTCTTGCAAATGCCATTATACCTCCGATTTCTATATCCACTAAGCCTAGACACATGACTTTTCGAGTTAGAATTGAATCCAATTCTTCCCACTTTAGATGAAACCCCATCATATCCAAGTCCATTTATACTTATTACTAAAAAACATGATATTGTTGTTTATTCTAGAAGAAAAAGAAAACAAGACGAAGCAAAGCAACTAGCATGTTTTCGGTCAGGTCAATAGTCCATTCCAATTCCAAACACCACTAAAAATTCCCAAGGTAATTTCTCTCTAAACTCATGAATAATGAATTGATTGATGATGATCTTGACAAATCAATTGCTTTGAGAAAAAGAGATATTGCACTAATCATCATATTTGTAACTTTGTATCTTCTCTTAGCTTATGTGCATTTGTTAGAAATATTGATCAAGTACAAGTCCGAAAACAAGTTGTCCAGGCAATAAAAAATTTATAAATGCAAAATGTTGTATAAGAATTCTGACACATGAAAAGGCCAAAATATTAATTTTTGTTTAAGTTGCTATGAAAAGGCGCAATTGGGGAGCAAATAATTTTTAATCATCAAGCACAAGCTTGATGGAAATATAGAGAGCTTCAAGGCAGGACTTATAACAAAAGGATTTACATGATCCTATGGGATTAACTACTAAGAGATTTTTGCTCATATAGCAAAATTAAACAAAAAAATTATGAGTACTCTTATCTCTTTTGGCTAACTTGGATTGGCCCCTTTTCTAGTTACATGTCAAGAATTTATTCCATAAAGTGATCTTGAATAAGTCTTCATAGAAATACATCTTATACTTCAGGCATTCACCACAAGAAACAAAGTTTACAAGTTTAAACGATCCTTATATAACTTGAAGCAATCCATACATACTAGGCCCAGAAAATTCACCTAAGTAGTCAAAATTTATGGACATCTAAAATGCAAAGCTGATCATACTCGCTTAATAAAAAGATAACGTAAAGGTAAATCTGCTATTATGATTACATATGTTGGTTTTTCATCATTCTCATAGAACATTGTAAAAGAAATGAGCAGGCTCAAGGGACTTTATGATAAAGAATTCAAGATCAATGTCTTTGAAAATCTACAATACTTTTTTGGTGGCTGAATCGTGTGAAGGTATCTCAATCTCACAATAAAATGTGTTCGGCCGCTTAAAAGAAATAAGAATGTTGCGGGTGAAACCCAACTGGTGCGCCGATGGATTTCAATATTAAACATCTCCAACTGATTTCTTACACTTCAACTAATATTGGATTTCTAGTGAGGATGGTCGATCAATTTATAAATAACACTATTAAAAATCATATGAATGTTATTTTAGGATCAAAAGATTTTTTTAAAATAACTCCAAGAAAATATATTCTTCAAAAGGAACATAGATAAGAAGATCAAGGTTTTCAATTGATGTTGATTGAGCAGGATCAACCATCGTACATTTGGGTGAGAAAAATATAGTAATGTGATGCAGTAAAAAGCAATTTGTGATTTCTCAAAAATGTGTTGCGCCTAGATTTAAGGCAAATGACCATCGAAAATGAAAAGAAATGTAATTAAAAGGCCTGTTCAATAAATTGTTCATATCAAAGGATGAATGAAGCTGTTGAGTGATGATAAAAAAGCGACATTTATTGCTAAAAAATATTTGCATCATGATTGAACCAAATATATTAAGATAGATCAACACTGCATCAATGAAAAGATAAATAATGAGATCATATCTCTCCAACATATTCCAACTCAATATTAAATTGTAATCATTTTCACAATGGCCCTTTCTCAAGCAAATTTTGAAGAACTAAATTCAAAGTTATGGATGATAAATATTTACCATCCAATATAAGGAGGACTATATAACTTCTAATATCAGGATTGAGGATCCTATTAGGCACACAGATTAGTTAGCATGATTTTTTTGTTTTCCTTATTTTTAAATATTATTTTTTAAGAGGATGAAATTGAGGGATGATCAGTTGAAATAACAACGGAATAAAGAATATAATTAAAGAATAATTTGATGTTAATATGAAAGAAATAATTGACTTCACTACTTATTGTTACCATGCCTGCTTGAAAGGGCAACAACAACAACAACATCAAGCCTTTGTCCCACCATGTTGGGTCGGCTACATGAATCCTTTTTCGCCATTGTGTCTGGTTAAAAGTCAAATTCTCATTTAAATCTAATAAAGAAAGATCATTTCTAATATTTTCTAACCAAGTCATTTTAGGTCTACCTCTACCTTTCTTAGCATAAGTCGAATCTAATACCTCAACTTTCCTAACCGGGTCATTGGAAGGCCTCCGTTTAATGTGACCAAACCATCTAAGGCGACTCTCTCTAATCTTATCTTCCACTGGAGCTACTCCATCCTTTTCACATATATGCTCATTTCGTATCCTATCTCTAAGGGTCAAGCCACTCATCCACCTAAGCATCCTCATCTCTGCAACACTTAACTTAATATTATGCTTCTCTTTTAATGGCCAACATTCTGGCACTATAAAGCATTGCAAGTCTCACCACCATATTATAGAATTTTCCCTTAAGTTTGAGGGGGACTTTTCTATCGCACAATAAGCCCAATGCATTCCTCTACTTCAACCATCCAACTTGAATTCTGCTGATAATATCCCCATCTATTTCACCATCACTCTGAACAATATAACCAAGATATCTAAAATGTGTACTCTTACTAATGACTTGATCGCCCAAAGTCACAATCCCCTACTAGGTCATTACTACTAAAATTACACACCATATATTCAGTTTTAGATCTACTTAAGCGAAAACCTTTAGACTCCAAGGTTGACCTCCATAATTCAAGTTTACCTTCAACTCGCTCTCTAGACTTATCAACAAGAAGAATATCATCAACAAAAAGCATACACCAAGGTACATCTTCTTGCATATGTCTAATGAGAACATCCATAACTAAAGCAAAAGGATATGGAATTAAGGCTGATCATTGATGTAATCCAACCGAAATAGGAAAATACTTGGTCAAACCACCTTGTGTTTGAACACAACTAATAGCTCCTGCATACATATCTTTAATTATTTGAATATAAGCGTTATTAACTCATTTCTTTTCAAGAACTCTCCATAGCACTTCTCTTGGAACTTTATCATATGCTTTCTCTAAATCAGTAAATATCATATGTAGATCCTCCTTATTCTCTCTATATTTCTCCATCATACCTCTCAATAAATGTATGGCTTCCATAGTAGACCTACCCGGCATGAATCCAAATTGATTTTGAGAAACATTAGAAAACACCGCAAACTACGCTCTATAACTCGCTCCCATAGTTTTAAAGTATGACACCCCTGTTTAAAATTGCGCAATTAGAGGTGCGCCTCTGCGCAATTCCTCCCAAAAACGCCTCGAAACCTACGCAACTCCACCTCTGTAAGAGGCGTACGCCTCAAAGGGACTGAGGCGCACCTCAGAGGCGCAATTGCGCAATTCCTGGTGAGGCGTACGCCTCACTGGGATAGGGCCCACTCACTTAAATTGAATCCTTTTCTCTCCTTATACCCGAACGGACCCGATTTTTCCCCCTCCAGTTCGGTCAATTTTTGTCTGTTTTTTATATTTCTTTGTCAGTGTAAGTGTACGAGAGTTTGCAAGAGGATTTGGGAGAAACACTATGGAGGATGGACTCCAAGACTATATTGCTACCCTAGTTCTATCTTTCTAACTCGTATATGTTTTTAATTTTAATTAGCAATAAAGTGGATTAGTTTTGTGCTATTCGATATGAATTTAATTGTAATGATTTGTACAATACTAGATTATTATGAATTTATGATTTAATTGTGGTGACTTGTGCAATGTTAGACTAAGTCTAGTCTTTACATTTGCCAAACATTGTTTCAATTCTCCCCACGCTTATTTTAATTGTGATCTAGCTAATTGCAAAATTAAAATCTAGTGTGAACTAATAATTTAAATGGAGATGTGGTGGAACAATAAAAGAGATTTTGAAAAAAATAAAACTTAGAAATATAGACCTGCATTTTTAAGTTTTTGAAATCATTACGAGATGATATCATTGTAGTTAACTGATTTAATTAGAATAAACATATTACTAGTCATCCCGTAGCTAGTATTCTGATGAGCTTGATGGAGACTACAAATAAAATTGTTCTAATTCACAATTATATTTTGAAGGCCAACCAAACATGCACATTTTCACCAAATTAATCTTAAATTTAGAGTATTTATTTAAAAAAATATCTTGAATTTTGCTTAATCTTGTTTTCTTCAAAATTTTGAGTGTCGTAGGATAATTTAAAGGATTAAAAGGTTAGTGATTAACTCAACAAAGATACAATCTCGATCATTCTAAGAATGATACTTTCTTAGTATTTTATTACTTGAAACACCGCGTGCACTTGCATATCACGATATTAGCACAAGTCATTTACCACAATCATGCCCCCTTCCACTCTAAGCTCTAGTGAAGAACGATGTGACCTCATTGAGTCTTTCTCAGCATTTGTCCTACTTCTCAATAAGGGGAGTCATTGCATCACCCTCCTCATCAGCCTCCTAAAATTCATGCACTCCACTCTTTCTAGGCCAAATGACACCCTAATTTCTGCCAACTAGCCCTCCCTCACTCTAAGCTCTAGGAGTGTGTGTGTGCGGGGGGAGGGGGAATTTTTGTCTATTTTTTATATTTCTTTGTCAATGTAGGAGTGAGAGTAAGTGTATGAGAGTTTGCAAAAGCTTTTAGAAGCAACTCCCATGAGGAAGGACTCCAAGACTATATTGTTACCCTAGTTCTATCTTTCTAACTCTTTTATTTGTTTTTATTTTTAATTGACATTAAAGTGGTGTAGTTTTGTGCTATTCGATATGAATTTAATTGTAATGATTTGTGCAATATTAGATTATTATAAATTTATGATTTAATTGTGGTGATTTATGCAATGTTAGACTAGGTCCAGTCTTTACTGTTCCCAAACAGTATTTCAATTCTCCCCGCGCTTAATTTAATTGTAATCTGCCTAATTGCAAATTTAAAAACTAGTGTGAACTAATAATCTGAATGGAGATGTGGTGGAACGATAAGAGAGATTTGAACTAAAACTTAGAAACATAGACTTGCATTTTTTAGATTTTGAAATCATTGAATGAGATGATATCATTGTAGTGATCTGAGTTAATTAGAATAAACATATTACTAGTCATCACGTAGTTAGTTTTCCATTGAGCTTGATGGCAATAAAAAATATCTTGAATTTTAATTAATCTTGTTTTCTTCAAAATTTTGAGTGTCATAGGATAATTTATAGGATTAAAAATGTTAGTAATTAACTCAATAAAGATACAATCATGATCTTTGTAAGAATTATACTTTCTTAGCATTTAACTACTTGAAACACCGTGTGCACTAGCATATCACCATATTAGCACAAGTCATTTACCACAATCTTTCCCCCTTCCAATCTAAGCCGGGGGAGGGGGGGGGGGGGGGTGATGTTTGTCTATTTTTTACATTTCTTTGTCAATGTAGGAGTGAGAGTAAGTGTATGAGAGTTTGCAAGAGGATTTGGGAGCAACTCCTTGGAAAAAGGACTCCAAGACTATATTGCTACCCTAGTTCTATCTTTCTAACTCTTGTATTTGTTTTTATTTTTAATTATCAATACAGTGTAGTATTGTGCTATTCGATGTCAATTTAATTATAATGATTTGTTCCATATTAGATTATTATGAATTTATGATTTAATTGTAGTGATTTGTGAAATGTAAGACTAGGTCTAGTCTTTACCGTTGCCAAACATTATTTCAATTATCCGCGTGCTTAATTTAATTGTGATCTAGCTAATTGCCAATTTAAAATCTAGTGCGAACCTCTGTTTAAAATTGCGCAATAAGAGGCGCGCCTCTGCGCAATTTGACCCAAAACCGCCTCGAGGCTTACGCAATTCCTCTCCTGGCAGAAGCGTACGCCTCACTTGAACTGAGGCGCGCCTCAGAGGCGCAATTGCGCAATTCTGGCTGAGGCGTACACCTCAAATATATGCTTAGTACCGCTCAATATATGCTCGGTACCGCTCAGTATATGCTCGGTATAGCTAGGTATTTGCACGGTATTGCTAGGTACATGCTCGGTACCGCTCAGTATATGCTCGGTACAGCTAGGTATTTGCTCGGTACTGCTAGGTACATGCTCGGTACTGCTCAGTACCGCTAGGTACATGCTCGGTACTGCTAAGGAACATGCTCGGTACCACTCGGTATCTTCCCATAAAAACAACTTACGAACTTAAAAAACAAATAGAACTTCAAAATTACTCCTACAATAAAATTTTGTTCTGGGGAAACCCCCGCAGGGGCGCCTGCCCCTAGACCCCGCCAACTGACCGGGCAAGTCGAACCCCGACAGGGGGAAGGGCCCCCTTGGACCCCCGGCAGTCCGGCATATTGTTCTATTCATCATCTTTAGTAATAGTTGTTAGTGTTAGTCTACTTGTTCATGAGTGCATGCTTTGATTGGAAGACATTAGACTCTATAGGAGAGGAGGAAGGGGTGAGAAGATTCCCTTGAAGATCCATTTAGTGATGGGACATGATTGGATTATATATGTTCTTTCTTAATTGTACTTTGGGAGTTTTGATAGACTAATATTTTGTGATTTTGTACATTGGGATATGATTTTATTGCATTTATTTTCTTACTTTCCCCTAATTTTAATTGTCATTTAGATGTTTTTATTGTATGATAGAATCTTACTATTTTTTACTTACTAAAACCCTTAAATTCTCATTTACGCAATTCTTCGTCGGTGAGGCTTACGCCTCACACTGCCTCGAGGCTTACGCCTCGCCTCACGGACGGAAAACGCCTCGAGGCTTATTTACGCAATTTTAAACCTTGGTGCGAACTAATAATCTAAATGGAGATGTGGAGCAATAAGGTAGATTTGAACACATACTTAGAAACATAGACATGCATTTTTTAAGTTTTTGAAATCATTGAATGAGATGATATCATTGTAGTGAACTGAGTTAATTAGGATAAACATAATACTAGTCATCACGTAGCTAGTATTCCAAAGAGCTTGATGGAGACTACAAATTAAACTTGCTCTAATTCACAATTATATTTTGAAGGCCAACCTAACATGCACATGTTCACAAAATTAATCTTAAATTTAGAGTATTTATTTTAAAAAAATATTAGATTATTATGAATTTATGATTTAATTGTGGTAATTTGTGTAATGTTAGACTAGGTATAGTCTTTTCTTTTGCCAAACATTATTTTAATTCTCCCCACACTTAATTTAATTGTGATCAGGCTAATTGCAGATTTAAAATCTAGTGTGAACTAATAATCTAAATGGAGAGGTGTTGGAGGGATAAGAGAGATTTGAAAAAAAAACTTAGAAACATAGACATGCATTTTTAAGTTTTTGAAATCATTGAATGAGATGATCATTGTGGTCAAATGAGTTAATTAGGGTAAACATATTACTAGTCATCACGTAGCTAGTATTCTGATGAGCTTGATGGAGACTGCAAATTAAAATTGTTCTAATTCACAATTATATTTTGAAGGCCTACCTAACATGCACATTTTCACCAAATTAAACATAAATTTAGAGTATTTATTTAAAAAATATATATATATATATATCTTGAATTTTGCTTAATAATGTTTTCTTCAAAATTTCGAGTGTTGTAGGATAATTTAAAGGATTAAAAAAGTTGGTAATTAACTCAATAAAGATACAATCTTGATCCTTGTAAGAATGATACTTTCCTAGCATTTTATTGCTTGAAACACCGCGTGCGCTTGCATATCACTATATTATTACAAGTCATTTACCACAATCATTCCCCCTTCCACTCTAAGCACTAGTGAAGAACGACGCGACCTCGACAAGTCATTTACCACAATCATTCCCCCTTCCACTCTAAGCACTAGTGAAGAACGATGCGACCTCATTGCTTCCTTCTTGGCATCTGTCCTACTTCCAAATAAGGGGAGTCGTTGCAACTCCTTCCTCATCAGCCTCCTGACATTCATGCACTCCAATCTTCTCTAGGACAAATGTCACCCAAATTTTTGCCAACTAGCCCTCCCTCACTCTAAGCCATAGGGGAGATTTTTGTCTATTTTTTATATTTCTTTGCCAATGTTGGAGTGAGAGTAAGTGTATGAAAGTTTGCAAGAGGATTTGGGAGCAACTCCTTGGAGGAAGGAAGGACTCCAAGACTATATTGCTACCCTAGTTTTATCTTTCTAACTCTTGTATCTATTTTTATTTTTAATTAGCAATAAAGTGGTGCAATTTTGAGCTACTAGATATGAATTTAATTGTCATGATTTGTGTAATATTAGATTATTATGAATTTATGATTTAATTGTGGCAATTTGTGCAATGATAGACTAGGCCTAGTCTTTACTTTTGCCAAACATTATTTCAATTCTCCACGTGCAAAATTTAATTGTGATATGGCTAATTGCAAATTTAAAATCTAGTGTGCACTAATAGTCTAAATGGAGATGTGGTGGAACAATAAGAGAGATTTGAACAAAAACTTAGAAACATAGATGCATTTTTAAGTTTTTGAAATCATTGAATGAGATGATATCAAGGTAGTGAACCGAGTTAATTAGAATAAACATATTACTAGTCATCACGTAGCTAGTATTCCGATGAGCTTCATGAAGCCTACAAATTAAAATTGCTCTAATTCACAATTATATTTTGAAGGCCTACCTAACATGCACATTTTCACCAAACTAATCTTAAATTTAAATTATTTATTTAAAAAAACAATAAAAAAATATCTTGAATTTTGTTTAATCTTGTTTTCTTCAAAATTTTAAGTGTCGTAGGATAATTTAAAGGATTAAAAAAGTTAGTAATTAACTCAATAAAGATACAATCTTGATCTTTGTATGAATGATACTTTCTTAGCATTTTATTACTTGAAACACTGCGAGAACTTGTATATCACCAAATTAGCACAAGTCATTTACCACAATCTTGCCCCCTTCCACTCTAAGCTCTAGTGAAAAACGACGCGACCTCATTGCTACCTTCTCAACATCTGTTCTATTTCCCAATAAGGGGAGTCGTTGCATCTCCCTCCTCATCAGCCTCCTAACATTCATGCATTTCACTCTTCTCTAGGCCAAATGACACCCTAATTTCTATCAACTAACCCTCCATCACAAACCCTTCGACCTTCCTTAGTCTGTCCTCTATTTGAACTCCTTCCAATGGTTGCTCATACACCACCTTCACCACATGCCTACTTTAGTGTGGTCCATAGAGGGATCCTTGCCAACATGCCCACCAAAATCTCCACAAGTGAACTCCCTAACATCAAGGTCAACATCCTTACAAGCAGAAAGTCACCTATCCATGTTCCACCTTTGCCATTTTAATTGCCTCTACATTTGGCTCCTTATTGGTTAGGAGATTTTGAATTATGTCAAAGAAAAAGTCTCCTAAAAAATTTATTGTGGGTAGCCCTCGGCCCGATCATCCAATTTGCTCCAATAGACAGACATGGTTCAGTAGTCAAAGCAACTTCGTCACTTTCGTGTACCCATCGGACAGCAGCCCTTTCGGGGATTCCTTAAGGACCGATTCACTCCTACAATGCAAACTTGTGATGCTCTGCTCTAATTATTGTTGATTTCAAACTCTTAACTACATCATAAATACTCTTGATTTGGGATAAAAGCTAAACCAAAGGTCTTCAAAGCCTTCACATTTCCCCACTCCAGGAATTTCTTCATTGATAACTTTGTAGAGACATCACATAAGGAATTGTGGGTCAAGAAGTCTCCAGAGGTATTGCCTTTATCCTCCTCAACAATGCAAGAAGCTCATTGATGCCATTTTGCTTTGATTTCATTAACCTATGTCCGTAGACTGGTTGCACAACCGCAAGACATGTTCATTTGGCATTTAAATATATGCATTGACAAATGAAAATGCACATATTATTCATTCCAAATGCATTAATAAAGTTTGAAATGAGAAAAAAAAGTGCAACATAACATTTTTTGCACTCTGATTCAAACCATTCACTTGTTACAATGACAAAGGTTGAGCAACATTAGCCAAACTTCTAGGCCCTTCAAGTCTGGTCGAACCTCACTTTTAAGCAACTTAGATATCGAACCTCACTTTTAAGCAACTCAGATATCGAACCTCACTTTTAATCAACTCAGATGATGTCATATTCAATAGCATATCCATACCCTACTAGCCATATTCGAATACTTGACTGCACAATGCCAACCTATCTTCATTTGCTTAGTTCCAACATATCAATGTATTTCCATCCGTCGAGCTCCGTCATATCTACCTGCCCTGGTCCAGCTGGTTCAAAGCCAATGGTTGCTCCTTGGTTGCCCAACTAACATGTCCTCATCCACTCAACTCTAGCCAATCATCACATACTCATCCACCAAACTCCAATATGTCGACTTGTCCTAATCTACCCAATAGCAACAAATCAACCCATCCTCGCTTACGACTTTGAACTATTAACCCATCCTCATCTACTTACCTCTAGCATGTCAACCCACCTTCATCCGCACTACCAACCCATCCTTATTCAGGTGACTTTAGCATATAAGCCTATCTCATTTCCAAATGCTCAGCATCACAATCATTATTTCTCCTTATTGTATTTCTCTCCAATCAGAAGAAGCCAAGAAATTAGCGCTTTTCTTTTATTTATAGTGTAACATTCCCCTTCTGCATCATACTCTTAAGTATTGTCATGGAAGAAAACATCATTTAAAACATTTGAGCTTGATTTAGGGAATGTTTGACAAATAGGATTAAACTTTAGTAGGATTTAGTAAATCCTGTAAATCAGGATTTAGTAAATTCTGAGTGTGTTAAATCTTGAAAACTGTTTGGCAAGAGAACTAATAAATCCAATAAAATTGCTTAACAACATAATTCAGAACTTAAATCAGTTAGTTCAACAAAAATTCAAATTTAATTTGTATTTGAAATAATAGTTAATTAATTTTAATTTTAATAAATGTCAATAAATTTTTAATTGCTAAGTATACTATTAATTATTTAAGTATTCTATTACTTTTGATTAATTATTATTTCACATACATCTTGTTAATTACAATATTACTTATTTAATTACGTCCACATAATTATTTAATTATTATGTTACATAACTAATTATACGATTATTAACTATAATGCTAATTATTTAAGTAATTTTAAATATAAATATAAATTTTAATTATATCATTAATTATCTAATTAATTATTGATATTTTATATTATATTAACTAAGCTAAATTAAATTAATTTTTAATTTAAATGATAGGGGTTGCTTTTCAACTTCGCCATTTCTTCGTTGTTGTGCTTCTGCCCATGGCCATTTCTTCGTTGCTCCTTCTCTTTGTGCGTTGTGCATGAAGTAGTGTTTCATTTCTCCTCGCAATCATTTCTTAGTCGCTTCTTCGCCTTGTTCGACGACGTTGGATTAGAAGTTACAACGGGAGCTCGCTCGTTGCAAAGGTAACCATCTTTCTCCACAATATGGCTATCGCGTCAGAAGCATTTACTCGCAAGTCCATAAATCTAGTAGTTCGTAAATTCCATAAACCTGCCGAACGACGGGATTTAGTAAATCCTGAATTTACACTGTAAATCTGTAAATCTGGTATTTACGATCGATTTGGATTTACTGCGCACTCTCAAAACATTAGGCAGGATTTATTATGATAAATCCAAATAAATCCAGCATAAATCCGGCTACCAAATAGCCCCTTATATATATATATCAAGGTTTAAAATTGCGTAACTGCGCCTCGAGGCGGTTTTCGTCCGTGAGGCGAGGCGTAAGCCTCGAGGCGGTCTGAGGCGTAAGCCTCACGAACACAGAATTGCATAAATGAAAAATTAAGGATTTTAGCAGGAAAATAATATCAATATTGGAAAATAAGAAAGTAGATGCAATAAAATTATGTCCCAAAGTACAAAATCACAAAATATCAGTTTAACAAAACTCCCAAAATACAAAAAACATATAAAATGAAATCATATCCCATCACTAAATGGGTCTTCAAGTGAATCTTCTTCTCCAATTGTATCTATGAATGCCATGTCATCTTCATCTTCAACATGACTCACTTTTCTCTTCCTGTTCATTAAAAGAAAATATTATTAGCATATTAATTGGATGAACCACTCATTATCAGGCAGACTGGCAGAGAACATATACCTTTACTTGCAGAGCTAGTAGATGTGTGTGGTGTGGTACTAGTGGATATACCCGTTTGATCTGCTTCGCCCCTCAATACATCCACATTTAGATCTTCTACCTGTAAGTCTGATAATGACAAATCTGCCTCATCATCTATGAACCACTCATTATCAGACGACAGATCATCACACACCAACGGGTCCTCATCATCTTTCAACCCCTTATTCCTCAACCTCCTATCTCTTAACCTCTTGTTGTGCATTATGTATACGAGGGAGTTCATTCTGAGTGTAGATAGTCGATTTCTTCTCTTTGTTTGCACTTGACTATATGTACTCCAATTTCGCTCACACCCAGAAGAAGAACAAGTGAGGCCCAACACTCTCACAGCAAAACTCTGTAGCTCAGGGGTGGAATCACCAAATTGGATCCACCATTCAACTGTATTCAAGAAGAAAATATAATCAAAATTCAGAACTGAATAAAGTGTATTGCATTTACCAAATTAATTATACCTGGAGACCGTTTAGAAATGGTTGCTTTTGCTGCATTCAAACCAAAAAAATCCTCTTTATTCCGGAACAGAACAAGCTGTAAATCTGCAAGCTCCCTATCTGCCTGCTCCGATATTAATCTTTCCATACAGTGATATAGACCAAGCTTAACCTCCGGATTTGAAGATTTTTTCTCTGAATATTGAAATTGAGGGTTAAGATAATATGCAGCTGCATGTAGATGTCGGTGTAACTGCACCTCCCACCGAGCATCAACGATATCCCAAATCTCCCTATAACTTGCCTCCTCTCCTCTCAAGTTATGTGCAATCAACTCCTTGGCCTCATCCATAGCATTATAAATAAAACCCATAGCTGGTTTCTTCTCTGCATCCACTAAGCGTAGAACTTGCACTAAGGGTCTCGTGCTCAAAATGGCATAGGTCACAGTAGCCCAAAATTTATCATTCAGAATTATCTTTCTTATCTCCTTTCCCTCACTCTTCTTCCCCCAAGCAGAGTTTAGCCATTCAGTTGATGTAAACATGGCTTCCAAAGGTTGCCTCACCTCCATCAAGCTCTGCAGTGTCAAATAGGAGGTGACAAACCTATAGATTCACAGTGCCCAAATGTTAAAACTACGAACATACAGTTGGAATGATTTACAATGTAAAAAATATGAACATACCTAGTTGTTGCAGGTCGAATGATTTATTTCTTTGAAAATTTTCTCATTAAGCTTAAGACCCAAGAGTGATTGTAAATGAATTTTGTAATCTTCTTCGCCCTAACAAGAGCACTCTTGTGCTGAGGTAAGTCACCAAGATCCTCCAATATGAGATCAATACAATGTGCTGCGCAAGGTGTCCAATAGAGGTGTGTCCTCTTCTCCATCAACATCTGACCAGCTGCTTTGTATGCACTGGCATTATCAGTCACTACCTGGACAACCAACTGCTCTCCAATCTCCTCAATAACTCCATCAAGTAAATTGAAAATGAATGTAGCATTCTTCATCTCATCAGAAGCTTCAACAGATCTTAAGAACACTGTACCATAGGAATTGTTGATAAGGATGTTTATCAAACTTCTACTCTTCATGTCAGACCATCCATCTGACATTATAGTCACACCTGTCTCAATCCATGTCCTTTTAATCTCATCAATGGTTCGCTCAGTGTTCTGCAACTCCTCTTTTAAAATCCAAGTGCGCAACTCATACATAGAAGGTGCTTTCAACCCTCTTCCATACAATCCTACAGACCGCATCATACTGAAGTAGGCAGGCGATGTAGCAACATTAAATGGTATTATATTTTCAAAAAAGAACCTCCCAATGTCCATGCAAACCTGTCGCCGACCCTCTCTAGTACCAGCTGCAGGCATCATCTCTGCTTCTCCTCTATCTGCTCCTGCAATAGTCATGTACTGATCCATAGGACCCCGTGCACCTCTATTATGTATAGTGGAGGAAGAGCCCTTTCCACTCTCGCTCCCAAAATAGGCACCTTGGTCGACCCTTTCATCAAATTGCTGCTGTTGTAAGTGTTTGACAGTGGTAGTTTTCTTCATGTAAGCACTAATTTCTTCCTTCACATTGTCCGGCACTTTTGCACAAGGTGCTACGTTCTTGTGAGAGCATGATAAGTGCTCCTTCATGCGGGTTACTCTGCCCTTCACAACTTTCTCACAAAAGTTGCACTTTAAATAGACATAGCTCTTCTCTCCGCCGCCAATGTCAACTTGTACACTATACTTCCAAGAAGGGTCCCTCCGCAATGACGTATTCGTCTTTTCTTTACCTCTAACCATGTCTCCTAAAGCAATAAATCAAATACACAAAAAAAAATCAAAAAAAACTAAACCCTAATTTCTCTTAAATTTGCAAAATATATTCCTAAACTTAATAAAAATACCTAAAATCTAATGTGGAGTACTCCTAGAGGGTGGCCGGAAGTTTCCACTTCGCCGGAGAGGGGCGGCGCCGGCGGGAGGAGCGGCGGGAAGCAAGGCCGACCGTGCGGGAGGGCTTCGTTTTCGCGAACAGGGAGCTGGAAGCGGGTTTTTTTCGGAAATGAGGGAGGCTGTGCGGGTATAAGGGAGGAAGAGGGTTTATTTTAAGTGGGTGGGACCTAGCCTGTGAGGCGTACGCCTCACCCAGAATTGCGCAATTGCGCCTCTGAGGCGCGCCTCAGTCCAGGTGAGGCGTACGCCTCATCCAGGTCCAGAATTGCGTAAGCCTCGAGGCGTTTTTTGGTTGAATTGCGCAAAGGCGCGCCTCTAATTGCGCAATTTTAAACCATGATATATATATATATATATATATATATATATATATATATATATATATATATATATTCATTCCATTTGGTTCCCATTATCTTAAAATAGAAATAACTAAAAACCATGAGCTAACCTTCGTGCAGTCCAAACAGCAAAACAAAGCGGCTCATAGAGCAAAATGAGAAGCTAGGGTTAACAATGTCACCTCTATTATCTGCGAAATTAGAGTGGTAATGCATTCTAGTAGCCTCCAGCATCTTTGATACATCGTGTGCGCTTTCAGATGCCCTAAGAAAATGTTCATCCAGATCCATCAGTACCTGCAGTAGACTAACATTAGAAGCCGCCGCCACCAACTTCCCCTTCTTCGTCTCCACAGCGCTGGTCGACGCTGCGTGCTGGTGATGCACCACTCCACCATGTTTCTTCTTCCCCAACTTAACTGGAACGGGCGGCTCAATCACAACCTTTTCCGGCGTTACAGGAGGCTCTTCACCAAGATCAACTCCGACTGAGGCTTCCTCGGGCTCCCGTCGAATCTCCTCAGCTTGACTCAGAGACGGCCCCGGCATCGACATATTATGGTCCATGTAGAAGAAGTAGTCCCAGCTCCCCATTCCGCCAGAATCCGGCATTGGAGGCGGGGGAGGCGAAGGCGAGGGATTCGCCCTTGAGGGCCGCGGAGGCGGCGGCGATGGTACAGGGGATGTTGGTACAGGGGTTGCGCCTTCCAGAGCGCCGCTTCCATTTCCGCCATGATCTTCATGGAAGTCCTCGTCTATTTCATCGTCGTCCTCCTCGCGAATGGCATCATCCATTGTGGATTTCCCGACGTACTCCTTGGGGAGTACCGGCATGCTAACGGACCGCTGTAGAGGTGACGGGGAGAATTCCGGGAGCGGTGGAGGAGGAGGAGGGAGATTCTCCATTGGTGGCGGGACTTCGGTAGTGGAAGAAGCTGGGGGGACTCCAGAAGAGGGAGAGGGACCAATGCCGGCGACAGATGCAGCGGAGACGACAGTTTCCGGAGCTTCGCCCTGGCCGAAGTCGGAGAGAGCGGCACCGGTGTTCTTCAGGGCGACGACGTAGGCTGAGTGAGCGGCAGCGAACGCGTTGCGGGCAGCAACCGCGTCTTTCATGAACTGACGCCGATCTTTGCATCGCGACACCGCTTCCTCGTTCTCAATCCTCGACTGAGCGCAACCCATAGGCTCCGTTCGCTGCCGAGAACGAAATGTGAAATCGATGGGAATGCGAGAGAGAGTGAGAGAGAGAGAGAGAGAGAGAGAGAGAGAGTAGAGATGGGAAGAGTGGGCAGGCAGTACGATTGTCGCAGGTGAGGGCTTAAGCAGGACGCTTTTTGCCTCGCAAATCTCAAAATTTAAAACAAATGTTGGTGATTAGGACTTATCGAGAAATGTTACTAATGTGTCACTGCCTTGCTGTAGCTCTCAATTAGAGACACGAGATTACCTAGACAGTATAATATTACGATTGCGGCCCTTTTGTTCTTTTCTCTAAATCTTTTTACTTTTGTTTGTGTATAAATTTAATTTATCCTTGGTAAGAATTGGGATAGGATGTCCATAAATATATTTAACATGTGCTCACTTTGACTTGAATAAAATTATTTATATTTTTTGGATTAAAAATTTTGTGATACGATATTAAAAATTTAAGAGATGTAGGGCCAAATCAAAATTATAAATCAATGTTTGGATTTAGCATCTTAAAATTAAACTTGTTCAAATTGAATAACTCGAAACCAACCTTAAATTCGGGTCATATTGATGTAAAATTAAATCACCAATAGCCCTACGGTCGATGTGGCCTATGTGCTTGATGATCTTCGAAGTTGTTGGTTGCTTAGTTTTTAGATGAGTGCTGACAAGCTTAGATTAATCCACACACAAAAAATGAAACCGACTCCATATTTTGATTGTTTAATCAAAATGAGAATAAAATTACATATGTATTTATTTTGGAGAGTATTGATTGATCTACATAAACAAACTCAATATGATTTACAAAATTAATCCAAACAAGCATGAATTTATATGAAATTTTAGACCCTAAAAACACTCAAAAGCAAATTTGAAAGCTTTGAAAATCATTTTAGAAGAGTAGGATCGGAAACATGCAATTTGAGCATGTTGGATTAAACAATTTTGGTTTGAATCTATCCAACAAAGGTAATTGAGCCTTCTCCCTATCTCATAATAGCCTATACAAGTTACATGACCTATGGTTGGTAGCTTGTCAAATTGGTTAGCCACAGCCATCTCAAGATTCCTCTCCTTGCAATGAGGTGCTTTGAACTAAGTCAACAAAAGGAGTTCTAACATTCCTTTTTATTGTTATTAAGTGATTTGAATTGTATGTAGCTCATGGGGAAATATTCAAATATCAAAACTTCATGAAGTTATTATGAATCTATACGCCACAAAATCATGAGCAATTTATAACATTGTGTTGCTCCAAAGAGGAAGATTTTTTGCCTCAAAATTGAAGTTTTATTGTCAATTTGAATAGCTTCTAACTTGAATGAAAATCTTTTAGAATTAAAACAAATATAATCAAGCTTTAGCTTGTGAACCATTAATGCATTGGATTGCTCTAAGCAAGGCAAAGGAAAATATGCCAATCTTATGACTAGTCGTCATTGTCTAGACAATAAAATATCTCTCAGTACTATAAATTACGTTTTAAACATTATACCAATTAGATCATTGATCAAATAACATTATAGTTCTCATAACATTAATAGTCTTGATGAGATACCATTTATTCACTGATTAAAGATTTCTATTTCACTAATATTTGTTAAACTATCACTGTAGATGGGTAATTGACCACTCAAGCGCACCATGGCCCAAGAGAGCACATCAGGTAAGCCTAGGAGAGCGCATCAGGCTTGCCCATGGGTGGTATCATCTTGTCACTTTTTAAAATTATGAGATAATGATTTGGGTTATTCAATCCAATATATATATATATATATATATATATATATATATATATATATCAATGAAAAGGGAAAAATATCTCTCATATAATTTATGCGGTATATATTTAAAAATAATCTAGATATATTTTAATAAAGAGGAATCCTAAATTTGTAAGAGAGAAAGATCTATTTGGAACCTACAAATTGATCATATTTGGCATTCTATTAGTGTTGATTTCTCTTCCATGTTCTTAGTCATCAGGTCATCACTACCAGCAAGAGATGGGGTTTATCAACGATCTCCCATTCTTAGCAATTGATGAACATAGGATTTGATGTCCTTTTTTTGCCAAAAACTAATGCAATACCTAGAAAAAGGCTAACGATAAGGTCACTAACCAAGGCACTACATCAATTTTTTGATTTATTATCATGTAAAACTCTTCACGCAAGCCCATAGATGACCTATAATCTCTCTAAAATCATTTTAAAAAGAATTAAGAAGCCTAATTTAAAACCTCTTGATGGGTACATAGGCCTGTGGGGAAAATAAATTACATATTACAAATTCTATTTTTATAACTAAAGATGACATAGAATAACATACCGTCTTAAAAGATAAAAATGACATTCTACAAATGATTCAAAAATTTAAAAAAGTTTGTCAAACATTGTTTACATTCTTAGATTTTCCCTTACCCATTATGAGTAAGATAACATTTATTTTAATGTTAGGTACAACCTATAAAATGAAGCCCTTATGATTAATTACATCACAAAAGAGATGCTTACCTAAGGACACTATCAATTAAAATAACAATAAATATTATTAAGATTTTAAAGTTTAGATAAAAGACATTCTCTTAAAATTTCAAGTGGGATTGGTTTAAACTGGAATAGTTTTTTACGGGGGATAAAGGAAAAAAGATTAGAGAGCGCTAGATCCTAAGAAGCTCTGAAATGCCCCAAATTATCCTATGTTGGGATCAAAAGTTTTGAACTTTGAATTTGTTATTTGAGTCATTCATTTTATTTAAAAAATTGGGTATACATTTCATTAACAAAATATTAAAAACACACCCAAGAGATTAGGGCTTATGATACAACAAATCAGCATTAAATCTTAAAACTATGATGAACATTATTGAGTAGTAACTCAAATATGTGCCTAAGGAAATACAATGTGACTTATAACTTACACCCCACTATGAGTTTAAGAAAGCCAATCTATATTAGATTTACAATCATACTTTAAAATCAAGAAGCTAAGTTGCTTGTTATTATTTTAAGAATTGAGGCTTACAACTTAGCCACCAAGCTAAGCTGCTTTATGTAATTTTTTTTTGGTTAAAACCTTTAGAGGGGCCTACATGTTAATAATAAAAAATGATTACAAAGTCCTTAAGGGAGACTAATCGCTCACTATGCTCCAACGAGCCAAAAAAGAAACCTGTAGATGGAGAAATGATGCTCGAGCTTTCTACAAAAATGGCTGATAACAGCTTTAAACCAAATCACCTGCAAAACAAAAATGCTGCAAAGGAGAGGATTATAACAACAAATAATATAGGAAATAGAATTGCAAGAGGTAAAGTTAAAGAGGGAAAAAAAGATGAGCTAAGCCACTTAAATAGAAATGATCAAAGCACCACTGAAAGTCAGACCAAGGATATAGACTATAAGAGCTCAGGATTAAAATAATATAATTAGCTTTTATCAAGATTGTCCACATGTTACTCGATCCAACCCTCAGGAGCATAAACCATCCAGTTCTCTAAATGACCCAAGCATAAGTAGGAAGCATAAATAACAAAAATCCAAGACAGGCAAAAGGATCCAGCCATCCCAAAAGCACAACAGCACCTTACCAGACCACCTAAGGTCAAACAACACAACTTCAAGCTATGAAGAGCAAAGGCCAAACCCTCCACAGAATTACCACAAGGACAATCAAATGCATTCCAGCAACTAACATGAGGAAACAACTCCCCCAACTTCCCAGAAAAGTGAAAGTTGAACGAAACATGAACCCCATCCAATTGGATAGAAACACTCCCAGCAAACCAAAAGTGCAACATGAGGGAGGGAGAGCACCAAAGGGAAATGCTGTCAACAAAAATAGCATTGCAATCATTGCTCATATCCATAATCAAACAGATAACAGAAGAAATGAACAAATTTGACTGAGTCATCCAAACAGAATCAAAGAAAACACCGTGAAAAGCAGTTAAGAAGGTGAGATCCAAAAGCTGAGTGCAACAGCACTCAAAAAAACCAAAAGCACATAAAGGACCAGCACTGAGAGTCCCATACCACAAAAAACCAGCATGGATCACCCAGGAACAGAAAGAGAAACTGAGACAAAGATAGAAAAATAACATTCCAATTAATGACCCCTTTAGTAAGGGGAAAAACAAACGACCCACTAGAATAAAAAAAAAACTATTATAGAAGGCCATATATAAAAGAGCATCCTCACTACAGAAATTCCAATCAACATAAGGCAAATTCCAAGAAATATGGAAACATAGCATAACAACCCAGTCAAACAGCAAGATAAGTAATAATCCCAAAAATAAAATAGGGACCAGCTAACAGACCACCAAAATGAAAAAATAAAAACCAAACACTAACCAAGATAAGTTAAGATCTAATATAGGGACAACCACAAACATCAAGATTAAGTAATCCATGAAGATGGGCAGAGCTAGTGTCCCAAATAAAATCAGCAAAATAAGTCCTACAACCCCACATTGCCAACCAAGAGGCACAAGCATTACCATCCTTACTGATGTAGTGAAAAGACTAGTTAAGGGACAATATCAGTTTTTTAATTTCTCTAACCATATAGAAGAGGTTCGGGGAATAACACATCTCATCTACAGCTTGAAAGAGGTGAAAATCCAAGTCAGAATTTACCTCAATATGCAAATTAGAGACGCTGAGAGAGATGCACAATTGAATACCATACAAAATGACCTTAAAAATAGCAGTATAATAATTACCCTTAATAGGACCCACAAAAGCAACAATGAGGCCACCATTATTATCTCTAATCACACCACCACAACCACCAATTAAATCAGCACTAATGCCATCCACATTAAGCTTAAAGAAATTAATGGGAGGTTTATGTCAGTAGATATCATTAAAAATGGCAGGAACACCCTCCAACTTCAAACCTAAAGAATTACCAACAAAGTAACAATTTTTTAAAATTCTTAATAGACATCAAATTAACAACCAACAGAGCTAACACCTTATCCTTCACTTTCTGAATAACATTCTGATGGTTCATTTTCACATTATTGTAAAAGGGAATGATTCCTTTCCAGCCATAGAAACCACAAAATGAGAGAAGGAATAAGGTTACATATGTGACCTTTGGAGTTAATAAACCATAACTTAAGCATGGATTTAAGAAACAAATGAGAGTTAAAACAGTTCAGTTGAAATAAATCATAAAATAGACCCCAGTTTTAATAGCAACATGCCAGATAAAAAAAATGGTGCATACTCTCCTTATGAAAATAACATTGGCATTTAGAGGCCAAGATACAACCTTTCTTAATAAGATTATCATCCGTAGGAATAAATCTATGTAGAAATCTCCAAACAAAAATAGAAATAGTAGAAGGAATGCTTTTATGCTAGATATTATGGAAGATGCTATGTTTGTTTCTTTTATCTCTCAAGGTATGCCAAGTGCTCTTTAAATGAAAACCACCATCTTTGGAAAGATCACCAACAAAATATCTCTAGAAGCAGTATTGATATGTAAGCTTAAAATACTATGGAGGATATATTCAGGGACCTCATTAGAAAGCTTATTATGGTCCCCAATTATTATTAAAAAATGTATTGACCTTAATAGAAGAAGTAGAAAAAGAGTTCAGCATATAGCCAATAGAATTTTTACATAACCAACGATCCTGCCAAAAGAAAATATTACCATCGCCAAGGCCCCAAGAGATGAAGGGCTCAACCTCCCATTTAATCTTGCAAAGCCTTTTCCAAACTGTAGATTCACCTTATTTAGAAAAATAATTAGTTAGATGCTTGACACTTCAATACTTAAAAACTATAAAATTAGCCCAAAGACTAACATTAGCATGTAAATTATACCAAAGTTTAAAGGAAAAAAGTCTTAGCAAGGTCCTTAAAGTTCTTACACCCTGGACCACCTTCAGCCAAAACACCATAACATTTCTCCCAAGCAGCCCAATGAATTTTAACACTAGTAAAAGCGCCTCCAGAAAAATTTATTAATAATCTTGTGAAGTCTATCACATACAGTTTGAGTAGGAAAAATAGAATGAAAACTATAAACCGGAAAAGCACAAAGAACACTTTTAATAAGAACAACCTGACCACCAAAGCTAAGAAAATTAGATTCCCAAGATAATAGTCTGTTTTGAACAGAAGCAATGAGATCATCAAACAAAAAAAGATTTCCCTCTACCACAGAAAAGAGGCACTCCAAGATATTTAATAGACAGTTGAGCATGAGAAAAGCCAGTAAGATTACTAATAGATAAAATACGATAATTTGAAATTATCTTAGATGCAATGAAATAACATTTATTTTTGTTAAAGGGTAAACCACTAACCTTCTCAAAATAATCAAAAAAATCCATAAGCTTCCGAATCCATTAGCAAACACAATAAAATCATTCACAAAACATAAATGCAAAAGAGGGACGCCTCCCAAAGTTTTAAAGTAAAAATGAGGATTGGCATTGAATAAATTAGTAAGACCTCTAGAAAGAAACTCAGCAATAATAATAAAGAGAGCAGGAGAAATGGGGTCACCTTGCCTTAAATCATGAGAAGCTTTGAAAAAACCATTGTTTGAACCATTAACAATAATAGAAAAATATACATTTTCAATACAGTTCTTGATAAGCTTGATAAAAATAGAGTTAAAACCAAAAAATTCTAAAATAATAAATGAAATTACAATCAATATTATCATATGTCTTGGCAATATCCAACTTCAGAATTAAGTTACCACCTCTAACCTTAACATCCAAGTCTTGACAAAATTCTTAGGCCAACAGGATATTATCAGTAATGGACCTACCTTTCACAAACCCCATCTGATTTGGAGAAATAATTCTAGGTAAAATAGTAGTCAGATGATTCACAATAATTTAAAAAATCAACTTATTTTAGAAAGTGCGAAGACTGATAGGTCTAAAATCATTCATATTAATAATAACATTATTTTTAGGAATAAGCACAATATAAGTAGAAAAAAAACTTTAGGGATAAGAGTACCAACAAAAAAATCTAAAATAACATGAAAAATATCATTACCAATAATATGCCATCATTTTTGAAAAAACAGAGTGGAAAAACCATCAGGCCCAGCCACAGACTCCTTATTCATATTTAGTAAGGTCTCTTTAACCTCCTCAAAAGGAGGAGGTCTATAAAGAAATATATTCTCCTCAATAGAAATAAGTGAAGGAATGAAAGAATAATTACTAATTTGATCCGGAGTAAAAACTTTGTTAAACCTATCTTGGAAATGATTCAAAGCTAAATTAGCAATCTCCTCAGAATTTTCAGTAAAAAGACCCATCTTCCCTTTGGATTTTATTGATACTGTTTTTGGCTCTTTTTCTCTTGACCAAAGCATGGAAATACTTAGTGTTGTTATCACCTTCAAGCAAATGCTTAGCAGCAGATTTTTGCCTCCAACAAACCTCTTCTTGAGCTTGTAAATTAAACAGATTCTCTTTAGAATTCTTTAAGAGAGAAAGAGTAGTATCAGTATGATCATTTTTACAAGCTAATTCAAGAGAGTTAACCAGATCCTCAGCTTGCAGAATATTAGAGAAAATATTTTGAAACACATGATGGTTCCACCAATTTAAAACTTGTTTCAACCTTTTCAACTTAAACTAGAGTCTCTTCATACCAAAAATAGAATTATCATGATGAAGAGGAGCATGCCAATTAAGCTGAACAACATCCAAGAAAGAATTATGATTTAACCACATGTTTTGAAATCTAAATTGAGAAAAAACATTACCATGTTTACACTTAATGTTGATAAGTAAAGGGGAATGATCCGACAAAGTTCTACTGAAATGTTGCACATTAGTGGAAAGTAGAGAATTAAGCCAAGGGTCATTAAAAAGAACATGATCCAATCTTTGCCATAAATGACCCCTATTCCAAGTGAAATTATTACCAACTTACCCAATATCAGAAAGATTGCAAGTAGTAATCATATTATTAAAATCCTCCATAGAACGATAAGGAGGGGAACCTCCAATCCATTTAGAAGGGTTAGAGATAGTATTAAAATCACTACCAACAAGCCAAGGCAAATTACATATATTATGAAAATAAAAAAATTGCTCCCAAAACAATTTTCTAGAATAAAGAGACGAAGCAGCATAAACAAAAGAAGTATAACAGTTAAAATTAAGAACCTTTACCTTAAAGTGCAAAACATTTGTAAAGTCACAATTTACATTAATTTTAATCGATTCTTTCCAGAAAACCCAAATCTTATTAGCAACATTGGAAATAGCATGGTTAAAGCCCAAAAACCAAGAAGTGCTAATTAACCTATCAAAAGAGATAAGAGGCTCAAGCAAAATAAGAATAGCAATGTTATGAACACGACACAAGTTTTTAACACAAATTCTAGAAGAAGGACAACCAATGCCCCTCACATTCCAAATAATTGTATTAAACATAAAAAACCAAATTAATGAGAAGTATGCGATCGAGTGTTTCTAGGAGGTTGAATAAAAATATTCTTAGGTTTCCTGCCTCTTTTATTATGAACTTTGATAAAACTCAAATCACTATCATCTTTAGCAAAACATTTAGCAGGAATAAGCATTTCCTCAGTATCAGTCAAAGCATCATTGTTATAATAAGAAAGAGAAAGAGCCTTACTACCACTGGGTGATCCCTTAAAGAAGATAGTTGAGGACATTCATCCTCCATAAACTTTTTCTCCTCCTCAGTAACATCACATTCTCTTAGAATAATTTCTTTATTACTTTTCGGAAGAGAAGAAACAAATTCTCCTTCCTTTAAAAAAAACATCTTTAGGGACCACTTGAATAGCCAAAAGCTTCCTGATCATTTAAAAGATTAGTAGAGGTAGAAACAATCATCTTTCCATGAGAATCAATATTATTTAAATTAACCATGCAAGTAGGAGAAACAGTAATATTAGTACCAGTAGGAGCTTCATAATTATTCAAGTCTTGATCTTGGATGTTTTCACAAGCAAAATTAGTATCAGTATGAGTTTTAACAATATGACCTTGATCAATAACCAAAGAACCATCATTAGTAGTAGAAATAATAGGGTTCTCCAAATTAACCTCCAATTGCTCATCATTAGGATTGGAGGTATTATACTCTAGAGTAACTTGAATAGAATTAGAGATCACCTAAGTAGGCACATCCTCATTTTGTTTCAAATAGCTCTTTTCTTTACGGAGGTGAGGATGTTTCCAAAAGCATTCATTCATTCCATGCTCATGCATCTTGCAAAAAGAATAAAAAATAGGTAAATTTTCAAATTATACTTTTTGGAAATATTCCTTAACTTCGGATCCAATCCATATTTTTGTAGGATGTTTCTTGGAGACATCAAGTTCAACTTAAACCCTAGCAACTGATGGCCTAGAAACAATAGCAGTAGCTTGATCAGTTTGTAACGGCCTCCCAAATATAGAAGCGAACCCAAAGAGAATTTGACAATTAAAGAAATGAAGTCTCAAATTCAGAAAAGAAATCCATACGGGAGCAATAGGGGATTCCTCCCTAACATCAAAATCCGAAGACCATTTAAGTAACTGCATTTGACAAGCTTGAATATAGTAAGATCTCCTAGCGAAAATACGGCTATAATCAAGATTATTTGCAAGTTGAATAGCTACATGTCTTTGGTCAAGTAATTCAATGTGAAATGCTCCGGATAGTTTTAGGTTAAGAAAAAATTTCCGAATGACATCTAGATTAGGTCATTTCAAAACAAATTTACGAACAAGCATCAAACCAAATGGAGTAGCTAACAAATCAATAACCGAGTCTTCAAATAAAAGAGCCGGACATCCCTTAAAAGAGGACTGCACGAATTTCATATTCGAAGAAGTAGAAGTAGAGCTGGCTAAAACATCTTTAAAAGACCGCGACATTCCCTCACCAAGTGAGGAAGTGTTTGGGTTTGGGAGCGATGATGAAAGAGGCGTCATCGCCCAGCACCGAACCAAAATGAAACCTCAAAACGAAACAAATCATAACACAATACGCACAGAGAGAAAGCCAGAAATCCGACAAATTGAAGAGAAGAGCCACGGAAAGAGCAAACCAGCGCTCCCGACGATGCCCTAGAGAATTTGCCCTGGAATCGCCTGACTAACACAGAGCAGAGAGACGTTGCAAAACTGATATGTAAAATCTATGCTTTATGTGAATAATATGCAACCTATAACTAATGTGAAATTTATTTATTTATTATTTTACTTTATCCATAAGGGATTTTTATTGTTTGTTTATTTTGATTTATAGATGTCATTCCTAGTTAATTTTAATTGATTAGTTTATTTCATAACAAGATTTTTATCCTATAAAAACCTAACATCAAAAGTGAATATGGCTTTCCTTGCATCAAGCATGCATCATTTATATATCACGCTTATTTTAATTTTTGTCTAGAAATAAAGGTATCAATATTTATAAATAAAATGATTTGAATGTTAGTCAAGTTTTAAATTTTAGTTAGTTATTTACGTAATGAAATTTCAAATCAGAGTTTTAGTAAAAAATCTTGTATTCAAGGTGATTTTTAATTTTGATTTTGATAGTTAATGATTTAGCGCATTCCAATGTAATAAAAATTAAAGTAATATATAAATCACGACATTAGAAATAGAATGTAGGAAAAGAAAATAACATACCTTAGAAACTCTAAAATTGGTGTCCTATCTAGCATCTAGTGTGAACTAGGTCCTGAGAGTATCACCTTATTATTTATTATTTTTATTTTCTTTATAATTCTAATTTATTTAATTTTACCTAGAAATTGTTTAATTTAAGTTTTTAATGTTATACAACTTTTATTTGAATTTTTGTCATTTGGAATTTTAATTAAGACGAATTTTACCATTTAAAGCATCTTCGAAATAGCAAAGTGTATATCTCATCCTAGAGATGAAGGGACACTTTCCAATTCCTCAAAAAAAAAAAAAGTTATATATATATATATATATATATATATATATCAAAACCAGACCGGACAACGGACCGGAAGAAGGAGAGGTTCACGGTTTGACCGGTCGAATCAGGGTTGAACCGGATGACGTAATAAATAATAATATTATTAAAAAATATAAAATGAATGAAAAAGTTTCTCTAATACATTCACTATACATTTCATTTTCATATCAAACTAATGAAATAATATAAATATGACATCAATGAAGTTTATAAAACATAAGCAAATAAGTAGATGATGTTAAGTTTTGTTATATATCTATAGGAATTACATCATCTTTGTAAATTTCTGACTCCAAGTCTTTTAAATGTAATTCTGGAGTTGGTTCATTATCAAGGATAAAAAAATCATCAATTTTAATACTTGTATAGTCCAAAGGATCATAACTTTTTTTTCTAAGCTGCAACCTACATAATGGTTATAAAAAAACTAATAATAAAATGTGTATCATTATTTTAAAAAATATTTAAAGAAGTTTCAAATAGTACCTTTCTTAAATTGAGATTGTAATGAACATACACAAGATCATTTAGCCTTTTGTGCTCAAGATGATTCCATCTTTTTGAATAAATCTACTCAAACACACTCCAGATCCTCTCACAACCTAATGAAGATGATGTCTGACTAAGAATTCTAATACCCACTTTCTGTAGGTTTTGGTGCACTAAAGTCGAACATCTTCCACCATTCATCTACAAATCAATAAACATACATTAATTTGTTCAAATATATATTAAAATAAAATCTTTGCATTTCTTTTGCTAATGTTGATGTAATGGGTTTCCCAAAACTTCCTAAATTATCATGAAAAAGCCTCACCTCATTCATTTCCAAAGATGGTTTAGGACATATATATATATATATATTTATTGCCAATCAATTCGATTAGACCTTGCATAACTTCAGGCTTGTTGCAATAATTTTTCCTGTCATACTGAAAATGAGGGTTGAGAAAATAAGTTGTTGAATGTATCCCTTGTCTTAGTTGATTATCCCATCTTCTCTTGATGATACTAGTGAAAGGCTTGTACATTCTTTTATTATTTCTAAATATAGCCTTCATTGCTTTTCTAGCTCTATACATACCATCATAAAGGTATCCAATATATGGCTTTTCATCTGCATCAACAATTCTTAATAACCTAATTAGGAGCCCTGATAATTTAGAAATTATGAAGCTGTCATTCTAAAATCTTTCATCCAAAATAATTGAGGCTTCCTCTTTCCCCTTCATTATCTTACTTAACTTTGAATCAATGTAAGCCTTGCTGGTGATGAATGCTTGCAAATCATGTTTATGATTATGGACACTTCGTAAGGTAATGAATGTTGTTGCAAATCTAGTTACTCCTAGTCCTACAATTTCAGTTCAACCTATCATTTTCCTAACCAAGCTAATATGAAAGCATGATTATAAATAAAAATTATAATCTTTGATGCTTTTCTAGCAAGTTCTATAATATAAGGCATGTTTCCAATATCTTTCAGAATGAGATTTATGCAATGAGCTACACAAGGTGACCAATAGATATTTCCATATTTTTCATACAATAACTAACCAGCTTTCTTATAATTTACTGCATTATCTGTTATAAAATGAACTATATTCTCTTGACCAACCAATTCAACAATATCAATGAATAATGAGCATAATGTTGTGGCATCTTTAATAACATCATATGCATCTATTGATTTTAGAAATGAAACTCCTCGAGGACAATAAACAGGAAAATTTATTAATGTCCTACTCCCTGTATCTGCTCAACCATCAGCCATCAATATACAACAAGTTTATTTCCATGTTCTTCTATAAGATTCAATTAACAATTTACATTCCTTTTTAGCATCCCGTAACAGATTCACACTTAATATATAATAATAGGGTAATTTGTATCCATGTCCTATTACAACAATTGTATCAATAACCATTTATATAAAAGGTGAATTGATAGCATTGAATGGAATGCAGCTATTATAAAACAATCTAGCAATTACTAAATATGCATGGTGCACTGCCTCCTTAGATGCTATAACACTTTTTAAGGAAGGTTGATATCCTGGTCTTGTTCTAGGTGCAAAAAAATTGTTAATTTCATCATTTTTTCTCTTTCCTTTATCAATTCCGCCTTTACCATGTATATTTGAACTTTGTGATTTCGTGACTAAACATGATCCCCTCTCTTCTTCAACTGGATCTTCACTAAATAGATCATCAATTCACGAGAAGTCTTATAGCGCTTATTATTTTTTCTTTGATATCTCATTCAAATTCTGATGCATATGATGCCATATGTCATGTGGCACCTTCTTACAAGAAGAAATATTCCCTTTAATCCCTGCAAACGTTTGCAACTCAAATTGTGGTTCGAACTTCCAAACAGCACTTCATGTCCTTAATTTGAAACTCATTTGGCCTCGGATTGAGTCGAATTTTATGATGTTGGGTTCGTATTTCTGAGACGCTCAGTTTGACTATAAGTTTGCTGGAATTGGAGTTCAGGTGTTCCCAAATTTAATTTTTGAAGTTTTCGGCTTGATTTTGCCTTGAGATTCGTGCCCAATCAAGATAATTTATTGATGATACATTAGTTGCCCCATATTTTTTGGACATCAAAGCTCCAAGAGTTTGAAAATATGTGTCACAGACTTTGAAGAATTTTCATGTGATTTGAAATCCGATTTTGCATGTAGGAGCCTCAAATGGCTTTAAAACTACTGAAATTGAGTCCAGAACATCGAAAAACGATCCTGGGGACCCCAAAAACATCTGATTTGGCCTTTCCAAGGCAAAAATTTGACCCAGAATGGAGTGGGAAACCGAACTGGCCGGCCGGCAACCACCGCCATCGCTAGGCGGCAAGAACCGCGGGCCGGGCCTGCGCGATCGCCGCGCCTGCGACCCTCCTTCAGCCCGCCTGGGCCTGCTCCGCTGCCCGCCGCTGGCCCGCCTGCCTGCCCGCTGCCCCGTACTTGGCCCGGCCGGCCTGCACCTAGCCCACGCGGTCACACGTGACTGCTGGCGGCCGGGCGCCATTTCGGGCCATCGGTTTGTGAAAACCCTGGATTTTTTTGTTTTAAATCTAAAAAAATTGCAAAAAATCCAAAAAATTCAGAAAAATTCTGAAAATTCTAGAAAAATTAAGAAACTTCTTTTCTTCTCTCAAAAATGCTATAAATAGGCCCCTAGGGCTAGAGGAAAAATTGCACTTTCTCTTCTTCTTCCTCAAGCTTTTCGATAGTTGAGGCTTTTCACTATTTTTCAGTAGGTGACTTTCCCTACTTGACTCAGCGCCCCTCCTCTTATACAGAAGTTAGAAATGTTCTCTCTTTTTCCTTCTTTCTCCCCCATTTTTCTTCTTGCTCTAGAGGCTTTCTGCTATTATTCGTAGGTGACTTTTCCTACTTAAATCAGCACCCCTCTCCAGCATAGAAGAA